>OX336390.1:708114990-708503505 GCA_946902985.2 Meconema thalassinum
CAACATTGCGTTGAGGTCTTGGCACCCATTAAAACAACATAGCTTAGGCAAAGGTAAACAGTTACATTTATCACCCAACAGTTAGGGGCAGCAAGACTGCTACACTTGTACGCTCAACGTGGAGCAAAGTGAAAACCATTACATTTGTCGCTACCAACAAGGGGCTTTAAATAACGCTACAATTGTCGCTCAATGTAGGGGCTAGCAAAACAATTACACTTGTTGCTACCAACGTGAGGGTCAAACTGTTACACTTGTCGCCGACAACTTGGGGCTGAAAACCTAATAACATTTGTGGAAGGAGAAGGGTATATATTTCTGTGCCTGTATTTTGGGGGTTATTTGTCTGTATCAGTGTATATCATTATGGGGGATGAGAAAGAAAGACAGATGAGGTTACGTAGTGGTCATCAACTGGAGAGTGATGGTACGAGCAGTGTGTCGAGTGATGGTAGTACCGGGGTAGCGGAGGTAAATCCCGATACTGAAACAGGGAGTGTAGGCGGCCAACCAGAATTAAAAACTTTACTTCTCGAGTTCATGTATCAGAACAAAGTTAGTAGTGATGCCTTAAACGCCAAATTGGAACAAAACAGTAGGGAAAATAGAGAGAGTACTGAAACTTTAAATGCAAAATTAGAACAAAACAGTAGGGAAAATAAAGAAAGTACAGATGCCTTAAACGCCAGATTAGAACAAAACAGTAGGGAAAATAGAGAGAGTAATGAAACTTTAAACGCCAGATTAGAACAAAACAGTAAGGAAAATAGAGAGAGTACTGAAACTTTAAATGCTAAATTAGAACAAAACAGTAGGGAAATGAGTGACAAATTCGAACTGATTAGAGGTGAGATCAGGGGGGTGATGGAAGAAAAGGCTAAAGAGATTATTGCAGATGTAGACAGAAAATTAGGAAAAGTACAGGAGGAGTTGGAAATTAGAATCAGTACACAGGCTGAAAATTTAAAAGAACTAGTGCAACTGGAAACACAGCAGGTCAAAAAGCAATTGGGGGGAGAAATTGACAAAATTCAGGTAGCTACTAAAGAGGTTAAGGAACAGCTGGGGGGTAGAATTGAGAAAGTCCACTCACAAATAGTTGCAGAAGTAAATGATTTAAGAGAGAGTAATAGAGAGAGCATTAGCAAGATTGAGGAGAAACAAGCAAAGCTATATGATAAAGTAGAAGAATCAGAAGGAAACATTAAATTAACTGTAAACAGTATTGAGAGGAAGGCTGAGGAGAAAATCGCAGAATTAGAGTTAAAATTAAAAGCTAGGATCAGGCAAGAAAATAGTCAGAATAGGCCAGTTTTTGTGAATAGCACACACAGGGAGGTAGAACTGGGTAAGTTCAGCAATCGACAGGGGTGCCCAATGGAGTTCTTGAACACTATAGAAAATAAATTCGGGGAGAGGTTGGAAAATGGTAGTATTGAGTGGTGCCAGGTAGTTGAAATTTTAGAACAAGTGTTTGTGGGGGAAACGAGGAATTGGTTTGCTGTCTACAGAGACAAGTTTACTGATATCAATGATTTTAAAATGAAATTCTGTGAAAAGTTCTGGAATGAGGTTATTCAGTCGCAGCATCGTGAGGGAGTAGTGTGTGGTAAATATAACCCTAAAGGAAGCTCCACCATGACCGAATACTTTTTAGGGCAGGTATTAGTGTGTAAATATCTGGATGGCTTGAAGGAGGAAAGTGATGTGGTGAGGTTGCTACTTAGGCACTTTCCCTATAGGATCAAGGAGGCTGCTTGTATCCAGAATATAAAGACCATATCACAAGTAGAAAATTTGTTAAGTACATTTGATGCACTAGGGAGAGGGGGTTATGAGGACAATTTCAATCGGAACCAGGGTAATAATAATAATAGACCTAATGAAGCCAGGCATCAAGAAGTTCAAGGGAACGGTGGCGAAGGGGCCAACGCTCAAAATAGAAATAATAATAATCAGCTAAATCAGAACAGAGGAAATGGCTATGGTAATCAGTATCAAGGGAGGAACAATGATTTCAGGGGAAATCAAGGGAGGAACAATGATTACAGGGGAAATCAAGGGAGAAACAATGATTTCAGGGGAAATCAAGGGAGAAATTATAATGACAATAATTACAACCAGAATAGGGGTCAAGGAAGAGGACAGCCTAGTGGTAGTAATATACAGCCAAACAATGACAAGACAGCCCAGAACAACCAGACCAGTTCAGTAGTTAGTAGTACTACGGCCAGCTGTAGCGGTTCTTTAAACGCGAACCAGGCTGCGAAGTAAGGTCAGAATCTCAGTCTGTAGCATGCCCGGTCAATACAATTATACAGGAACCCTATGACCTAAAAGTAAGAAATGAATTATTACATGAACTAAATGATGAAGGTATTATTCAGGAAGTGGTTAGTAAGAGCCCCATAGTTAAATTTAACGTGTCCGAGGCGTACACAGATGTTTTAATTGATAGTTGTTTGTTTGAAGAGTTGCATAAGTAGTGCATTTTATGATAAAATGAAAGGAACTGGAGTAAATTTTGAGGAGATGCCAATTAAAAGCACTTTTGTTATCACAGCTGTTGGGAAGAGGTCTAAAGTAATTTCTAAGCAAGTTTTAGTAGACATTAAAATTAATAATCATATAGAGAAGCAGATTTGTCTTGTAATTCCAAATTTAGTATTCAGTGTTATCTTGGGTTCAGAGTGGCTAAGTAGAGTGTCGGGTAACTTATGTTATGATGTAGGGAGTTTGAAATTTAAATGGGGAGATTCTGAAGTAGAAGTAGCGTTCAATGACCATATTCAGAGGAGTAGTATTGTAGGTGTGATTTGTACTTTAAATGAGATATCGCCAGCCGTAGAGCGGGGTTCTCCATGTTTTGTGGGCAGTGTGATTACGAACGGAAGTCTAGAGGACTCGTTACGTGATGCTGCATTTCAGGGAAATATAGAGGATGAACAGTGTGTTCGGCTCTATGATGTGTTATTGTGTAATAGGAGAGTGTTTGAGGATCGCATTGGTATGGCCAATTGCTATACACATTCATTGAACGTTATTGATAGGTCAGTATTCACAGGACATAGATATCCTGTACCTTTCGCTTATCATAGTGCAGTTGAGGCACAAATTAATCAGATGCTTGAAGATGGGATTATTGAGCACTCTAACAGTCCATATGTTAATTCTTTGATCACGGTACCCAAGACCGACGGCACGGTTCGTATTTGTTTAGACGCTCGTTTGGTTAACAGTAGAATTAGTTCAGATCAGCTGAAATCTATGTCAATAGAAGAATTAATGCAAACATTTGAGGGGAAGAAGTATTTCACTTGTGTAGATTTGAGTTCCAGTTTTTGGCAAGTGCCACTTATGTACGAAGATAGACCATTTACAGCTTTTAGTCATAAATATAACCTTTATCAATTTTGTAGAACACTTTATGGGTTAAAGAGTAGTTCAGCAGCTTTAATTAGGCCTTTAAACATCGCATTAGGGGATAACACAGGAGAGTTTGTAACCATTTACATAGATGATATGGTAATTAGTTCACGCAGTTTTGAGGAGCATCTACGTCATTTAGATATAGTTTTTCAGAAGTTAGATCAGGCAGGGTTCACTTTGAAGCTGTCTAAGTCGTCATTCTGTCAGTCAGAAGTGACATTTTTAGGTCATAGAGTGTCGAGTAGAGGTGTGACACCAGAGGAAAGTAGGGTTAATAAGATTCTTAACGCAGAGGTGCCACAGAATGTTAAACAGTTAAAAACTTACCTGGGAATTTGCAACTTTTTCAGGAGGTTCGTTCTTAAATACTCAGGGTTGGTAGAACCATTCAGGGAATTGCTTGAAAGTGGGACTCGGTGGAGATGGGAGTCCAAGCATGATCAGGCTTTTAGAGCGCTGAAGGAAGGTTTTGAGAAAGCTGTAGTGCTGAAATATCCATTAAAAGATAAGGAATATGTGGTTATGACAGATGCTTCACATATAGGCATTGCTGGAGTATTATGTCAGAAAGATGATGAGGGTAATCTGTGCATTGTATCTTTAGCCTCGCGAGGACTGACAGCAGCAGAGAAAAGATACACGATTACTGAGTTAGAGCTTTTAGGTATTGTTTTCAGTTTAGGTAAATTTAGAATGTATTTAGTAGGGGGGAAATTTGAGATCCACACAGATCACCATGCATTACTGTATATGAGAACTTGTAAACTCAGTTCTAACAGAGTTAGTAGGTGGATTCTTGCTCTGCAGGAATACGAATTCACAGTAAAATATATTTAAGGTAAAGATAACATTCTTGCAGACATGCTATCGAGGGACACTTATTTATGTAGGGATTATCCTGTGGTTAAAGCAGAGGACGGTATTTTAATATGTGCATGTGTGGTCAGTAGCAACAGGGCATCGTTACAGACACTGAGAAATATGCTAGTGGAGCAACGTGATGACGTTAAGTTAAAGGAGCCACTGGCTAGGTTGGAAATAGGTGAAGAAGAGTATGTGAAAGTAGGACGGTTCACGTACAAGATGCAGGATGGGCTTCTTGCACGGAAATGTAGGAATAATCGGTGG
Organism: Meconema thalassinum; assembly: GCA_946902985.2. NCBI lineage: Eukaryota > Metazoa > Arthropoda > Insecta > Orthoptera > Tettigoniidae > Meconema > Meconema thalassinum. Next base: position 708,119,548 of record OX336390.1, read on the forward strand.
GCAATATGTGTTCCTGCCACTTTGCGGGAGGAGCTAATTTGGTTCATTCATAGGGAATTAGGACACTTTGGTGCTGCCAAGGTCTTCTATGAAATGGGTCGTGACTTCATTTGGAGTAAAATGGGAAGGGATGTTAGGAGGATTTTAGCTAAGTGTGACACCTGTCAAAGGAGTAAATATCCAGTTAAATATTTAGTGGGGGAGAGATCTGCAGTTCTCACAAGTAGTCCCGGCGAACTACTGTGTGTGGATTTATTTGGCCCGATCGTTAAAGGACAGGCTACGAGTACATTTTTATAGTTATTGACGCTTTTAGTAAGTATGTCAAGCTATATCCGCTAAGGAAAGCCACGGGACTAGCGTGTAGCCGTCTGATCATTAATAAGTATGTACCTGAGTTTGGCATTCCTCTCAGGATACTATCTGACAGTGGACCACAGTTTACTGCAAAGAAATGGAGAACCAGTATGCAGGAAGCTGGTATAACACACGTTCATTCCTCTGTAAGGTACCCTCAGGGTAATTCTGAAGAGCGTCCATTAAGGGAAGTGGCTCGTCTTTTTCGGACTCTAGTGCATGACAAGCATGCGGCCTGGGTTGGACATCTTCCCAAGGTCGAGACTTGGCTGAATTCTGTCCAGCATGAGAGCACGAAATTGACGCCATACGAAGTTCACTTCGGAAAAAGACCACAAAATGAACTAGCGAGGGTGTTGGGATTAAATGAGGGTAAGCAACCGGGGATGGATTACATTGTCCAGTTGGCGAAACAGAATTTATCTAAATCAGCACAAAAGAGAATTCGCCAACAAAAAGAAACTAAATTTGACCTATTCGAGCCGGGAGACAGAGTCTTACTTAGAGTGCCGAAACAGTCAAATAAGCTAGAGAAAGTCATGTCCAAGTTCTTTTATCTCTACGAGGGCCCATTTATAGTTTCCAAACGTATTGGCAAAACAGCATATGTGCTGGAGAATAGCGAGGGAAACAGATTATACGGGACGTATAATATACATAGTCTCCGAAAGTATGTGTCATAAAGTGAGGATGTTTAGCTGGTGAGCCAGCCTATCAAATGAGTAAGTGTGGTATTTGGTGCGTGGGAGGAGATCTGGTCTTCAAGGCAGGCGTATCAGAAGTCACACAGGGGGGTAGTATGTAAGTAAATGAGAGTTTTTAAGGTACAGGGAAATATGACGGGATTGTCGGATGCTCTTGAGCACTAAAATGTCTCGATACACCAAGGCCATAATTTGGTAGCGCTGGTGAATTCCCATTTGCCTCCAAGAGATGGGTGAGCGCTTGAACAGGGTATTTTTGCTTAAGGCGTCCACGAGGCAAAAGATGGGCCATCAGAAGGCGAGACAGTCCTTCATGAAACTCATACATATTAGCACACGTGATTTCTGTTTACGGCCTCGCCATGTAAGATTTGTAAGTGTGTAATTTAAGGTAATTTGTACAAAGGTATTATTTGTGTGAGGAGAACTGGTCTGTGTTAAGAACTAGTATTAAGTAGAATATGGTCTACGGGAACTTAACAAGACAGGGCGATTACGGCACAGAAATATTTGGTGTTATATGTAATGCGCATTTACTGTTTTTTTTTCAGAAGTCAATATTAATTTAATCTACTTTAAAGAGAGATTAAGTATTATGGTTACGAGGCGCTGCCACAATAGTGTGATCGTGTGCTCAGTGATAAGTGAGATTAAATTTCACCATAAGGAAGGGACCTCCAGTGAAATTAGGAAGTTCTATGGTGATATACACACATCAAAAAAAGTTTTGCATCACCTCGGTTCCAAGAGTTCCGGAACCGTTAAATACAAAGGGAATAGAGATCAACACAAACAACATTTCAGCTCGTTTTATTGCTCATGAGACCCACACATTGCATGTTGTACCATCATACAGCTAGACTTTCAGCATTTGTGGTCCAGATTGCAGTACACACCACTACCTCTAATACCCAGTAGCACGTCCTCTTGCATTGATGCATGCCTGTATTCGCCGTGGCATACTATCCACAAGTTCATCAAGACACTGTTGGTCCAAATTGTCCCACTCCTCAACGACAATTCGGCGTAAATCTCTCAGAGTGGTTGGTGGGTCAAGACGTCCATAAACAGCCCTTTTCAACATATCCCAGGCATGTTCGATAGGGTTCATGTCTGGCGAACATGCTGGCCACTGTAGTCGAGCGATGTCGTTATCTTGAAGGAACGCATTCACAAGATGTGCACGATGAGGTCGAGAATTGTCGTCCATGAAGACAAATGCCTCTCCAATATTCTGCCGATATGGTTGCACTATGGGTCGGAGGATGTCATTCAGGTATCGTAAAGCCGTTTCGGAGCCTTCCATGACCACCAGTGGCGTACGTCGGCCCCACATAATGCCACCCCAAAACATCAGGGAACCACCACCTTGCTGCACTCGCTGGACAGTGTGTCTAAGACGTTCAGCCTGACCAGGGTGCCTCCAAACACGTCTCCGACGATTGTCTGGTTGAAGGCATATGCGACACTCATCGGTGAAGAGAACGTGATGCCAATTCCGTGGGGTCCATTCAGCATGTTGTTGGGCCCATCTGTACCGCGCTGCATGGTGTCCGGGTTGCAAAGCTGGACCTCGCCATGGACGTCGGGAGTGAAGTTGCGCATCATGCAGCCTATTGCGCACAGTTTGAGTTGAAACACGACGTCCTGTGGCTGAACGAAACGCATTATTCAACATGGTGGCATTGCTGTCAGGGTTCCTCCGAGCGGCAATCCGTAAGTAGCGGTCATCCACTACAGTAGTAGCCCTTGGGCGGCCTGAGCGAGGCCTGTCATCGACAGTTCCTGTATCTCTGTACCTCCTCCATGTCCGAACAACATCGCTTTGGTTCACTCTGAGACGCCTGGAAACTTCCCTTGTTGAGAGCCCTTCTTGACACAAAGTAACAATGCGGACGCGATCGAACTGCGGTATTGACCTTCTAGGCATGGTAGAACTACAGACAACATGAGCAGCGTACCTTCGTCCTGGTGGAATGACTGGAACTGATCGGCTGTCGTACCCCCTCCGTCTAATAGGCCCTGCTCATGCATGGTTGTTTACATCTTTGAGCAGTTTTAGTGACATCTATGAACAGTCAAAGGGACTGTATCTTGGATACAATATACACAGTCAACGTCTATATGCCGGAGATCTGGGAACCGAGGTGATGCAAAACTTTTTTTGATGTGTGTAAATATATCAGAACACCTTCAATGCGTGTGATATGACATCATAAATACATAGTGCTCACACATTAATTATGTCTATGTTTCCAACATAGAGAAATTTGAGAGGCAGAAATATCCGTGGAACACTATTCTATATGTAAAACATTGGACTGGTTGCAAAGTGCAATCCATAGTGACAACAAACTTTGACGCAAAGTGCGTGAAGAAAAATTATGAGTGTATATATCTGTAATTTAGGGTGATCTCATTTATGTAATATGTATTTTGGATGGGGTTTATTAACGTGTCTGGGATAATCGGATAATGGACCGTCGTCACGGTAAATCATCCGATAATCCGAGGCGAATATGTAACGTGTTTTTCGAGGGTTTTTTATGCCACTGGCATAAATCAGTAGGAAGCCATTCTATATTTATTTACGCGGTAAATTGTTCAGCCAAGAGAATTTTTCATGTTAATTTATTATTATTATTAATTTATTATAATTATTATTAAGGTATTTTCGGAGCATTTTATAAAAATTATAAGCATACAGATAGGTTTTCTATGTCTTAGAAAACGCTATCAAGCAAATTATTACGAACGACAATATCATAGAAAATTATGTGATTACGGAATTTTACGGAGTTTCGTCAGTTAGGGTATATCGAGAGACGTGACTCACTGGGAATTCAAGTACACGCTTAATCTTGTCGGGAAGTATTACGCAAGCGGGGTTGCAGCGTCAAGAAAAGGCGGATAGTTGGAACGGAACCCTCCCGCCGAGTGTAATGAGCCAGAGGAGGGGAGTATAGCGCGTGGGGTGCAGCCAATCAGTGGAGACCACATAAGCTAGAAGTCGGATGAAGAGTGGGGATGCGACGTGTGGAGATATCGTTCAGCGCGCCGGGGAACGAGGACAACCTGTGTAGAACTTGCCGAGTATGGTCGTACGCGGGAGTCGCTTCGAAGTTCCGTGGAACGTGGACAATCTGTGTAGAACTTGCCGAGTATGTTTGCACGCGGGAGTCGCTCCGATGTTCGGTGGAGTGGGGGACTATCTGTGTAGAACTTGCCGAGTTCGGTTGCAAGTGGGAGTCGCTCCGATGTTCCGTGGAGTGGAGGACTAACTTTTGTAAAACTTAACCAGTGTGGTTGTACGAGTGTTTGGGTCCGATGTACGGACCATAGAATTATCTAATCTACCAGAATATCATCAAATATCGACAAAGATGACGACGTCCAGGAGACTGTGGGAAGCTCACAGCATCATCCAGTACGAGGGAAAGGCTTCGGCCATTTCCAGTGGTAAGCGCGAATGACGCAGAAATACGCAATCTCTCGTTTCTCTTTGTTTTATATTCAATATTTCAGTAACTTCATAGCTTAGGAATAAGAGTAAAATCAATAATTTAACAGACTCCGTTTTCACGTAATTTTCTATCGGTAATATTAAAATCACAACGCTCCAATTTAAATTTTATACTTATTATTATTATTAATTTTGCAATACTTGTTTTATATAATAAATTCATTTCTCTTACAATGAAATCTTTGCTTTCAGTAGGTAGCATTAGATATAGACCAATTCCTTCTCCTGATACAATTGTTTGTTGGGTTAATGATCAAATCATACCACGATCTGAGTGAATAGATTCTTGAAGGTGTTCTACCAGAGCTGGACGTTGTTAAATACAAATTTAGATTTCAACATTGCGTTGAGGTCTTGGTGCCCATTAAAACAACATAGCTTAGGCAAAGGTAAACAGTTACATTTATCACCCAACAGTTAGGGGCAGCAAGACTGCTACACTTGTACGCTCAACGTGGAGCAAAGTGAAAACCATTACATTTGTCGCTACCAACAAGGGGCTTTAAATAACGCTACACTATTGCAATGGGTCCCATGTTTCGACTTCCGGAAAATTTCGACATATCTTCGCGTTTCACATCCCCCAGACCCCAAAATCACCGTCAGTTCAAAAGTTTATATATAATTTTTGTATGTATATATATATAAGTATATCAGTTTCTTGTGCACACGATAACTGCCGTAATTTTGTACCAATCACTTTGAATTTTTTACCGAATATGTATACCTTTACAATCTCGGTCGAGTTCGTTACTGGGCTAAATCGGTCGAAGGGGGTGAAAATGGGGGGCTTTTTTCGAAAAAGTGAAATATTGCTATATCTCTCTTAATATGTGAAATATCTAATCCGTTCAACGTTCATACTATGTGTCGGATAAAGCCCAAAAATTTATGTTCGAAGAGTTTTTTTATAGCACCAACCATTGACCAAAGGGGTGGGAAAAGTGGGTTTTTCGGGAAACATTAATCATATCTCTCTTAATAGGCACAATATCAAAACCGTACAAAATGGACAATATTCCCCTAATAATTACCTAAAACTTTTGTCTGAAAGAATTTTTGATATGACCCACCATTACGCCAAGGGATGAGAAAAATGATTTCGGAATTATAAGAAAATGCCAAGAGCTATCAGAGGTTGCCATGGCAACACCACTAAATCGATGAGGGATGAGCATCAGACGTTGCCATGACAACGCACTTGCACGAGATCAGAGTATTTCCATCTGACTAAGTGGGAAGCGGCTTCGGTGACGTAACTGGTAGCATGCTGAATGTCTATGCCCAAGGTCGCGGTTTCAAAGCCGGCCGAAGTCGTCGGATTTTCTACGAGCGCTAAAATCCCTCAGTATGCTTTTCTTTGGAGGGGAAGTTCCAACGTTCGTTGCGAGTTGCTGGTTGGGGTGGCATCTAGTAGCTAAGTTCACAGCTAGGTGTCGTTGACGGTAGTACCTGGTAGCAACATTAGGAACTACTGCTTGAAATTGACCGTCTGCAGTCCTTACCTGAATTAAGACTAATACAGCCATTACATTTCACACCGTTTATCAGACAGATTCTACACTACCCAAAGTACACGGGGTTAGATGACCGCGTTGTCGCAGCCCCTAAACTGAGGAACCAACCAGAGGTAGATTTCATTAGAAAGCTAACTATTGCAATGGGTCCCATGTTTCGACTTCCGGAAAATTTCGACATATCTTCGCGTTTCACATCCCCCAGACCCCAAAACCACCGTCAGTTCAAAAGTTTATATATATATATATATATATATGTATATCAGTTTCTTGTGGACACGATAACTGCTGTAATTTTACACCAATCAGTTTGAATTTTTTGCCGAATATGTATACCTATAAAATCTCGGTCGAGTTCGTTACTGGGCTAAATCGGCCGAAGTAGGTGAAAACGGGGGGCTTTTTTTCGAAAAAGTGAAATATTTCCGTTCAATGTTCATACTATGTGTCGGATAAAGCCCATAAATTTATGTTTGAAGAGTATTTTTATAGCACCAACCATTGACCAAAGGGGTGGGAAAAAGTGGGTTTTTTGGGAAACATTAATCTTATCTCTCTTAATAGGCACAATATCTAAACCGTACAAAATGGACAATATTCCCCTGATAATTACCTAAAACTTTTGTCTGAAAGAATTTTTGATATGACCCATCATTATACCAAGGGATGAGAAAAATGATTTCGGAATTATAAGAAAATGCCAAGAGCTATCAGTGGTTGCCATGGCAACACTACTAAATTGATGAGATATGAGCCATCAGACGTTGCCAAGATAACGCACTTGCACGAGATCAGATTCAGATTTCCATCTGACTAAGTGTGAAGCGGCTTCGGTGACGTAACTGGTAGCATGCTGAATGTCTAAGTCCAAGGTCGCGAGTTCAAAGCCGGCCGAAGTCGTCGGATTTTCTAAGAGCGCTAAAAATCCCTCAGTATGCTTTCCTTTGGAGGGGAAGTTCCAACGTTCGTTGCGAGTTGCTGGTTGGGGTGGCATCTAGTAGCCAAGTTCACAGCTAGGTGTCGTTGACGGTAGTACCTGGTAGCAACATTAGGAACTACTGCTTGAAATTGACCGTCTGCAGTCCTTACCTGTGTTACAGACTAATACAGCCATCCCTAAGTACACGGGGTTACATGACCGCGTTGTCGCAGCCCCTAAACTGAGGAACCAACCAAAATCTCTGCGGGAGATATAATTTTGCGTGAAGAAGTAACAGACCGTTACATAGTTACACATCAGTGTCGAAACCTTGCATAAGGACAGTGTTACCACAAGAATAAAAATGGACCCCAAATGACAAGAAGGTTACCGTTCCCATAAGACAATAAAATGTTTAAAATAAGCATAAAATGACGAAAAACAAAGTTAATTAAGCTCCAATTATAAAATACCTTCTCGCAATAAATGAGGTCTGATCCTTCTACGAAAACCTGCATATTCTGCCTATTTTCGCCTATCCCCAAGTTTGTCCGGTGAAATCTACCTCCGCCTTCCGGCGTGCCGAGAGGACTTTTTTTGGTATTGCAATTAATTTAGATGCATTTAAAATTCAAAGTTGCGCTTCCATTTTTAGGGTCTGCACTTACCAGTAGCGTAGCCAGGATCGGCCAATGGGGGGGGGGGGGGGGGGGTTATAGATACTCAAGCTAAATTATACAAGCATTTCGTGCACCATGGCTGTGAGGGCAGCTGTGGTAAGTACGGATATCGTAGGTTCGAATCCCGGTGCTGACAACGGCTATCTGAGTGTGTTTTTCTCCGGGTTTTGCCACACTCTCTACAGGAAATTTCCGGGATAGTACCTTGCTCAAATCCCGGAGCGTCTACTCTATCCCTGTCCCAGATACATTTACATGCACAACTACAATCATCACAGCAATACAGGTTGCCAGACAGCTTCAACACACTCCCAACTACACGGGGCTGATGACCAAGGTGTCTCAAGCTCCTCAAATGAATTAACAACAACTCTACAAGTATTTCCATTTCTCTATGAGATATTGTTACACAAGAAAAGTTTCATGTATTTTGATCCCGAAATTTTCGAGTAATACAATATGCTCAAAAGACAAAAACAAATCAGTTATTTAAAAAATTAAGTTAATTTTTGACTAAAATGTCTCACCTCAATGGTAAATCTCGAACATTCCTGTTCCCCTGACAGGAACAAAATAAACTCAAATATATCTGTGCTACTAACATGAAGACTGCGTATCTCTCAACAAGAAAAATTATTTACAGAGGTCTCAGCAAAAGTGGGCATGTCCTCTCACGATGTATCATGTTGATTTATGAGTAATTCAATACCGGTTCTCATTTTCATGTTTATTCAGTTTTTCCAACAAGATCCTGTGCTTTATATTGCAATCAGCCCTGAATGCCTCAACTATCATTTTCAAAGTTTTTTGTCACCTACCAAGGTCCTTCTTACCTTACAAATGCTACATGCAGCCGAAAAAGGTTTAATTGCTTACACTACTCAGGCGACAAATTTCACTCATTCGTAACTGGAAGATAACCGTAATACGGGGAATTGCTGGACTTATACAGCGTCTTTATTTTTGCTTGGCAAGGACATTCTCGCTCACGTGCTCCGCCAGTGACAGCTCAGTTCCCGGCTGCCGCGTGCGCGTATAGACGGCAGAATACGGTGCTGAAAATCAGTATCATGCATTTTTACTCACCATGCTTACAGTAGATGCTGAAAATGTTCCCCATCCGCTGCCAAACATTACCGGCATCTCCTTATGAAGTTTCCGAATACTCTGGTTAATTTAGCTTCAGTAAGGAAATAACGACATTTACGTCTATTTTTATTGTTTACTGAACCTGTACTTTTGAATCTCTAAGACAGTTGATTTATTGTCCGATTTATAGGAATGGGTCACCCTGGGAATGTCATTCGAAACATTTGTCTTGTTTTAGCGCACGTTATGAGCGGCACATAGGCTATTGTGCAATCCTTCGCTCGACCTTGGCCGCCGGTCCCGGGCCAGGTTGGCGCGTGGTCACCAGCCGTATTCTCTCGCTCTTTTGTAGACGTCCGAGCTCTGAGCTAATTGGGTGTTTCAGTCTTTCAGTGTTTTATAAAGCTACTGTGTACCGGTACTGTATATCGTATTGTGTAGTGTTTTATTGTGATTGTGTGTAGTGCTGTAATGCCTTATGTAGAATATTCGTTACATGAACGCGTATATCTGCACAATACATACATAAAGTGCAGGAAATCGTGCACTAGAACAAGACAAAAGTTTCCAGTGAGATTTCCAGGAGGACCCATTCCTATAAATCAGACAATAAGACAGCTGGCTAAGAGATTCAAATGTACAAGTTCAGTAAACAATAAAAATAGACGTGAAAAATGAAAATCCACAGCCTGCTTCCAGTCTCCGACCGGGTCAGGAATGGAATGAATGAAGCCCCCGTAAATGTCGTTATTTCCTTACTGAAGCTAAATTAACCGGAGTAACCGGAAACTTCATAAGGAGATGCCGATTATGTTTGGTAGCGGATGGGGAACATTTTCAGCATCTACTGTAAGCATGGTGAGTAAAAATGCATGATACTGATTTTCAGCACTGTATTCTACCGTCAGTACGCACGTGCAGTCGCCGGGAACTGAGCTGTCACTGGTGGAGCGCTTGAGCGAGAATGTCCTTGCCAAGCAAAAATAAAGACCCTGTATTTACGTAATATGAATCAACTCGGCTGACGCTTATCTCATGCTCAAGATGTTAATAATGATCCCAAAATTACCCATAGAATTTTCTAAGTCTTTAGTAAATCGCGTTATTTTAAATAAAAACTAGACTAATTTACATATAACTTCTCTCCCGCTAAGAAAAGAAAAAAAAGCTAATATTGTCCCGCTGTGTGGGATTCAAAATTATTTGGCGCTAGCCTCAGTTTGAAATAAGCTATAAGTTATTTTGCGAGGGAAAAGTTAGATTGGCAACCCTGGGAGGACTGAGTTGTATTACCACAGTCTAAAATACACAGTCGCGAAGCTCGCTGCGCTACGAAATTGCATTCTCTTTGTAGGTGAAGCGACACTAGCGCTCGCGGCGGCCAGCAAGCTGGCAACTGCCTTGAGCACGTTATTTGCGGCACGGATGATTTCACTTTTGCAAGGGCTTTTTGAATTTTAACTCACATGAGTGATTATTTTTGTCTCCCACAAGTCCAACCCCTCCTCCACGTGGTGGGAGACGGGCAACGGCATGAAGTAGGGGATTGCCTGTAGGGGTGAAGTACAGTGGGGAGTTCGTGTGCCCCGGGACCGCTGCGGTAGCTGTGAAGGCTCTATGGGAACCCTGAAAAGTGACGGCTGACGGGGCTCTGGTGAAGCTACGATAGGCCTAGCAAGCCAGTAGTGGATATCATATTTGCTTTCAAAACAGGAACAGGCCTCGGAAAGGACGGATGCAAACGACGACGACCCGGATATGCTAATGGACTACGAGTTGGGACATTAAACATACAGACACTGACAGGAAAGGTGGAGGAGATTGTAGATGTGTTGGAGAGGAGAAAACTGGATATACTGGGCTTGGCAGAAACAAGATGGAAAGGAGAAGGTCGCAGAGAACTGAGGAAAGGGTACCGGTTGTACTGGAGTGGGAACAGTGAAGGAAGGAGCAGCGGAGTAGGAGTAGTTGTGAGAGATGGAATGAAGGAAGAGGTAAAGGGAATAAGTGACAGGATCATGAAGATCGGAGTAACTGTAAAGGGAAGAAGTCTGGAGATAGCCCAGGTATATGCCCCTCAAGTTGGATGTACAGCTCAAGAGAAGGAAAACTTTGAGGAGGAGCTACAACAGCAGTTGAATGGTCAGAGCATCATTGTCATGGGAGATTTGAATGCACATGTAGGAAGTGAAAGGCAAGGATATGAAAATGTATTGGGAGCAGAAGGATGGGGTAGCAGGAATGAAGAAGGGAGAAAGTTGCTGAATTTTTGCAAGAGAAACGGTTTAGTGGTAGGCAACTCCTGGTTCCGGAAGAAAGAAAGCCACAAGGTAACGTGGTACAGCAGTGATTTAACAAAGAAATCTTTGGTAGATTACATGCTGTACGACTGGGAAATGAAGAGAAGTGTCAGAGATATAAAGGTAATACCATCAGAGGCCTTAGATAGCGACCACAGAATCCTTGTAATGAACCTGGGAGTTGTTAAGGATAGCAAGAGGACAGAGTACCAGGAAAGGAGAATCAAAGTATGGAAACTCAAGGAAAAGGAAGTCAAGGAAGAATTCCAGAAGATAATAAGGGAAAGGATGCCAACAGACAATCCTAAAACAGGGGAAGCAGAATGGAAGCAATTCAAGAACACAATGGTGGAAGCTGCAGTGGCAGTATGTGGAAGAACTAGCAACAGAAAGCGGTGTAAAGAGACACTATGGTGGAATGAGAGAGTAAAAGAAGCTGTGGGAAGGAAGAACAAGTCTTTCAGAGTGTGGTTCCAGGAAAGAACTGATCTGGCAAGGGAAAATTATAAGATAAAGAAGAAAGAAGCAAACAAGATTGTCGCAGAGGAGAGGAAGAAGTGGATGGTAAAGTGGACAGAGATGATGGAGGAAGACAGCAGAGGAAATAAGAAAGTACTTTATGGGATGGTCAAAAGTAAGAGAAGAGGTCTGCGAGAGGATGTGGTAATGATGGACAAAAACGGAAATGAGGTACACAACAAAGAAACACTCAAGACAGTGTAGAAAGAGTACTTTGAGGATTTGCTGAATCCAAATGGTCATAGGGAGGAAGACAATGTATTGGAAGATGGAGAAGACAACACAGGAATGGAAAAGGATCTGAATTGGAGAGTACTGGAGATGGCTATAGACAAGATGAAAGGAGGAAGGGCACTGGGTGTGGATGAAGTGACTGTTGAAATGGTGAAGGCAGCAGGGGAGGTTGGGAAACAGTGGCTGTACCGTGTGATGAGGGTGATATGGAAGGAGAAAAAGACCCCAGAAGATTGGAAGAAAGGATTAATTGTCCCAATATTTAAGAAAGGAGGCAGAAAGGAGTGCAGAAATTACAGGGGAGTCACACTCATACCTCACTGTGCCAAGATATATGAAAAGATATTAGAAAGTAGAATACGAGCCAAAGTGGAGAGAAAATTGAGAGAGGAGCAGTATGGTTTCAGACCTGGGAGATCAACAGTGGATCTCATATTTTCAGTGAGACAGCTCCAGGAACACCACTACGAATTTGGAGAGGATCTGTTGATGGCCTTCCTGGACATCGAAAAGGCCTATGATAGTTTGTGTAGGGAGAAGGTTTGGAAAGCAATGGAAAACATGGGAGTGGAAAAAGGGACTGTAGGCAGAGAGGAGAAGATGTATTGTGGAAGTGTGAGTTGTGTGAAAGTTGGAGGGGAAAGAACAGACAGGTTCAGACAAATGAGTGGCCTGAAACAGGGTAGTGCGCTGTCACCCCTTCTCTTTATTGTGGTTATGGACGAGGTAATGACACGGATAGCAGGAAAGATAGGAGAAGATAAGATGAAAGCAATGGTGTTTGCAGATGATCTCATGGTCTGGGGAAACAGGGAGGAGGAAACTCAGGAGCAACTGAAGGCTTGGGAAGAAACAGTGGGAGAGTACGGATGGAAGTTCAACATCAGCAAATGTGAGATCCTGTTAACGACCAGGAAAAAGGACAGGCCAATGAGTGGGATAACACTTGGAGGTGGACAGCTGAAGAAGGTGGAAAGTCTCAAGTACTTGGGAAGTATAGTGGAGGAAAATGGGAGATATGACAAAGAGAATACGGAACGTGGCAGACAGGCAGAAGCATTTCTGAGAAGCATTAGGAGCTTAGTGTGGAATAAAGATGCCCCACAAAAAAGCAAGAAAGTGTTATACAGAAGCTACTATATCCCGATACTGACCTATGCTTCAGAAACGTGGACAATGAAGAAAAGAGACATAAGCAGAATATAGGCAGGTGAAATGAAGTTCCTGCGAAGTAGGATCGGAGTAACAAGAAGAGACAGGGTGAGGAATGAAAAGGTCAGGGAAATGGTGAAAGAGGAGCCCTTGCAAGGTAGGATTGAGACATCAAGACTGAGGTGGTATGGACACTTAAAGAGAATGGATGAGAAGAAGATTCCCAAGAGGATACATGAGATGCAGATGCAGAAGAAACGACCAAGGGGAAGACCAAGAGATAGATGGCTGAAAGGAGTGGAGGAATGTGTCAAGAAGAGAGGCGAGGACTGGACCAGAGTGACAGCGGAGAGGTGGTGGGAAGAAAGGACTAAGTGGCGAGGCTTATGTTCCAAACAGAGCCAGCCTGGTGCTGGAAACTGTACAAGATGATGATGATGATGAGTGATTATTTCCATTGTAAACATAAGTCACGTTAAATCACCAACTACTGCAGAAAAACGCCACAATGTTGATATACTGTACACTTTTAATTCATAGAAAAATAAAAAGAATGCTTTGTTTTTATTAGTTCAGTCCTCTAAAAGCATCCCTAGGTACAGTTGTATGACGTATTTAATGAGTCTTACATAGAATTCATAGTCCATACTAGTTATAAATTCATGTATTTGTTTTAATGATAGTCGCTGGCATCGCTACATAACAGCAAGTCCACGATTCCTGGATGTAACGGGTAATCTCTAAATCCACTGAATGGATTTTGATGCGGTTTTCACCATTCAGTAAATAATTTCTCAAGGAAGGTTTCTGTAGGAAAACATTCATTTACCACCAAAGGAAGCCGAGCAGTAACGATTTCAGTGAATCGTGTCGAAGGAAAACCTGCCGTCCGTGCGCCCTTTAAGCTTACGCTGGGTAAACCATTAAAAATATCCATATGCTACGAGTGTAAGAATTGGTCAGCATGAAAAGTTCTAAAAGTAAGTCCGCGACAGCATATCTTTATCTTTAATACATCGCCAAGTGATTTTACGTTTTAATTTCTTCCAACAATCTCCATTCAGTGGAAATTTAAATTACTAGCTTCAGAGCGAGTTTACGAGCGAGCCCATCACCCCAGCTTCGGCCAGTATTAACTGTTGTGTCGTGTCGAGGTAAGACTTCAGAGAAGAGTAGACTATAAGTGTTTGGAGTTTCGCTGTTCACATCGGCTTTTCTGAATTGTGTCTGAGACCTACCGCCCGTGCTCCTTTTAAGCTTACACTGAGTGACCCCTTTAAGATACCAGACGAAGCCGGGGCGGGTTGATAGTGTGGGCATAATATAATATCAAATTCTTAACCATATCAAAAGCTAGTTATTCCGTTAACGTTATAGTTAATTAGTAAAAATACCAGTGTGATTTGTGAAACGAAAAGTATAAAAGGCTCAATTATAGGTACTTTGTATTTTTTCTCTGGGTTTGAAACCTTTCATTCCAGAATTTGACAAAATAATACTGAGCCGATTACATCTGCTCAAGGTTTCTCCGTCCTTCGTCGCCCCTTGGTCATCATCACGGACTCAGTTCAGATCCCAATGGTCGCCCCTGTGTTTCCCAGTTTCAAAAGAAGATATATATAGACTGAATTAAAAAACCTTCCTCATGAACTAAATGACTCAGGTCGACCGGTTCAATTATTCCGGAAGCCAACAATTGACCTTGCAATATATGTCATTATTGAGAGATGTGGCAAATTTTATGAACTTAACTACCTTAATCTGGCGCTCTTCGAACATTTTAAATTCAAACTGCTCTCATAGCCAATTAGCGCCTGTGTTCGCGACGGTCAGTTCTACCAATCATATTTCGTGTTGGTGAACATTAGTGCCATATACTTCAATAACTATCCGATTTTATGTTGGCAGTATGTACTCCTTCAACTGTTTACTAGTTCTGAATATCGTCACTGCGAGCTAGAAGCAGTGGCAAATGATTGATGCGCATGCGCATGGACTGATTTTCCGTGGCGTTCCTTCCAGGCGTGGGGAAGCCAAGTAATTCCAAGATGTAATTTTAAAAGGTGTGGACGTATTGGAGCTCCGCTCCGACCCCAATTCCTTAGGGAATATGGGGTCGCCTAAACTTCAGGTAAACCTATTGAACCTCAACCAGCAAATAATGCAACGAGAACTGATCTTCTAAAAGGACGGAAAGAATGCTTAAATTAACTGATTGTGATAACTTAGCTTGAGGAGCAATTCGTGTCGAGAATCTCCATTGCGTCTTAATATCAAGACTTTAGATTTTTTGCGTGGCATCGCACTAGTCTCAGGCTAGTTTAATATTATGTAGTTAGTAAGTTTTGCATTCTAAATATGGGCCCATAATTTTGTTATTAGGCCAAAAGATTTTCCTTATTCTTTCTTATTAAATATTTTATTTTATTTTACGATGCCAATTTAAAATGTGAGTGACGCCTTCCTAAGCTAGGATTATATTAAGTACAATGAAAATACTTGTGATTTGTATCTTAGTTTCTCTTATTTTGGATCTTGGGTTAGCTTAGATTTTTTTTTCTTTTCCTTTCTTGCCTTGGCCTTTGTTGTCGGGCAATTCTTCTTTTGCTTTTCTAGCCATGAGAATTAATTTGGTAATTTCGATTGTCACAATAAGTTGAAGATAGCCTTGCTATATGAAAAGACGTCGTGAGCTTCGCTCTAACTTAATCGGCAATATTTTTGTTTTAATGAACTAAGTTTGGTTCTGAGTAATCTGTTTGGGTGTCGCTACACCTTTTAAGTGCATTTTCGTGATCGAAATAAATATCTGTGCCGTTTTACGGTTATAATTGATATATCCTAAAATGGGATTCTTCGGGTGGCCTTGACGCCATTGGTGTTTGTTGCAAGCATGTCTTGTTTTTTTAAAATCGGTATTAATTATTCGAAATTGGCCTAGCTCCGCTATATTCAAGCGAGTTGATTTATTCTCGTTTTCTTACGGCCTGATTCTTGCCAGAGTTTGGTGCTAATTATTCACCTCATAAAATGATGGGATTTACCCTGATCACATTTTGTGTTTGGATGAGAGATGGTTATTACGGTGAGTTTCCTGCATGTTCTCTCTCTATTTTCTTGAACTAGATTTTGTTCGGGATTTGTTTTCCTCTCCTGGATCTAACCATCCGAGAGAATATTAAAATTTTTATACTTACCGTGTCCGGGATTTTCTTTGCTTGCATGGCTGCCGTCATTTAAGATCATTACCTTTAAAATACTATTGGGT
Organism: Meconema thalassinum; assembly: GCA_946902985.2. Lineage (NCBI taxonomy): Eukaryota > Metazoa > Arthropoda > Insecta > Orthoptera > Tettigoniidae > Meconema > Meconema thalassinum. The sequence goes on from OX336390.1 coordinate 708,135,810, forward strand.
TTCTTAGGGCTTTCCCGAGTGTTGTGTTTAATCAAATAATATTAATTGTAAGCCAATATATTCCAAATGTGTATAAAATTCAAGAACCAACTTGTTGTATGAATATTATTCTAAAATATATTTATTGTTCATGTTTTTTAAAAATTTATTCTCTCATTGGTTACGGCATATCGCCGCGGATTTGGGTTTAAGGGTTCAGGCTTCCATCAACGGACATTCTGTCCGAATATCCTCATCCAGGGATGTTCTATCTGCTTCAAGCTTCGAGGTCGGAATCCCAACCAGGGGTTACGCCTTCGACTTGACGTTACAGACAGTTAGGAACGGGGCTTCGAGTGAAAGCCGAAGTTAAACGAATGACTTTGCGTCACCACATGGTAGCTTTACGATTGGTTACAAAGTGAGAAGCTTATTATCCTCTCTGTTTCAAAATAAATCATGTGATTGTGCCAGAACTTATCTATATTTACGACACTTTACTAAATGTAAAATACTGTAGTGTAATATTCAACATATCATATTCTCAGAATACATTACATTGAAGTACCTCCATTTTCTACTCAGTTCTCATCGCACTGTTGGTCTAGGGGTATGATTCCTGCTTTGAATGCGGGAGGTCCCGGGTTCAAAGCCCGGAAGATCCTACCATTTTTATTACGTTTGTTTTTATCTCTTGAAAAGATTCAAAAAGTATGTAAAAGAACCTTAGGAACGTTCTTTTTTTCGGGCGAGACTTCCGGTAATTTAAATACATAGGTTGAGGTAAACGCTTCTTTTTTCCCCGCTGGTTTACCCTCCAGGTTGGCTTTTCCCTCGGACTTAGGTTGGTTGGTTGCTTCCTCAGTTTAGGGGCTGTAACAACGTGGTCATGTAGCCCCGTGTACTTTGGGTGGGTGTAGAATCAGTCTGATAACCGGTGTTAATTGTGATGGCTGTATAAGTGTGTGTTATCTGTTTTTAATTCAAGTAAGGACTGCAGACATTGGTTTTTTGAAGTAGTTCCTACTTTTGCCGCCAAACGCCACCATCAACAACTACTAGTTCAGAACTTGGTTACTAGACGCCACCGCAGTCGGCTCCTGGCAACGAACGTTCTTCGTTAAAGAACGAAGGTTCTTTAACATGCCATAAATCTATGACATGGGACTGCCGGCTTTACTTCCCCTCCGAAGAAAGGCATACTGAGGGATTTTTAACGACGGCTTCGGCCGGGTTTGAACCCGCGATCTTGGGCATAGAAGAACAGCATGTACCAACTACGCCACCAAAGCCGCTACCCTTCCTTGGACTCAGCGAGGGATCCCACCATAACCACCGTAAGGGCAGTGTCCTGGAGCTTGAAACTCCTGGTTGGGGGATACCACTGGGGAGGTGGGGCCACCCTCCTTGCCTCTTCCTTGCCTATCCCTCCCAATCTTCCCCTCACTTTTCATCCCTCATGAGGCCCATGTTCGCTTTGCAGGTGAGGCCGCCTGGGCGAGGTGCTGGTCCCACCTCCCCAGTTTTATCCTTCGTCCAGGTGTTTCAAGCTCCAGGACACCGCCCTGGTGGCGGTAATGGTGGGATCCCCGCAGAATCCGAGGGAAAAGCCAACCTGTAGGGTAAAGCGACTAAAATAAAAAATTGCGTTTGACCTCAAACTATGTATTTATATTACTGGCACACAGTAAGTACAAGTCTCGCACGAAAAAAAAAAAAGTTCGTAAGGTTCTTTTATATACTTTTTGAATATTTTCAAGAGATAAAACAATAGTAAAAATGCTAGGCACTTCCGGGATTTGAACCCGGAACCACCGGCACTCAAAGCAGGAATCATACCCCTAGACCAACAGTGCGATGAGAATAGAGCAGAAAATGGAGGTACTTCAATGTACTGTATTCTGAGAATATGATATGTTGAATATTACACTACAGTATTTTACATTTAGTAAAGTGTCGTAAATATAGATAAGTTCTGGCACAATCACATGATTTATTTTGAAACAGAGAGGATAATAAGCTTCTCACTTTGTAACCAATCGTAAAGCTACCATGTGGTGACGCGAAGTCAATCGTTTAACTTCGGCTTTCACTCGAAGCCCCGTTCCTAACTGTCTGTAACGTCAAGTCGCCTTCGAAGTTATACTGAGGAGAAGTATGCAGAGGTGCCAACTATTACGGATTGTCCGTAATTATTACGGATTTCAACTCACGATTACGGCCAAAGGGGAAATTATTACGGAAAAGTGACATCACGAAAAAAATACATTTCTATGAAGAAAGAAAGAAAAAAAAAAGGAATGTTGCAGGGTGTCTACCGGTAACGAAAAGTAACGGAAGTAACGAAAAAGTAGCTAATTTTACAAACAGGTAACGAAAGTAAAAGTAACTAATTTTTATGTCTGCATAGTTGGAGGTAACAAAAATTCGCCGAGGTCGGTTTAAATCGTCTTAACTCGCGCCGCTTGGCTCACAGATTGCGATGGAGCCGATTGCGTATGCTATAGGTATATTTTCCCGTGCCTGACCTCAAGGAAATACAAACTGAGGATTCCTTGAGTGGTATACATCGGTCCAACGTATAATTTCGGTATCGAGAAGAGTTTTTAGTTTTGAGTGAAATATTTTTCTGTATTATTAGGAAACCTTACTTTCCGCGAGACGTTTATTCGCGAATATTTCCGAAACTCAACAGAGACCTCTCATTTCTGTTATTGACCTCTGAATTTGGAGACTATCTCAAATTGAAGTCCAGAAATAACGCGAAATAATTTAATGTCGCAATCTTGCGAAATTATACAGTTTTGGAAATAGAATCCCGAAAATGCTTCGAAAGACATTTATTTTTAAAATCTTTTCGTATCGAAAATTTGCGACGTCCAGTATGGTTAATTCAAAATTCCGTTATGTCGACTTTTCCTTCGAACTTTGGTTCCATCGGATGATTTAACCGGTTATTTCGAAAACTTGTATAACTTGTATAATTCGTGATTCGAATTCGAAAGAAAATGTGCCCTCTTGTCGTATTATTCATGCAATCCTATCAGAATAAATCGTAATATTCGATACCTACTTCGAACGTTCATCCTCCGAACTCACATGCTCAAGACGGCCGGCTGACTGCACGACTTGCCTGCGGGAATCTCGTCAAACGGACCGAGATCGATGCCAGTTGCGTAAAATCATAAAACCCGTGCACAATCGTGAACTTGTGACAACGAGGACTGCGGGAATCCTGTCAAAGGTGATTGGGCGCCCATCACGAAACATCCTACTCGCAATTTTTCCCATGACCGTATACTTACAAGCGTACGGGGAGCGAAAAGTGCGTTAACCCTTTTAGAAATGACAGCCTACGTAGCATCGCGATACTCATTTCTCCTCATGATCCACCGTGAACTCCCAACCGCGACATAGGGATAGTGGGAATCACGGCGCCGACCAAACAACATGTCCATAACTGCTCGTGAATTTTAACCATGCCCACTCTGGAGCTTGCCTCCACCATTCTGCCAGAACAGATCGACAGGGAGACAATCGTTGAACGGCTGGATGCGGCGCCGGTTGCATATTATCGCGTTCTCAGTGACCAACCGCGAGGACATCGTAAATTGTCGTATAACGACCGAAAGCGGCAGCGATTGCAATACATCGCGATATTTCTCCGCATTCGATGACGAGAACAACTGGATTCTTGTCAAACGTACAGGAAGTGGCACCGATTGCGTAATTATGCTATAATTTCCCGTTCGCACATCAAGGACAATCGAAATCTCGTCGATCGGCTAAAAGTGACACCAATTATGTAAATAGCGATTTTTCTCCGTGTTCTATCGTGAAAACTACGGGAATCTCGTCAAATGGCTGAGGCCAGCGCCGATCGTGTAACATCTCGATATTTTTCTTAGAATGAAAGTTTCCTATTCATCTCTTGATTATTTTGTTCAAAGATTCCCAAGTTTGGTCAAGGAAAGTGAACATGACAAACTTGAAGAGGAATTTGTTGTTTATCAGTGTGATACTTTCCCTGAATATATTTTACAAGGAACTAAAATTGATGTAAACTGGGGCAAAATTGCTGAGCTTAAAAACGAAAGTGGATAGTTCAAGTATAAAACTTTAAGTAAAGTGATATTTGCAATATTACTTGTACCTCACAGTAACTCTCCCACAGAAAGAATTTTCAGTGTTGTTAGGAAAAATCAGACAGAATTCAGACCTACATTAAGCACATCTACACTGTAATCGCTTATGATTCACAAGACGAAAATGTCATCACAGGGGGAAATATGTTGCAAGAAAACTTTCACGGAAAACCAGTTACTGAGTGCAAAACAAGCTACAAGGATTTTTTTTAAATCTCAGAACTAGCAGTTAATGTGCAAATTTTATTGTGTAATATGATATTCTTTGCTATAGGTTGCTTCCGGGTAGGGCAAAGTGGTGTGGTGTTATTATCGAGAAGGGAGGAGCATGCTTTGGATTTGACGTGAAAATAATTTTTCAGTAGGAGGGGGGGGGGGGGGCAGTATAAGAGATTACTGATAACCCACTTCAAGGGTTGGCACCTCTGAGTATGTGTGGGGCAGTTAGTGGTAGCTATAGATCGTGGTTTTGATTACTGCGATAAATAACTGTAACAAGCAAGTTGGTTGTTGATTACCTGAATTTTGTTAAGATTTATTTGGTAGGGTGCTGAAATTGTGTATTTGGCTAATCCTTGTTTTGTCTTTTTCATATCTTCACCATGGCGGAGCGCTATGTACCAGATCCTCTTAATTTGTATGAGGATGAAGTCAACTATGAGTTGACCATAAGAAATATTGTAACACCACCGGATCTGGCCTCGGCTCGTGTTGTTTTGAGGAATTCCTTGCATGTTCCTGTCGAATTGCTTACCTTGGATCACGATCAAGACTTCCAGTTGAGTAAGTTCCAGATACAATACAAAGTTGATTTGTGCAGTAGTATTGTAAACCTTTTCTTTTTGGAAGAATATGGAACAGCATCACAGTATGACAGATTGAGAACTAGGTTACAGTATTTATTTACTCGATGTGAGGATATTTTTGCTGGATGTGTTCATAGATCTGATGATGAGTTCATTGAAGTAATGGAAGCGCAATTGAGTTTAGTAAGAAGTGCTTAAAGGGTATTTGAGGATACTGATCCTATATTTGATGTTAGTGATTTTCAAGATTTTATTCAGTTGAATAGTCAGCAGAATACTTGTTCTGATGTGCCTTCTGATCGTACTGAACATATTTCATTACCTGTAGTCAATGATAGTAGGCAAGGTATTAATGTAATTCAGTCAGGCGAGGGTATTCAAGTGAGCGTTCCAAATTCTAATCCTCCTAGTAACTTGCCGGTAGAAAGTAGTGCTCAAGGTAGCTCAGTAGTTAGAATTGGTGATGGGAATAGTCCTGTAGCACATCCTGTTCGTGTGACTAATCCTTTATTTCAGTTGGACGGTGCAATGGCAACTGTACCTGTGTTAAAGGTTGGGAAAAAAAATTCTGCTGATGGAATTGTTGGTAGAAGGAGGAATTTTAAGTTGGGTATGTCAGGTGTTCGTGTGGATGAAAGGAAAGAAGTTGGTGAAGGGTTGATGTCACGTTTTGCTAAATTAGACGTGGGAGGAGTGCCTTCGGTGAAAAAGGATTTGGTCAACGAATCTCATGTGTTGTCAGATTTCAGGTTAAGGGTTGTGTCTGATGAACCCAATTCATCGTTTGCTAATTCAGGGATTGATAATGATTTTTCGGTTGTTGATATGAGATCTTACTTGGATGAATCTCGTCCCATGCGAAGGAGAGATGGGGAGTGTTCAGTTTCTACCGGAATGCCAAGGAGTGTGTGCAGTGAATTGCCGGTGTAGTGGTGTAACTTATAGTGATTCATTTGTCAATTCTCGCCCTGTATGTTCGGTGTCCACTACTGATAGAATTCATGCTCGAGTAGTTGTGAATAGTAATGAAATGGTAGACTTATCTAGGAGAAGGAATTTCGCCGTGACAAGGCTGGACCATACTGATTTCCTGAGTGGTACTGGACAGCATCATTCCTTTTCTGAAAATAGGGATGCTAGATTGAGAAATCGGTTGGATTTTTCACCCCAACGTGAATCGAGTGAAAGAACGATTAGTAGGCCGAGTCGTGAACTTAGGTCGCCTGTTCGGAATGAAATAAGAGAAAGAGGTAATGGACGTTCTGTGTACTCGAACAACAATTTTGGAAATTTAACTCATCCGGTAACAGCTTGTGTTGGTAAATTAAAAAACCTTTGCACCGATACTACTGATGGTGTTATTCAGTTCTTGAGAGAATTAGTTGATATCTACGAGTATGCAGAAGTATTTGATGTTACGGATATTCAAATTTACCAACTGATGTTTCCTATTACTAGTGGTGTGATGAGAAGTATGGTAGTGGAAGCCATGGGTCGAAATACTCGAATTATGGAGTTTATTAATTTAGTTTTATCAAATTTTGTGCCAGTACGATTGAGAGGTCCAGTTGAGCATCAATATTTCGCTCGTGTTCAATGTTTTGGAGAGTCTCTAAGTTCGTATGTTCAGGATATTCTGAAGTTTACCAAGGTTTTTTCTATTAACTTCACTGAAGAACAGTTAGTTTCACATATTTTGGATGGAATAGGTCCGGAGTTCAGGTCAGTAATAGGAGTGGGGTATCGAGCACGTACCTTATCTGAATTGAATGCTGTGGTTGTGCATGCTGAATCCGTGAGACATGGTGAGTCTCAGAGATGTCATATTAGTCAGTTGTATCAATCGGGTCGCAGTAGGCCACAGGAGGGATCAAATCGTTGGAATAATTCCAGATTTCAAGGCAAATCTGAAACGTGGGTGAATCGAAGACCTCAGGGAAATAATAATCGTTGGGGGAATGTACGACCTCAAGGTGGTCAGGATCGTCCTCGTGATGTGAGGAATCAAGCAAATCCGCCTAGAGGAGGAAATGATCGGTGGCATAATAATGATAATAATCAGGATCGTCGAGGCATGTTCAATGAACAAGGTGTTGGTGGTCGAGAGAATGTTAATTTGGTCAAATGTAATCGTTGTGGTCAGGGAGATCACTCAGATCGGGAGTGTGATGCTGGTCGAGATTGACAGGAGGAGGACTGGCATCGTGAAGAACAGGTTTTGATTCCGCCGATGTCAGGTACGGTTCATGTTCTTGAAAAGGATAGTGAATTGTGTTCTAAAGTTTCTTCTAACAAATTATTGGCCTCTCCTGTTATCAAGGTTTGGATTAACGATGCTAATGTTGTTGCATTATTGGACTCGGGCAGTGCTGCGTCTTTAATGAGCAAAAAGTGGTATTTGGGAATGAAAGATATTTGCAAATTTTCACTCTTGACTTAAGTTGACGTGAAATTGGTGTCGGCTAATAATTCGCAATTAGCGATCTTGGGTTCTGTCAAACTTAAGGTTCACATTTTTAATTTTTCATGGAGATTTTCATTTTGGGTCGTGTCTGAATTGTCGTGTCCTGTAATTCTGGGAGCAAACTTTATGTCATATTCTGGTTTGTCGTTGAATATAGAAAGAGAAACTTTCTGGTTTAATTTTTGCCCTCATGTTAAATTACAATTCTTTAATTCTGTGAAATATGAGATGGGAGTTGATTATGTGGAAGTTGACGAGAAAGAGTCACCTGAAGCTTCTTTCGGTGTTAATGATTTAGATTTGGGGGATTTGTCTGATGGCCAGGCTATCATTATAAGAGATTTATGCTCACGTTTTCCTGAAGTTTTCACTGACAGGTTAGGGGTTACCAACCTGATGTCTTATAAGATTGTCACTCTTGACAACATCCCTGTGCGACATCCGCCGTATAGGTTGAGTCCATCGAAAATGGTTGAGCTGAAAAAGATAATCGATAAAATGTTGGCAGATGGTGTAATTAGACCCTCTACTTCTGCATATTCCTCACCAATCTTCTTGGTGCCAAAGGCAGGGGGTGGTTTTAGGCCCGTCGTGGATTATCGTAGGTTGAATAAAAAGGTGGTTCAAGAATCAATACCTCTTCCCGATCTCCATAACTGTTTTAGTTGGTTCAAAAATGCTCGGTATTTTACCCTGCTGGATTTAACGCAGGCCTATAACCAGATACCGTTGACTGCATTTTCCACTGATTGGAATTTATTTGAATTTAATCGCGTGCCCTTTGGGTTATCTACTGGAGGAGCAGTCTTGAGTAGATTATTGGATAGAGTTTTCTCCGGCATCAAGTTCAAGTTCTTGTACCACTATTTAGACGATGTCGTGGTTTTTAGTGAAAATTTCAATGATCATGTTCATCATTTAGAGGAAGTCTTGGAAAGGCTTAAGACTGCTGGTTTAACTGTAAAAATTTCCAAAACATCGTTTGCTAAGAAGCAAATTTCCTTCTTGGGCCACATTGTTTCTAGTAATGGGGTGTCTATTGATCCTGCACGTACTGAAAGCATTCGCAATTTTAAGACCCCTGTGAATGTTAAGGGAGTTGCTCGATTCGTTGGGATGATAAATTTCTTTCGGAAGTTATTCCTGATTTTGCTAGGCGAGCTCTGCCTTTAAATCGTCTTAGGCAGAAGAAGGTTGCGTTCGAGTGGGGCGAATCACAACAGTCTGCATTTGAGGACCTTAAGAGTGCGTTGTGTAAGGCACCTGTGCTAGCTGTACCTGATTTCAATAAAAAAAATTGTAATTCAAACGGATGCATCGTTAGGAGCTGTTGCAGCTGTCCTATTACAGGATGGAGATGAAGGTCGGAGGCCGATAGCGTTCGCCTCCAGGACGTTAACTGGACCTGAATCTAACTACTCTGTTTACGAGCTAGAGGGGCTCGCCGTGATGTTTGCTCTGGAAAAGTTTAAAATGTATATTGAACACTTGGAATTTGATCTAGAGACTGATAATGAAGCTCTCAGTTGGGTATTGGCTAGACCTCGAAAAACGGGCAGGATTGCAAGGTGGGCGACCCGTATTTCGTCATTTAAGTTTAACGTTCGACACATAAAAGGATCTGAGATCGTAGTAGCCGACTGTCTCAGTAGAATGTATGAGAAAGCTCCTCTGAGCAACAAGGAAGTTGGTCTTGTTCCAGCTATTGATGTAGCTGTGGGGGTGAATTCTGCCCAGCATATGTTAAATAATTCTCCCTTGTTATTCAAGGACATTGCCATCCATCAGAAAGAGGATCCAAACTTGTTAACTATCATCGATAAACTTAATTCTGGTCAAGGTGTTCATCCTTATTTCCTGAGTTCCGGTGTTCTATGTTGCGTGGCTCAACACGATAATAAACCTGAGGTGGTTTTACCTGTTCAGCTAGTTGACGGTATGCTCAGTTACTTTCACGAGTCACCCGTAGGGGGTCATTTGGGCATTTTCAAGACTGGCCAAAAGATAAGGAGGTCGTTTACTTGGAAGCACATGGACAAGGACATCAGAAAGTTCGTGCTAGGATGTCGGTCTTGTAACCTTAGTAAACCAGCTGTCTCTAGTAAGGTTGGGTTTTTGTCGTCTGAACCGGCGTCTCGGCCCATGGAAAGGTTGTTTGTGGATTTCGTCGGGCCATTTCCGAGATCCAAACTTGGTAATAGATTTGCTTTCGTGTGTGTGGATGGATTTTCCAGATTTTGCTGGATCTTTCCAACCAGGATGAGTAATACCAGTTCTGTTATTAAATGTCTGCAAAGCATTTCAGTTCGTTTGGGCCATGCCAGTATCTTATTTCGGATAATGCTAAGACGTTCACCTCTGGCCAAATGAGGAATTTCTGTTTTGACTATTCTATATCACATGTAACTACCACCCCATATTACCCTAACCCTAGTTTAGCAGAACGAGTAAATCGAAATTTAAGGGCAGCTCTAATAGCTTATCATAGGGAGAATCATGCGAAGTGGGATTCGTCGTTACATTGGCTTGTGTATGCTTTTAATACTGGAGAACATGAGTCACATGGGAAGACTCCGTTTTCATTGATGTGTGCTTTTGATCCCAACTCGTCGTTATCGAATTTATGGTCGTTGAATGAATTACTGCCCGATCAACCTACCCCGGAGAGAGTTAAGGAAATTTGGAAGGAAGCTCAAGAAGCAATAATGATTTCTCACGATAAGTTGGCTATTAGGTATAACAAAGGAAGAGTCCAGGGAAAATTTAAGGTTGATGACATGGTTTATGTCAAGAATTTTTGGAAAAAGACTCCAGGTAACAAGGTGTCAGGGAAATTGATGCCGCGGTTTACTGGCCCGTATAAGGTGTTGGCATTTCCAACCGAAGTAACGGTGCTATTGGAAGATTCAGGTAGGAAACGCATCTTCAGGACGCATGTGTCTTACTGTAAAGGTGCAGGTGAGAGAGAATCGGAGGAAACAGCTGTAGCTGAAGGTTCATTGTAATTCTTGAAAGTCCGATGGAACCCTTGTTGTGTGCTCATCATGCTGAGTGGCCGCTGTTGACTAAGGCGAGAATTATAGAGTGAGGTTAGTCATCTTGTAAATGTAAAGTCTTGTCTGTGAATTGAAGGTGAAGTGTACCAATGAGTGGTTGGTTGTGAATCATCAAGTGAAGAGATTTCAGGTGGACTTGTGAGTCATTTGACGGAGTCTGGTGTCATGTTAGATGTACCAAATTGGTTTGGCATAAGGTTGGTCTGTGGATTTTCGGCGAACTGTAACCTACAGTTTCTTTTCTTGTGTTCGGCGAAGCCTTCTTGAGGCGTTCTTACCGTCTAAGGTCTTTCTTCCCATTCTTTAAAATTCCGGTATGTTTAATCATTAGGAGCTCCTAGTTAGCTACCTGTTCGAGTATATGGTTATGAAGTGGTTGAAGTTGCGTTTCAGTGAAGTTTCGGTGAAAGGGGAGTTGACCCTCATTTGCTCGTGGGCACTCTTGATTCGATTTTCTTGGAAGGATTCATTATTAATGAACTCCTTAGTATGTTAGTGTTGTGAAGTCTCAAGGTTCTGAGATGAGAAGTACGAGTTATGTCAAGTTGGATTGGTACGGTTGAAAAGACGTGAGAAGAAGTCAAAGTTGTTCACAAGTCTGGAAAGGGAATGATTCCTACCATGCTAAAGGGTTATGTTTAATCCTTGGTTGAATTGTCGATTGGTGCTACGTTGGTCATGACAAGTATGATAGAGTATCGCATTGATAGGGTGAGAAGTCTTCACTAGGAAAACGTTGTTCTTGTGGTGTCAACAGTTTTCGTGGATGGTTAATCGGTATGGAGTAGGGTGTCGAGGGTTCCATTTCTTGAATTGAGTTGAGTGTTTGTCTGGAGGGGATTCCTTTCTCGCTGCGTCTTGTTATTTTTTGGGGGGTATTGTGAACCATCTGTGATGTGTGTTCCTGTTTTATGTAACTTATTTAATGTAAATTAAAATTATCTGGAACTGCCTCAAGGAAGCTCTTGTTGTTTAGTTCACGTCAGCCGAGTCACCACGATCTTGGGGAGTTATACTATGTTCTGTAGCGCCCCGATTCATGAATTTTGTGATTTTTCTGATTAGTATGTAAATGGTTAGGAATTTGTTGGTAAACTTGCTCGGGTTAATCGGACCATCGTTTGTGATGTTCCGTCTTATTGTTAATTATTTAAATTGTCAATATTATAAAAATGTAAATTAAACTTAATGATCTTGAATTAATAACTTGAAAGATTTGTTGATTTGTTCATGAATAGTATCTGTGAAGTAAGAGTAAGTTAATACGGAGAGAGGACTTGCAGTGGGATTTATGATCAATAATGAATCGTTAGTGGGAGAGGCCTTAAGAAATATTTAAGTGATTAGGACACGAAGAAGTGAATGGTGACAAGGTCGACTTGAAAGAGGATCTTCAAGAGTCGTATCTTGAGTGTCTGTTGCCCCCTTTCTGCTGTTTTGTTTCTGTTTCAGCTTGCCCAGTGTGTGTGAGGTTCTACCTCACTATCGTGACATAGCCTAAGAGCTCGGGCTGTTGTCACCAAGTATGAGCACCTGTCATTTGGTGGTTGGTGTCCACAAAACTGCTGGTCGGAGGAGTGGAGGCTGGCTGCCACGCTGTTATGCTGGAATTGCAAGGCAGTTTTGGTTACTGTCGTTCGGTGAGCCAAAAACAGTTATGCATGGAGGTTTCAAGATCAACTGCAGGCCCCCTGGTAGGCCTTTGGTGGCGCGAGGCTGAGCCGATTACATCTGCTCAAGGTTTCTCCGTCCTTCGTCGCCCCTTGGTCATCATCACGGACTCAGTTCAGAGCCCAATGGTCGCCCCTGGGTTTCCCAGTTTCAAAAGAAGATATATATAGACTGAATTAAAAAACCTTCCCTATGAACTAAATGACTCAGGTCGACCGGTTCAATTATTCCGGAAGCCAACAATTGACCTTGCAATATATGTCATTATTGAGAGATGTGGCAAATTTTATGAACTTAACTACCTTAATCTGGCGCTCTTCGAACATTTTAAATTCAAACTGCTCTCATAGCCAATTAGCGCCTGTGTTCGCGACGGTCAGTTCTACCAATCATATTTCGTGTTGGTGAACATTAGTGCCATATACTTCAATAACTCTATCCGATTTTATGTTGGCAGTATGTACTCCTTCAACTGTTTACTAGTTCTGAATATCGTCACTGCGAGCTAGAAGCAGTGGCAAATGATTGATGCGCATGCGCATGGACTGATTTTCCGTGGAGTTCCTTCCCGGCGTGGGGAAGCCAAGTAATTCCAACAAATAGCTTATAAAGATAATAGCGGAAACTCCTCGCCAAAACAGGAGACAGCGCACCCCAGCACCGCCTAGCGGTCCGAGTTGGCAACGTAAGACCAGCTGACTTACAACCGTGAGATCGAACCAAACAATTAAAGAAATTATTGACCTGTGGATGATCTAATTATCCAATTGTAATGGTTGGTACTGGGAGTATTTGTGCCATATATGGCTGTAATAATTATAAACAACAAAGTGACCCAAAATCTTTCTTCAGGTTCCCAAGAAATTATTGTAAACAAGTAGCCTACCATTACACTGATAGTTCGGTTTTCTTTTAATACAGAATGCTTTTACAATATAATTTAGCATATTTTAGCCTGTTCTTTATATATTTATAGATGCACGCTGTGGGTTATTCGAAGCCGAAGAGCTGACTTAGATGACGTACGGTATTGAAAAGGAATGGCCCAGAACATTTAAACAGAACTCATGTTGTATGCTCAGACCACTTTGTGGAGAAAGATTTCAGGATCAAAAACTTGTTATGTCAAGGGTAAGATCTTTGTAGGTTGTTGATAGTAGGCCTAATGTTAATATTGAAATAACAGCCTTTATAAAACGTGGTGACTCTACGGTACAGTAGGCCTAACATTTAACAACATGCTTCAATATTTCCGATTGAAAGTGTACGTAGTTATTTATTGTTGCTGTAAGGGGCGGAACAGCGAGGTCATCTGCCTCTAAAGTGTACGTATTGCACTATTAAAGCTAAGGAGGTTGGTGTAATCTAACAAGTTCAGAAACACAAATTTTAATTTTACTGACTTCATTAGGAAATATATAAGAAGGTAACTGTTTTCTTTTAATGTAATTAAGCGTGTTCAACTCGTTTTTAAATACCAGTATGTCAAAAAGGATAGATTAAAACCAATGTGCTAATATTTCCTTGTAATTATCAGTATTTGGCCTGGTACAGTGCCTTCAGTTCTACTGCCTATGGCAAAGCAAACTATATGCAGAAACAGTCCAGTATTTTTTAGAATTCTATATAAATATTGTACAGAACCAAGTATCTTTTGTTTCTTTTAACACTAATCTTTAAGTTATTTGCTGCCTAAATATCAAGCCGAGACATATTTTGACTTCGCAATGCAATTTTTGTCGGTGCGCACTCTAAAATGCTAGCTGTGGGTGGCAAGGCGAGTAATGCTGTCAACTCGCACCAAGAGATGGCACTGTGATCGCTGTCCCCAAACGAGCGCATGCTTTTACGGCCGAGTTTCCGCTATTATCTTTATAAGCTATTTGATTCCAAGATGTGATTTTAAAAGGTGTGGACGTATTGGAGCTCCGCCTCGAGCCCAATTCCTTAGGGAATATGGGGTCGCCTAAACTTCAGGTAAACCTATTGAACCTCAACCAGCAAATAATGCAACGAGAACTGATCTTCTAAAAGGACGGAAAGAATGCTTAAATTAACTGATTGTGATAACTTAGCTTGAGGAGCAATTCGTGTCGTGAATCTCCATTGCGTCTTAATATCAAGACTTTAGATTTTTTGTGTGGCATCGCACTAGTCTCAGGCTAGTTTAATATTATGTAGTTAGTAAGTTTTGCATTCTAAATATGGGCCCATAATTTTGTTATTAGGCCAAAAGATTTTCCTTGTTCTTTCTTATTAAATATTTTATTTTATTTTACGATGCCAATTTAAAATGTGAGTGACGCCTTCCTAAGCTAGGATTATATTAAGTAAAATGAAAATACTTGTGATTTGTATCTTAGTTTCTCTTATTTTGGATCTTGGGTTAGCTTAGATTTTTTTTTCTTTTCCTTTCTTGCCTTGGCCTTTGTTGTCGGGCAATTCTTCTTTTGTTTTTCCAGCCATGAGAATTAATTTGGTAATTTCGATTGTCGCAATAAGTTGAAGATAGCCTTGCTATATGAAAAGACGTCGTGAGCTTCGCTCTAACTTAATCGGCAATATTTTTCTGTTTTAATGAACTAAGTTCGGTTCTGAGTAATCTGTTTGGGTGTCGCTACACCTTTTAAGTGCATTTTCGTGATCGAAATAAATATCTGTGCCGTTTTACGGTTATAATTGATATATCCTAAAATGGGATTCTTCGCGTGGCCTTGACGCCATTGGTGTTTGTTGCAAGCATGTCTTGTTTTTTTAAAATCGGTATTAATTATTCGAAATTGGCCTAGCTCCGCTATATTCAAGCGAGTTGATTTATTCTCGTTTTCTTACGGCCTGATTCTTGCCAGAGTTTGGTGCTAATTATTCACCTCATAAAATGATGGGATTTACCCTGATCACATTTTGTGTTTGGATGAGAGATGGTTATTACGGTGAGTTTCCTGCATGTTCTCTCTCTATTTTCTTGAACTAGATTTTGTTCGGGATTTATTTTCCTCTCCTGGATCTAACCATCCGAGAGAATATTAAAATTTTTATACTTACCGTGTCCGGGATTTTCTTTGCTTGCATGGCTGCCGTCGTTTAAGATCATTACCTTTAAAATACTATTGGGTTTCTTAGGGCTTTCCCGAGTGTTGTATTTAATCAAATAATATTAATTGTAAGCCAATATATTCCAAATGTGTATAAAATTCAAGAACCAACTTGTTGTATGAATATTATTCTAAAATATATTTTTTGTTAAAGTTTTTTAAAAATGTTTTCTCTAATTGGTTACGGCATATCGCCGCGGATTTGGGTTTAAGGGTTCAGGCTTCCATCAACGGACATTCTGTCCGAATATCCTCGTCCAGGGGTGTTCTATCTGCTTCAAGCTTCGAGGTCGGAATCCCAACCAGGGGTTACGCCTTCGAAGTTATACGGAGGAGAAGTATGTGTGGGGCAAATACAATGCCAATTTTACAAAATATCGGCAATAACAATTGTGTACCGTACCTTCACAGCAGCCATGTGAGAGACCAGGTATTTCATAAGAGTTTGTGAGCATTATCCTGACATAAATTGGCTTGCTTCCAAAGGATTCGAGAATAAGTTTATATTATTGTACAAAATCTTTATTCATTAAATCAGCTCTCTGACTATTAAAAAGCCTTTTACTACATCTGAAAATTAAAACGTCAGCACGCGTTTGAGATGACATCTTTTACGTTTACTTTGCCTACCGTATGTCTTAATTTTCAAAATGTATAGATATTTATATTTGATTTTCAGCCAATGGCCATAGCAGGGCATTTCACATGCACGCCCGTAGGTTTTCCAATTTCAATGTCAAGTAGTTCCAATTTAAGCTACCAGATGCCACTGTCACTGAGACCCAACGGTGTACGTTTGAACCTGATAGAGTGTGTCTAACCCAATAGCCTACACATTTTGGCTACACACTACCAATTGTAGTTGTAAGTCCCTTTACGTGCCATAAATCTATGACATGGGCCCGACGACTACGACTGGGTTTGAACCCGCAAACTTGAGCATAGCAGTTCAGCATGCTACCGACTATGCCACCAAAGCCATGCATAGATATCCTACCGAGACATGCTTCTGATTTATAACCAACTGGCTCCGTGGCTCAGCGGTAACGTTCTCACCTGCTGTTCCCAAGGTTGCAGGATCTAATCCTGGCGCAGTCAGCTGGCATTTAACCCCTCAAGGCGGTTGGCCGTACACTGTACGTCCGCTGGACTCTACTCGTTCAGCCGGTTCGACGTACCACTAACATCCGGTGCAGGCGGAAGTAAGAATGCCTATTACGCATGAAACCCTGCTGCTTCGCCGGATCTTCTTTCACGTTATGAACCGAGAAGTTATGTACTTTCATGCCATCTCTGTTTCATAATTAGAACTAATACGAAGTTGATCGATATCCGTTGCTTTTGACGACTCATATCGATCAGCGAAGGAACATGAAACGCTCTCTATTGAGTTTCAGGTTAGTTGCTTTAGAAGGTACCACATCCTTTCCTGCCATCTCGAGATTGTTTTTTGTAGATAACTTTTGCTTCGTAGGCTAGAGGCTACTCAGTCACAGATGAATAATTGCCGGACTGTCTCATTCTCTTACGGGTGCAGATATTATTGGTTTGATAGATAACAGTAGTGGAAGTGATGTATAGGGAGCGATATTTTCGGTAGTGATACGGACTATGCACAGCATGATGTTATTGGAGAAGTGGGAGACAGCCCAGACGAAGAAGAAATAGCTTCAGCTGTAATAACAACGTCCGCTGTTCAGTGTTTGTGGCGAGAGGTAGACTTCGTCACAAGCACACAAAAGATCCCCTTCACGGGTATGCTGGGTACAAGAAGGCATTTCACGTCTGTTTTTTGCTGCTTTCGACAATGTGATTGAACTAGTTTGAGAAACAAATATGTAGGCCTACGCGGAAGAATGTATGGTGGCGCGCCCTTGAAACCAAGGTCGCGCGCCGGGAAGTGAGAGTCAGTGACAGGGGACAACATTTATGTGTTCTTGTGACTTGTATTGTTGATGGGGATAATGCAGAAACCTACCCTAAAGAGCTATTTCACCCCTATATTCTCTCAAACAATGCCAAGGAACAGGTTTGAAATAATATTGCGATATTTACATTTTGTTGACAATTCGACACGGGATGCATACACGGGGCCTAAAAAGCTTTTCAAAATTCAGCTTTTTCCGGAAATTATACCTGAAAAATATGTATATATTTAGATTGAACATTATCATGTAACTATCTTGCTTTCATTGTAAATATACCTGAAACAAATACCAAAAGTGGAACTTATCAAATTATTATACTTTTGTAAATATTGCGTGTGATTATGGACAACCCTGAAGAGCAGTCGTCACATATATTACTGAGAAACATTGGACATGATTTCGGTAAGTAATCGTAAAAATTTCATTACGTTATATTTCGTAGATTTAACATTATTAATTTTTTACCTGGTTGGTGTCCAAACCTCTGCTGAGCTTAAATTTAAATACCGCCGGAGAAGTGAAAACCTCCGGATTAAATAGCCGGCCTGAGGGGTTAAGGGTGCATAAATGCGAGGGAACCGTGTCTGTTGATTTACTGGCACGTTAAAGATCCCCTTCAGGGCGAACTTCCGGCACCCCGGTGTCTCTAAAAGCCACAGTAGTTAAAAGGGACCTAAAACCAATAACATTATTATTGATTTATAACCAGTTAAAGACCTAGTTCGGTTGTTTGATTGAAAAGCTTTATAATACTTTCTACTGCATATCCCGATTAATTGTGGTCGCCGGAGCCAATCAGGCTCATTTTGGTTTTGGCTGGGGATTTAAGGCCGGATGCCCTTCCTGACGCCACGTAATTTTTCAGGTGAAAATTCCACCCCACTGTCTCCGGGATTGGAACTCCGGCCGTCCGGGTGATTGACGAGCAGCTAAGCCACTACACCATAATGCTCCCCTTAAAAAGCTTTATAATACTAGCCTAAAATCCATAGATCAAATCTTACCTTTTAAGGTCCTTTGGAAACTCGGGTGTCGTCTTGCTATTTGAACAATCTGACTTCCCAGTCGGTCAACACGAATACACCCAATTAGATTGGACGAGGTGTAACAATTAATTTCCCTGTGTAATTCATACTACAATAATTATTTATACATTTAATAAAACGCTTCTCATACAACCCCCCCTCCGCCCCTTATGTGAGAAGTGTTTTATTAAGTGTATAAACGATTCATATATTTTTTATTTTAGACATTAGGCCAGGCTGTTCCAAATCCACGAGTTTGAGTATGCGAACACGTGAGTACTCAGCAGTAATGCTCGGAGCACGGTTGGAGAGGGCTGGGGGTTATGGCCAATACGTCACTGGTCGAAGGTCATAGTACAAGTCCATGCGCTTCCTGCCACTCTTAGTAACGGCCGCCCCTACAGCAGAGCTGTATTGCATATTGCAGGTTTACTCACACAAGGCGACGAGTACTCAGCTGCTCACGAGCGAGCTGCTCGGCTGGAACAGCCTGCATTAGGAGATAAATTGTCACTGCCCACCTAATCTAATTGGTCAACACGCGTTGACCGACTGAAAAGCGATCATATAGGTTACTTAGCAACACTGAACTATTTCTTCTAATATTAGATCTGTTTATTGAACTGCACATCTCCTCTTGTAAAGCACATGTTAAATTAAAGATATAACTTTTTCACAATGCTCACATACCATAAATCCAGCAACAATAACTTACACCAACATAGCGCAGTCGGCACATTCTTGCTGGCTGCATGAGAGCATTATTGTCTGGCGGTAGAAAAATATGAGCCAAGCTTCGCAATCTGTAGGTAGACTGTGGTTACACGTTGTCATGAAGTCGTGTGTAGCCACAAATGGAGACCCGGGCCGTAAGGCGACAACAGTACATCACCACAGACACAAATCACAACCTGCCGATTTTCCCATGGAGGGAGGTTTCTAATCCCCCCTAACCCCCAACCCCCTTGGCTATGCCACTGGCACTTACCCCAACTCACCTTACCTAAAAGAACCTAAATGATATGCAAGTACAGTACCTAAAAATACCTAATTGCAGTTTTGTTCCGTTTATTGTAGTATATTTGAATTTTCAGTCCATAATTTCTAAAAGTAAACCTGACGTCAGCGTTCATTCCAAGCTCTAGTAGATTGAGAGAAATCCTACCAGCCAGATAATTCAAATATTTTCAGCACTTTTCAGCTCATATCTTATTGTTTGGTTATTTACTGTCAGGAAAGTGGGGGTAAATCTCTATTGATTCCAAGTTCCAATTTTGGAGCCGATTTATTGCTCCGAGAACTTCATTTCGTGTGGAAAAATTTTCATCTGCAAATTCAATTTACGCATCACTGCCTTCATCTTGGACAGTAGCGGCAGCATGATCCGTAACCATGTCGTCAACATCGTGGATTTATTATGTCACTAGACCGAGCATTTTTTCTTTACAATCTATACGGAATTTTCCCTATATATCTCGAAATGAAAAAGTGCTCTAAGCGGGATTTAGAAGCGTTATAATAGGTTAAAATTATGCAGTATTATATACAAACCATCCACGGTCCTTACAAAAAGAGTGTAATAAGCGAGTGCATAACGAGATTTTACTGAATCTTTAAAAACCGAGGATGTTGTATAAGGTGCATTCAAAAAGTTACGAGCCGGAGGCATAATTACGGAAACCAGTACCTGTATGTTAGAAGTATTGGCCCTGGCTGTTGAGGCACTTGTCCCACTGTGACACGAGGCGGTGAACGGCTGTCTCATAAAATTCCCTGGGCTGCGATGTGAACCAGTTCCGCACGTACAGCTGGACGTCGAAGTCCGAGGTGAATCGTTGGCCCCGCAGAGCCCTTTTCAGGGGACCAAATATGGCATAATCACAGGGAGAGAGGTCTGGACTGTATGGAGGGTGGCCGAGAACCTCCCATTTGAATTTCTGCAGCAGTGCCGCGACTGTGTTGGCCGTATGAGGTGGTGCATTGTCGTGGAGCAGAATGACCCCACGGGTGAGATTGCCTGGTCGTTTTGTTTTGATCTCTTGGCAAAGGGTGGTCAAGGTTTGCGAGTAACGCTGGGCATTCACTGTTGTCCCATGCGGCATGAAGTGTATCAGAAGGGGGCCATCTTGGTCAAAGAAGAACGTCAGCATTACCTTTCCTGCACTCGTGTGGATGGTCTTGCCTTTTTTGGGTGGTGGTGGCCCTGGATGCTTCCACCGGAGGCTTTGTCATTTGGATTCTGGTTCGAAGTGATGACACCTCATGACTCATCTCCAGCCACCACTCATGCCAGGAACCCATTCCTTTCCCTCGCATAGCACTGCAGATGACCAAGACAGTGGGCCATTCGACATGCTTCCTGGTGTGGTTGAAGACTGTGGGGCACCCATTGGGCACACACTTTGCGCAAGTGCAGTCGTTCCTCATGATGGTGTGCACACTTCCGACGCTCAATCCGACCACGGCGGCTATGACGTTCACTGTCACTCGGCGGTCCTGGGTAATTTGTGCATCAACCAGCTGGACGTTGTCATTGGTAATGCAAGGGGGTGCCCCAGACCGGGCATCATCAGCTAACGACACCCGTCCTTCCCTGAAGCGCTTGTGCCACGCCTTGACCCTTGCAAGGGACATGCAGTTTTCGCCGTACACTTGTGACATTCGGCGATGAATGTCCGTTCCCCCTACTCCTTACGCTGTCAGAAACCGAACAACACCTCTTTGCTCTTCGTTTGACGCCTCCATATCAGTTTGCAATGCGACTGGCAGGGTTGGACGATTGATGCATGCTGCTGCTCGCTTTGTATCGTCACGTGACGTGCACGTGTGCCCTATAGCGACGGGCTGTGACCTTCCAAGCTCTGGTCAGAACCACACCTCGTTACACACGCCACGATTAGCCGATGTCGTCACCGGTTTGCGCATTCCAGCCTCCAGCTCGTTACTTTTTGAACGCACCTTATATTAACAGGGCAGAAAAAACATTTTATTTTATTCACAGTATATAAATTTGGCAATTGTGACATTATGTATAATCCCAAGATTAACATTCTTTAATGGAAACTAGTAATTCTTTGACATCATCTTCAGAGACTTTATCAAATCCATGGCCTTCTGAACATAATTTTTAGCATGCTTTGGGCAGGCAATCTATAGAACATATAACAAGCACTGTGTTCATATCCCTAAAGTGCAAACATGCCTCACATGAATCAAGTAGGACAGCAATCCCGGCATCAGCTCGATTATGAATGATTTGGTACTCGAATGAACACGATTATATTTTGGAACTTGATTCTGGAATTGAGTATTGGGGTGCTTCAGGAATATCCAGCAAAACTGGAGTTCACAAAGGCTCCAGTTCATTAGATCAAGATGACAACGCTGACTGTGTATACTATAAGTCTAGCCATGCTGATTTTATGAAGTTCCCGTCTCTTTGCAAAGATTTCTGAAAACTTTTCAATCATTCCTTTGCACTTTGCATTTCTGCACCAATGGAGGAACATAACAGTCTTGTAAAGTGAAAAGATTCCTAACTTTTCACTTTTCACTTTGCAAGACAAATCTGAAAAGTGATGGTGGAACAAAATCTGAACTGAAAAGTGCAAAGTGAAAAGTTGCAAAGTTCATTTGTGGAACAGGCCCCAGCTAAACAAATAAATTCTAGTATTAAGGGTTAAGAAGTATTCACTCACCATAGATCATATCAGGACACTTTTCCATGCAGTCAAGACCATAATAGCCTGGCTTACAGGGAGAGGTACAGTCATCCCCTTCCCATCCTCGGGCACAGCGACATTCGCCAGACTTGGGATCGCAGGAACTATTGTTGTCACAGTTGCAGGGCTGGCTGCAGTCTGGACCAAACATGCCCTCAGGACAGTGGGTCTCGCAGCGAATACCTGTGCAACATTCAAGTTCTAGTCTAATATTGTACATTAAAAGTAAATAAAGAGGGTCATCAAGATAAATCTGAAATTTTACACATAAGCTGGAGAGTCAACTTTGCATTATCAGGATAACGTATTGGCTCAAAAATAAGCCACCTCTGCAAATAAGCCACACCCTTAATATTCTAAGAGGAAAAAGGACAAAAGTTTATGCCCGAAAATAAGCCTCATCTGGATTAAGGGGAAGAAGATTGTAGTTTTACATGACCGTGAATCTTGTGATTATAAGCCACGGGACCTCCTTTTTACGTGGAATCCGAACCACAGGACATGGCATTTCACTTCGAAAATCTCACATGCATTGACCAGGAATCGAACCCGGACCGCCTTGGTGAGAGGCATACAGCTAGACCGCTGAGCCACCACGCCCCCTACCTGGATTAAGGGAAGACACACTTATTTTCTTGTACTTATCAACATGTAAACAATTTTTGCTGTCGTGTGATACACAACACTGGCACCATTATTGTCATATTCACTGTCACCACTGTCAGTATTCATTTCATCACTCTCACTATTTTCTTCAATCTCCTCCCATTCTTCATCTTTGTCCCACAAGACGTCATCCTCGCTGCCATCCAACGCATTTGATATGCAGCATTTCTAGAACCCTTTAATGATGAACTTTGATGATATGGTGGACCATGAAGCAGGAATTGTCTTAACCCCTGATGAGTATGCAACTTTATTGCTTTATTTATGCAACAGAACGATCAAATAAAAGGTGAAAATTACAAATTTAACCACTCAAAACTTTCTTACTGTTCTTACTGATACTGAGCTACCGTAAATTATTCAAGCTTACGAAACAATACCGTGTTATGGAATAACAATTTTAACTCCAAAACAAAAGTTTGCATTGTTGTCATTAAATGCCACCAGTTTCTCTCACAGACTATATTGTTGCTTTGTTGCCATGTTCTTGCTAATGAGCATTCCATTTAAACAGTAATGACATATAAAAGTGTAGGTAGCGAATTTAAGCAGCACTCAGATAATTTTAATAAAGAGTGAGGCTTATTTTCAGACCAATACGGTAATTCATGGTACTGTAATATAATATCTGCAACAGATATTTGCTCAGACATCAGCTGAGATGTCTATGAGACAGCAATACTACAGTTGGCACAAGTTTGGAGTAAATAGCACAATGACCAACAAGCTTACAGAAAAATAAATTACATCAAAAATTTCCTTGTTTAGTTCTACACTGATTGATGGTTAACTACAATAGGAGGTCCAAAGCACTTGGATAAAAGTTGACAGCAAATGTGAACACTAAACAATTTTATATGAACATACAGTACTTCATGCTGGACAAAGATGATGAAGGAGGATAGTGAAGGTGCAAAAAAGGTCCTGTATGGGATGGTAAAAAATATGAGGCGGAAGGATCTGATGGATAATGTTAGAATGGTGAACAAAAGTGGACAAGAAATAGAAAATAGGGAAGAACTGAAGAAAATGTGGAAAGAATATTTTGAAGAACTTCTGAACCCAAATGGAAACCACGGCGAGGAGGAAGAAATCCGGGAAGAGGAAGATGTATTGCAAACAGAAAAGGACTTAACATGGAAAGAAGTGGAAAATGCAGTGAGGAAGATGAAAGGAGGAAAGGCACTGGGTGTGGATGAGTTGAGTGTGAAGATGGTGAGAGCAGCAGGAGAGGTGGGGATACAATGGTTGCACCGAGTGATGAAGACAGTACGGAAGGAAAGGAAGACCCCAGAGGACTGGAAAAAGGGAATAATTGTTCCGATCTTCAAGAAAGATAGTAAAACAGAACGCAGAAACTATCGGGGAATAACACTGATAAGTCATTGTGCAAAGATGTTTGAAAAAGTTTTGGAAAAGAGAATTAGGACAAGGATAGAAGGAGGGATGAGGGAAGAACAACATGGCTTCAGAGCAGGAAGGTCCACAGTGGATTTGATTTTTGCTGTAAGGCAGTTACAAGAACAGCACTAGGAGTATGAAACAGATCTACTGATGGCCTTCCTGGACATTGAGAAAGCATATGACAGTGTATGCAGAAACAAAGTATAGAAGTCCCTGGAGGTCGGAGGAGTAGAAAAATGGACTATACGGAGGATAAAGGAGATGTACAAGGGAAGCGTGAGCTGTGTGAAAGTGGGAGGAGAGAGATCAGACTGGTTGGAACAAAGAAACTGCCGGAAACAAGGAAGTGCACTGTCACCGTTACTTTTCATTGTGGTGATAGATGACATAATGACCTGAGTGGCACAAGTAATGGGGGAAGGAAACATGAAAGCTATGGTGTTTTTCGGATGATTTGATGATTTGGGGAAACAAGGAGGAGGAGGTACAGGAACAGTTGGACGTGTGGGAAGGAATAATACAAGGATATGGGATGAAATGTAGCATAAATAAGAGTGAGATGGTGATCACAACAAGGAAGAAGGAAAGAACCACAACGGGAATAACATTGGTGAGGAACAGCTGAAGAAAGTGGAGAGTTTCAAGTATCTGGGAAGCCTGATACAAGATAATGGAAGAAACGATAGAGAAATAAATGAGCGGGGGAGACGGGCAGAAGCATTCCGGAGGAGTGTGAGAAGCATGATATGGAGCAAGGATGTCCCTCAGAACAGCAAAAAGGTCATATATCGGACGTACTATGTCCCTATCCTGACGTATGCCTCGGAGACCTGTGTTATGAAAGGAAGGGAGAAGAGCAAAATACAGCCCAGTGAGATGAGGTTCTTGAGAAGTAGTATTGAAGCAACAAAGATGGGCAGAATAAGAAATGAGAGTACCAGAGAATTAATGAAGGAGGAACCATTACAGGATGGTATAGAGAAATCTAGACTTAGATGGTATGGACATGTAAAATGAATGGAGGAGAAGAGGATACCCAGGAGGATACACGAGACGAAGTGGAAAGGAAAAAGACCGACAGGACGACCGAGAGACAGGTGGCTGAAGGGGGTGGAAGAAAGAATGAAGAAGAGAGGAGAAGACTTGACAAGGGTGGAGGCTGAGAGATGGTGGGAAGACAGAAGACGTTGGAGAGACTTGTGTTCCTAACAGACCCGGCCAGTGGCTGGAAACTGTGCTTGATGATGATGATGATGACTTCATGCTGAGTAGCCTAATAGAATTCTCTGGTGGGCCAGAGCAGGTGAACGCAACAAAACCTTCCTGCACAGCGTACCAGCTGCGAACATTCAATCAAATATTAATTCATCATCATCTTCATTTCCCCTTTTCCAGCTGACACTGGGTGGGGGCAAATCTGGTTCCTCTCCACTTTTTTTCTGTCATTCCACCATTCCTCTTCAGACATGGAGTTCCAATCCAGGTTCCGTTTTCTAATGCTATACTTCACCGAGTCCATCCAACGCACTCTTGGTCTTCCTCGCCCTCTCTTCCCTGTCATCCGTCGTTCCAGTGCTCGTCTTGGTAGCCTTACTTCATTCATCCGTTCAACATGTCCAAACCATCTCAATCTATTTTGCTCCAGTTTGTCATTTAGTTTCTATACTCCCAGTTCTTTCCGTATATCTACATTTCTCACTCTGTCTCTCCTCGTTTTCTGGATCATACTTCTGGAATCTCATCTCAGCTGCCTGTACTCTGCTCTCATCCCTCTTAGTCATTGCCCAAGTTTCTGCTGCATATGTCATTATAGGAACATAATATGCTTTGTACATAACTTCTTTAGCCTTAATTGGTATGTCCTTGTTCCATACTAGTCCCCGTGCCTGTTGGTATAAAGCACTACCGAGTTGTAGTCTTCTGCTAATTTCCAAATCTAGTCTTTCATCTTCAGTCAGTTCACTTCCCAAGTATTTGAAGTGTTTCACCAATTCCAATTCCTTATCTTCGACTTTGATTACTCCTTTTCCTTCTTTCTTACCTCTACTCATCACCACTGTTTTACTCTTCTCCACATTTATCTTCAATGCCCTCAATCAAATATTAATCAAATATTAATTAAAACTCATTTATTCACATAATGGAATGAAGAAGTACCGGGAAGACCGCAATGCTCGTACAGTTCCTACAAGTCGACAAACTAATGGTTGAAGTGATCCTTTGTGGTCTCAAAAGGCGAAGACGAAGAAGAAGAATGGATAGTTACCAATTACGAAGGGTTTGGATATGTGGATTTCTATACACCTAAGTGCAAGCTTTTCACATAATTGGTTATTTTGCTTTGTGTGTTGAAGACAAAATTTTAAGTTTCACATAATATACACCGAGTGGCCAAAAGTCATGGGAAGGATAGTCCCATGAGAAAATGTGCCGTGTATGACGCCTGAGCGTTGCGGCTAGCTGCGGCAGAGCAGAGCAGTCTGTCACAGACACAAGTGTAGTGAAGTTGGCAACACGTCGCGAGTCAACCGACTTTGAACATGGAATGATCATCGGCGCACGGTGCATGGGTCAGAGCATTTCGGAGATTATATGCGAATTCGGGTTTCCGAGGTCAACAGTGTCAAGGGTGGATTTCAATATTGTAGAGATAATGTTACCATCTGCGTAAACCGCCACACAAGACGACCACAGGTGCTAAAACGAATGGACATAAGTCGCCTTAGAACAACCATATGGGGTGATCGAAGGGCTACTGTGAGTCAGATCACCACCCAGTTTTTTAATTTCTTTCATGTGGCCTCCTGAGAGGCCGATTGCAGGTCTTTCTAGCCAACGCCCTCGGGCGACCTGCGCGCCGGGATGAGAGATGGAATTGATGAAGTTGAATGAAACTGGGCAAGGATGTGGAAGGAAGCGGCCATGGCCTGTCAGAAGATTTTGTCCCAGCATTTGCCTGGTGTTGAAAATGGGAAACCACGGAAAACCATTTCAAGGACGGCCGACGGTGGGGCTTGAACCCATGCGCCTACCGAGTCAGCGGAGAGCTTGGCCCCAAGACCTAACGCTGCGCTTTAGCAAGCTTAGCCACTGTTGTCGGTACCGCCCAATTGAATGTTGGGAGTCAGGAGCCCATTTCTTGTCGAGTCGATGCCTCGCCGTATTGTGAGGACTCGCAACTCTTTATTAACATCATATGTTGTGCCTTCCCATGACGTTTGACCACTAAGGGCCGATTGTATAAAGATCGCTTGACTGGGGATCAAATTAACTGGAGTTCAAAATCTGAACCAAGTTCAGTCGTCGCCCATGTTGTATAAAACTATTCGCGGATTTCGAGATCCTAGTTCAATTTGATCTCAAGTTCAAGGATTTCAATATGGCAACAGCGCAAAATAGTAAGGATACTCACGTATAGAGTGCACTAAACTCATCTCGCCAAGCGATCTTCAACTTTTTGTTTGTTTGTTTTTGTGTATGTTAACCTCAAAAGAAAGCGTATTGACATGTGTTGGGGATGAAAACCTAGAACATAACCTAAGTGCACACCATGTTTGTCTGAGCGGGAATGTTAAGACAAAAAATGTAACATAAAAGACCATATCAGTACCGGTAACCGGAAAAAGAATGTTTCATGGACTTCAAATTCGCGGCCGAAATTTCGCAAAGGACTTGCAACCGAATCCATAAATGTAGGTGAAGTCAATTGATATAATTATTTACAGCTTTTAAATGTACCCTAGATGCGATTACGTTGCTGAAAGATATATAACACGGTTTCAAACCATTTTTTAAATATCTTTCAGGTTCAAATTTGATTATAGCTAGCTGATCCAATCTGGTCCTGCCTGAGCTGAAAGTGGGATCACATGTGAATTGTGGTCTCGTACAACTTTTGATATTCATACAAATCACTATGCTTCCTTCTGCACGAAATCCATGAAGGTAAGTTCCTTGCACATCTTTCAGTTATGTTGTATAGAAAGGCATTTCTCCACCCCACCTATCTACCTAACCTGAAAATAATCTACAATAGCTGAATTTGGTCCGTGTAACATAGTTTTATGCATTAATGACGTGAATTTCAAGATGTAGAGAGGGGAAGATCATGTTGATACCTGATATTAGGACCCTGAAAGTCTCCATAAATATAATTTTACATCAATTACACTGTTATAAAATATAGCCTATGCTTAAGACAAGTAGGCTAGGTCATTCCTCAAGGAAAGTAGGCTACTGGTAGTGAACACTGAATCAATAGCCTAGATATTGTAGACTATGAATGAATGATATTTATTCAATTAATTCCAAAGAGCCATAGGCTCGTACAGAGGAATTGTACAGTAATATGTGTGTTTACACACCAGGAAGAAAATTCTGAAGGTAACACAAATTGATGAATAAGGGCATAGGCCTATTAGTAAAGTTGATACTATATCTAAGATTGATTAGACCAAGGTCTCTTAAAATGATAAGCACAGGATTTTTAAGCTTATTTGATGTATTACGATGCATCGAATTTTTCCCACAATACTTTCGTAGTTTTCCTCTTAAATACTGACAAAGTTGGTGCACTTTTTACTTCATCGGGAAGTTTATTATATGACTGTGATGCAGAGAACTTGAAACTATTTCTACCGTATTTAGAAGAGTGAATGGTATATAAGGCTACGTCCTTCGCATGCCTAGTTCCATAAGAATGATTGTCCGAGTTCAAGATGTAGGGAGAGCTATAGAGTATTGTGTTGTGTTTAATTTTGTATATTAGCATAGCTGCTCGGAGATCTGCACTTATGCTGAGGGGTAGAATTTTACTTCTGATGTACAGATCTTTTACTGGAGTGCAGTAAGGAAGGTTAAATATGTTTCTAATAGCCCTATTCTGAATAGTCATTAAATCATTCAGTGTGGATTTCCTGCAGTGAGCCCAAATAACATTTAAATATTGGAGCTTGCTATGTACAAGTGAATAGTAGATTTGTTTTACAAGGTTTAGGGGAATAAGATACCGAAGTTTCCTTAGGATCCCTACTATAGGTGAGAGTTTCTTAGCAATTCGTTCAACGTGTTCAATCCAGGTCAGGTGTTTGTCGATGATTAGACCTAAATACTTTGCCTGATTAACCTCTTTCATTTCAATATTATTTATATATATTTTGTCATGTGTGATTTCTTTCATGCTTTGCTTTGAAATTACCATGTAATTGGTCTTCTGTAGGTTCATTGTTAATTTATTGGCCTGGAACCATTGTGAGAGAGTATTTATATCTTGTTGCACATTTTGTATGATTTCAATTATGTCTTTCCCAGTGTAGAAGATATTTGTATCATCTGCATACAATTTGATATGCCCTCTCAAATTACATTCCACAATATCATTTATATACATTAAGAATAATGTAGGTCCAAGTATAGATCCTTGTGGAACTCCATGAGTTGTATATTTTCCTGAACTTATGCATTTATTCAAAGCTACATGCTGCTTTCTTCCAATAAGGTAGCTTTGGAACCATTTTAGTGCTATACCTCGGACACCAGCATTTTCTAATTTTGATAACAGTATTTTATGATCTACTGTATCAAAGGCTTTTGTGAGATCAATAAATAACCCAACTGCCATATTATTTTTGTCAATAGTTTCTTGTAGCATTGTTATTAGGTCAATAGTTGCTGCCTCAGTACTAGAATTTTCCCTGAATCCATATTGCATATTATGAAAGAATGTATTCTTGTTCAGAAATGAAAGCAATCTTGTTTTTACCACTTCTTCCAGAATTTTTGAAACTACCGATAAAATAGAAACGGGTCTATAATTATTTGGATTTCTTTTGTCACCACCCTTAAATATAGGAACTACTTTGGCCACTTTTAAGTCATCTGGTATCATGCCAGTAACTAAGGACTCATTAATCATTTCAACCAAGATTTTAATAAATGATTGTATATTGTTTTTAATGAAATTTGTCTTGATCCTATCTAATCCACAGCTCTTTTTATTCTTTAAATTTGTGATGATGGACTTGACCTCTGCTTCATCTGTCGGATATAAGTAGAGAGAATTTGACTGATTGTGGTCCTTACTGAGGATTTCCTTCTGTTCAGGAATAGCTTTTACTAGACTTCCAGCAATGTTTGTGAAGAACAAGTTAAATGATTCACATAGTTCTTGATTGTCTGTGATAATTTTGTTGTCTATTTCAAGTGAAGTGCATGTCTCAACTGTTGGTTTTTTGTTGTGTATGATTTCTTTGATAGTCTCCCAAGTTTTATTAGAATTGTTTCCATATGTTCTGAATTTATCTGAGTAGTAATTTGACTTTAGTCTTCTTTTTAAGTTTGTTACATTATTCCGGCATCTACAGTATTCTTGGTTCATATCATTATTATTTCTGTGAAGGGGATTTTTGAGCTTTGCATGCAGAGTGTCTCGTTGTTTTATAAGTGTAAGGAGTTCAGCTGTGACCCATGGTAAGTTAGTAGTCTGTCTGTTATTGTTAGTATTGTTTGTTATTTTTCTTTGGCTATGCCTGTTCCTTAGATTCAATTGTTTGATGAAAGAGTTATATAGAGAGTTAACAGTACTATCTGCATCATTATGGGAATCTGCATTTATAGATATATTAGTTTCAGGAGTGTGTTGCCTATCCCAAGAGTCCTCGTGTGTTGTTGATTTTGTCGGCTTATGTGACAGAGTGTACGTGCTATAATTGGTCTTGGAAATATCAAGAATTAATATACTGTGATCACTAATATCATTGCT
The DNA here is from genome assembly GCA_946902985.2 of Meconema thalassinum. Lineage (NCBI taxonomy): Eukaryota > Metazoa > Arthropoda > Insecta > Orthoptera > Tettigoniidae > Meconema > Meconema thalassinum. The sequence goes on from OX336390.1 coordinate 708,166,531, forward strand.
GACATTGATTGCTTAGTTTATTTGTGTCGCCTTCCTTGAGACTCTTGTCATTGTATCACAAAGGACAATAGTCTATCCTCTTTATTGGCAACCAAGGCCCCTAAATTTTAATCCATCAAGAAATAATATACTAGCATGCATTGCTAGGTAATGGTATAGGTTCGGAACAGTATCGTATCCAAAGGTTTATTTAAATCAAAACTTTAATTTAATTTTGCAAATTAATGCCATATTAGTATTGTTAGGCCTACCCCAATAGCAATATCATACTGTACATCATGTTTGGAAACTTATTGCTTTTCTTTCTCGTAAGCTGCAATTGATTACTATAATGTTTGCAACATTGTTGGTATGAAACATCTTAAATATAAGTGGGTAGAAAAATGTGCAGTAGCCTATGTTACTTAGAAAAAGAAGTACTGGTATGTAAATAAATATACTGTATCATAACCAAGCAGGCTTCCAATTATTAGGTCATGGTGTAGTGCAATTAGTTCAGGCAAAGGTCTTACACTCCAACTATTTTTACAACACATAACCCAACAGCTGAAAGCCTCCTTGGTCATATATGCAGTCATGAAAATCCAACTGAAATATACTGTAGGCTACCGGTACCTCTTATCATTCTTTTTCACCCTTTGCATTGATCTGTTATGCCTATTTTCTAACACAGCTTAACATGAAAATAAATGATCATAATGATCTTGTATAAAAATATAATTTTTTCCTCTGGTCGTAGGCTACTCGATTTACAGGGGGCAGTGAATTACAGTGAATTCTTTATCATGTATGCCAGGGCTGGATTATTGCTCACAATTCAGTGTAGCCAGGCATTTCTGTTCAATTACACTGTAGCCACTGCCGAGCTCTCCACTTCAGTGTTGTGGAGCCAGCTCATGAGTAACCAAGAGCCTGAACCTTTTTGCAGGCTTTGCTGGCAATGGCTACAATAGCTTACTGATGAACAGGTCATGTTAAACCAACTTGTTACCAATCTCTGATAGGGTTTTTAAGCAGTCTTTTTTTTTGTTTCTGCTTCATTTTGGGGATTAGGACGTGGTCATCAACTCCTTGCACTGGGGTGTATGTGGAAGTGTTGACTTTATTTGAGATACACACTATTTGGCCATACAAACTGAAGAGTTTCAATAATTTACATCAAAATGTATAAAGTGTTCTGTGTTGATTAAATAGGTCATGTTACTGTATTCTAAATTTAAGAAAACCTTTACAGGTACTGTCCAATGCTAGATAGATAGATTTTTATTAATTCCATTTGATCAAATACATGCATTCAATACATTTTTGATAGAGGACACGTCAGAATTTACATCTATAAAATAAAAGAACTAACAGGTATATATTACTAATATTATAACTATTTATAACTTATTATAATAGCAAATCTTAATAGATACAATCTTATTGCACAACTATTTACACCTCACTCTATTATCATAATATGAAAACTTAATTCTATAAATACAACAACATACAGCTAGGTATTACAATTAAATTAAAAAAGTAAAATATAATTATAGATTTCATCGCTCCTATACGCTAAGATATTCAACTACTGAGTAAAAACAATGGCACTGCAGATAAGCTTTCAACATTCTATCAAAAGTTTTTATTTTTGGGGCCAGTTTTATATACTGGGGTACTTTATTGTATAATTTAACTCCAGTGTGAAAAGTTCCTTTTTGATATATGCTTGTGTGTGTGTGTGAAATATGAATGTTTTGATTCTGTCTTGTGTTATGCCTATGAACATCATTGTTTGTTTTAAGAAAAACATCTTTATTCATTAAATTCTTTTTAAAAAACATAATACTTTCAAAGATATATATATGCAGGGCAGTGGGAGAATGTTTAAATCTTTAAACAGAGGTCTACATGATTCTCTAGAGTTTACATTTGGCATAATTCTAATCGCCCTCTTTTGTATCCTAAACGTGCTTAGTACATCTGGCGACATACCCCAAAATATGATCCCATATTTTAAGTATGAATGGAAATAAGCAAAATAAGTATTTCTTAATGTGTGCATGCTAGTGCAGGTTTTCAAAATACGTAACGCAAAGCACATCGAGTTCAGTTTAGTATTCAGATATTGTATATGTTTATTCCATTTCAAGTCTTGTTGTATCCATAGTCCTAAAAACTTTTTTTCTGATTTATTTTCTATTTGATGACCATTTAACGTTATATTGGGCTTCGCAGGATTCCTATTCTGTATAGTGTGGAAATTTAGACACACTGTTTTTTTATAGTTTATTATGAGGCGATTATCTTGTGACCATTTGGTTAACTCTCCTGTAACGGAGTCAGCAGACTGCTGTATGACCTGTTTAGTTTCACCTTTTATTACGAGTGTTGTATCGTCCGCAAACAAAATTTCCTTATGTGAATGAACGTTCTGTGTTATATCATTGATATATAGAAGAAAGAGTAATGGGCCCAAAACCGATCCCTGGGGTACTCCAAATTCAATAATTCCCTCATTGGACAATGTTTCATTAAGTAATTTGGTTCCATCATCCTTGTGTCTCAAGCTTACTATTTGTTTACGCCTTGTTAAGTAAGACTCTATCCATTTATTAGCTAGACCTCTAATACAATATTGATTTAGTTTGGTAAGGAGGATTTTATGGTCAACAACATCAAATGCTTTCGATAAATCCAAGAATAGGCCAGTTACACGTTCCTTATTGTCAATTAATTTCAGTATACAATTACTACATTCGTAAATTGCTGTCTGTGTAGATTTTTCCGTTCTGAATCCATGTTGTGAGTTTGATAATATTTTATTTTTTCTATGAAACTTATCAGTCTCTTATACATAATTTTTTCCACAATTTTTGCAATACCAGTTGGTAAGGTAATAGGACGATAGTTATCTAATTCATCTTTTGAACCGTTTTTGTGCACTGGAATTACTTTTGATAACTTCAAAATATCCGGGTAAGTTCCTGAGAGAATTGAACTGTTTATTAAGTGCGTAAGTGGATTTATTATATTTTCTGCACATTTCTATAAAATTGCATCAGGGATGCCATCAATGCCAGCACAGAATTTATTTTTTAGCTCTTTTATAACTATTCTTACCTCTTCACTTGTGACATGATTTATAAATAAAGACTCACTGCATATATTTATTTTATTATTAGAATTTAGTGTATTTACCTGTGATTTATTTCATAATTTTTGTGGAATTTCCAGAAAATAGTCATTAAAAGAGAAAATAGTCATTAAAAGACTAGGTCTCCTTAGCATGCTGCAGTAGACAAACTTATCTGTTTACAGGAACTATGTTGAGATTGCTATTTATGGACAACATAAGCACAATGGTTAAGTAGCATGGTTTACCACTGTCTCAAATTAACTTAAATAATGGTTGCATTTTGATATAAGATAAGTAAGCCTCTGTGGAATTTGTTACACCAGACTACATTTAATTGAAAGGGGGAGGAATGAAATCTTCTGATGGCATCTGGTTAGTTTTAGTATGTCAGCATCAAACATCGGAGGAAGCTACTAATTCCCAAGGAGTAGGCAAATAAACTTAATACGTTCCCTACCGTATTAAATAAAACAAATTATTTAGCATGATTTTTTCCTGGACTTTTACTTATTATTTATTTATACGTGCACTTTCATCATCATCATCATCTTGTACAGTTTCCAGCCCCAGGCTGGGTCTGTTTGGAACATAAGCCTCGCCACTTAGTCCTTTCTTCCCACCACCTCTCCGCTGTCACTCTAGTCCAGTCCTCCCCTGTCTTCTTGACACATTCCTCCACTCCTTTCAACCATCTATCTCTTGGTCTTCCCCTTGGTCGTTTCTTCTGCATCTGCATCTCATGTATCCTCTTGGGAATCTTCTTTTCTTCCATTCTCTTTATGCTATTTATTTATATGTGCACTTTATGCCCTAAGGCTAAATGAATGCTTATCCATAGTGAGAATTCAGTTGTTGTAAAGTACACTCCACACTTCACTTGTTATTTTCTAACATGTGTTATTGTTGCAGGTAGCTTTGGAGGTGCCTCTAGCAACAACACAGAGCAAGCAGAAGCCACTGTTTGGAGAGGACAATGGGCAAAATTAAAAATGAAAGAATAATTAGAATATGAAATATTGAGCAGGCAGAAACTGAAAGAAATGAAATGTACTAATGCATTATTTAATAAAAATAAAATAAAAGGATGTAATGTTATTCTGAACTAGTTGTTAATTCTTCAGGCCCTGATTGTTCCTGAAATTGTTGCCACAATATTGTCCTCCATTGACTTATCAAGGTTACGTAGTGATTGGAGTACAATGTCCCTAACACTCATTTGTGCTCTGTCTACAACTGAGCATGGATGATTTATATTTATAAAATTTGTTATGTGCATATAAAAAAATGTTTCTGTTAAATGTGCAACAGAAGACTGGTGAAGACTGCAGATAGGCTATGCTAAAAAAATGGTCGAGGGGCATTCACCATTATTGATCCAAGTTAATGTCCAGTACAACAATTATCATTTGTAATGCACTCACAACTTTAATCAGAAATCTGCTGTTTGCCATTTAATTACAGTTGTCATGTATGGGACGGTTGAAGCCAAGCTGTTAATTGCTTGCATATTGAATTTCTTGAAATTTGGTTAACATAATAACATTTGAATTGGGTAGGTTTTGGAGAACTTACTATGAAGCAGACCACTGTTTTATTGGAGGTTTCAGGTTCACTTCTCTTTCAAAAAGTAGTTTTTAAATATGGGTTTTTATCACTTTAAAAATGTAAATGTTAGAATATGTTATCAAATAGTTGTTGGAACATCTTGGTCAATAGCCCTGTGTACTTGGGTGTGTGTTAATTTTGTCTGATAACTTGAGGTGGCTGTAGTAGTGTACCAGTATGTAACTGTAATAAAAACAGTGGATTTAGTAAGTTTTCTATGGATGATATTTTAAGGAAAACCTGGAACACGTTTGGGGTAAGTGACCCAGGACTTACAGGTACCCTTAAGTAGCATTCTAGCATTTGCCTTGGTATAGTGTGGGTACCCCTGAAGAGCCACAGTTAGGATGATGAATGTCATCACTGGGATTAAAATATCTGTTGGGAACACTGATTGAGATGTCTTTGTTTATTTTATATATTAAGCAGCCCTAGGATCGAGAGGGCATTGACTCAAGTAGTTAAGTAAAATGGCGTCCAATGGAACGGACAGCATGTAATGCAAGATGAATAAAGTTCAGTTATTTTTATGTGTATTAAATCTATCCATTGGTGGAGGGCCGAACATTTGACATTTGGCGCCCAGCGTAACGGCACGATAGTTTTTCTCGTCAGTGTTTTGTGATTACTTCCGCAATGGAGAAGGTTAAAAGTAGAAGACGAATCGACAGAGCATTGTTTGCGCGGCATTCCGTTGCACTTGATAAGTTTCTTGAAGAAGAAAAGTATGAAGAAGCTCGAGCATCATTTGCTTCTTTGGAACAGTACTTCGAGAATATCAATGCCCAGAATGAAGAGGTTATGGAATGGATGTTGGAAAACGGTGCTAGTGAACAAGAACTAGATCAAGAAGCGCTGGCGGCAGGCGAGTATCGCAGTAAGTACGAACTGTTAAAAGTGCGGCGTTTAAAAATTGATTCTCTAGACCGACAATCTATCACAAGTGAAGATTCAACAAGTAATGCTCAAGTAAATGGGAAAATAAAGCTTCCAACCATAGAATTTCGTAAGTTCGGCGGTGAACTGAGAGATTGGTTGCCTTTTTGGAACCAATTCCAGCGTATTCATGAGAATGTAGGGATTGCACCAGTTGATAAATTCTATTATCTTATACAAGCTACGTTACCCAACTCCAGGGCTAGGTCTGTTGTAGACAGTTTTCCAGCCACAGATGACAATTACGTGTTAGTGATAGAAGCACTTCAGGAACGTTTTGGTAGGGAAGATCTTCTAATTGAAGTATACATCAGAGATCTTCTCAGTTTGACCCTGCCTGCCAGTAAAACATGCCGTTCACTCACGGAGATGTATGATAAGCTGGAGTGTCATTTAAGAGCACTTGAATCTCTTGGTGTCACAACTGGGAAATGTGCAGCAATCCTTTGTCCTTTGTTAGAATCGTGCATGATGGAAGACTTTTTAAGAGTATGGCAGCGAAGTTCTTTATATAGTGATATATCTAATGCAGAACAACGACTTAATAAGTTCATGTCCTTCATGAAGGCGGAAGTGCAAAATGAGGAAAGGATCCATGTGGCCATGTCTGGGTTTAAACAGTCAGCTGATAGGGCAAAGAAAGTGCAGAAAGATAGCAGTCCTAAATCATGTTCCAGGCAAGATGTACCTACAGCAATGGGTTTACTCTCGTTACAGGAAAATAAGCGTTCTGCTTGTATCTTTTGCAGTAATGAACACCATAGCAGCGCTGACTGCTATAAAGCACGTGATATGCCTCTCTCGGAAAAACTTGAAATTATTAAGGATAGGAAATATTGTTTTATTTGCATTAAACCAAATCATGTAGCTAAAAAGTGCACCTTCAAGCAAAAATGTTTGATTTGTGATAAGCGCCATGTAATGTTGTTGTGTCCAGATTTTAAGAGAAGTAAGAATGTAGTTAACAGTACTGACTCCCCTAGGCCTGACGTCATGACTGTACAGAAAGATGAAGCCCTTGCTAACTTAACGTGTGATAATAGTGTGCTGCTTCCTACGCTTCTGGTGAAGGTTCGTGGGAATGGATGTGAACGTACTGTGAAGGCAGTTCTTGATACAGGGTCACAACGGTCATATGTGTTGAAGGGAACAGCACGGGAAATGAATTATTCTCCTGTTGGGAGAGAAACAATTGTCCATTCACTGTTCGGAGGTCAGAAAACCGGTATTTGTGAGCACAATAAATATAGAATTCATCTTGCCAGTCTCAATAATGATTATTTGTGCAATTTTGAGGTCTTGGACCAAGACAATATTTGTGATAATGTACCTCATATTCAGAATAGTGCCTTAGTTAATGAAATACTTGATAATACCAACAATATACAGGAAGCCATAGGTGTTGCAGGTCCTGTAGAAATTCTGATTGGTGCTGACATTGCTGCCAGACTCTTCACGGGTAATGTTAGAAGTGTATCATGTGGTTTGATAGCTATGGAGATCAGGTTAGGTTGGACCATTTTTGGTAAATATCCCAGTGAACAACCCAGAGTTACAACTGCTATGATTGTCACCTCAATGTTGATTAATGATTTAAACATCTCAGATCTTTGGAAATTGGAGTTGATTGGCATTACGGATCCTGTTGATCGGAAAACTAAGCTTGAATTGCAGTTGGAAGTTGACAAGCATTTTCAAGAGACTGTAAGGGTGAATGGTGAAGGTCGATATGAAGTCCATCTTCCCTGGAAGGATAGGCACCCCCCTCTTCCATCGAATTACATCCTGGCAGAAAAACGACTGGATTCTACTATAAAGAAGTTGAAGGCTAATAACCTGTACCCAGATTATGAACATGTTTTTGAGGAATGGCTTGAAGAAGGTGTCATTGAACGGGTTCCTGACTCGGAGATTGTTAGTGATAGCTGTCATTATCTTCCCCACAGACATGTAGTGAAAGAAAATAGCACCACCAAAATTAGACCTGTGTTCGATGCATCAGCTCGTGAAAAGAATAGTCCATCATTGAATTCGTGCTTGGAGAAAGGGAGATCATTGATAGAACAGATACCTCCACTTCTTTTAAGATTCCGTCTGAAGCAAGTGGGAGTTGTAGCTGACATCAGGCGAGCTTTCTTGCAGATTAGTGTACATGCAAATGACAGGAACTTCCTACGTTTTTTATGGAAGGATGATTTGGGGAATATAATTGTCTACCGGCACAGGAGAGTTGTGTTTGGTGTTGTTTGTAGTCCTTATCTGTTAAATGCAGTTGGATCAAGCTGGAGCTAAGGCCAGCAGTTAATGAACTGTGTCACTCATTCTTGTGTGCAACAAACTTGGTAGCTTCACAGTCCTTCACACAACTGAATATTTAAAAAGTTGAACGGCATTGCCCAAGACGTATCAATTTCATATTATTCCTGTCTATAATTTACAGTTTTAACACGTTACACTAAATGTGCACAATTCTCAATGAACAAGTAAACTAAAATAAAACAAGATGGCGATGTTAAACGCAAGTCACGAACGGTTATCTCTTGAAAATTGTTCCCAATCGAGTGATGTAAGTGTTCAATGTGATAACAATTCTTTATCCATTGAAGAGGTGTGTCTTAATTGTGAAGACAAAGCATGTAGTGGCGAAAAAATTGTGAGATGTGAAGGAAATCAACTGGGAAAAAAGTACGAGTTGCCGCGAGCGGCGAGTGAATCTGAACTCCTCAAATTAGAATTGGCCTCCAAAGAGGAAATAATCAAAATGCTTGTGGTTGATTTAAAAAACGCACAATCTCAAATAAGTGTCCTTAAAGAAAGACTACAAGCAGAAGAAGATAGGCCTACTCAGGCAGACTATTTAGAGGTTAGGTCTAAAACGAATGCACGCTTTCCAAGACGTAGGCCTACCTTGGTGAAATCTGGGAATATTCCTAACAACTTTATCTCCCAGAATCCATTTGAAATCCTCAGCCGTTCCGATTCCCAATTAGAAGAAAGACAAGATACCGGTATTGAAAACGGGACATCCAGATACGACAAACCTATCCATAACCCTACTAATAAGAAAAGGAGACGTCCCCGTGTACTTGTCATGGGTGACTCAATTCTGCGAAATGTAGGCCCAGTAGTTGATGATGCCGCAGTCTATTGCTATCCAGGAATAAGAACTGAGCAATTAACTAGAAAGGTATGTGCAAACGAGGTTCGTGAAGACCCTGAGGTGGTAATGATTCATGTAGGGACCAATTGCTTGAACAGTTCTCCAACACCAACTCACATTATGAATGACGTGGACAAGCTCGTGGACGAAGTGAAAAGTGCCTTTCCGAGTGCAAAAGTGTGTATTAGTGGTGTATTGCAAAGACGTGACATAGACCCACGATACATTAATGCAGTGAATTCAACACTGGATTGGTTGTGTGGTGAAAAAAACATTATGTTTTTAGAAGGGAACTCTTGGTTACAAGACAGGGACCTTGCTTATGATGGTCTCCACCTCAATAGAAGAGGAACAATGAAATTTGGAAAACTTTTAAACAGAGTTGCCAAGTTTTTACTCTCGGAAAACTAATTGCTGGAACGAGTGATGACATTTTATTGTTTAGAGAGAAGAAAGCGCTGACTACAAGTGGACACCTAGGTGAAGTACAGTGTAGTGAACATAAGTACAACTGTTTGGATGATTTCATGCAACAGGACTCTAATATAAGTGCATGCATAAACTCATTAGAATTAGGTGGAGAGGTTAGGTGTTTGTACATTAATAGCAGAAGTATTCGGAATAAGCTTGATGACATTGAAATTCTCGTGCAGATGATAGGTCAGATAGATGTATTGGTAGTTACAGAAACCTGGGTGAAAAGTAATGAGGCAGATTTTTATAACTTCAACAATTTCACAAGCGTGTTTGCTCATAGAGATGACAAAGTTGGTGGGGGTCTGGGTATTTATGTATCACACAAATGGAAAGTGAACGTTAAAAGAAAGTGTGAAATGAATCATAGTTTGATGTGGATTGAGGTATTCAGAGATGATGTTAAAAGTAATAGGCCAACATACAAAAGCATTGACATTATTGCAGCATATAACCCCAATAGAAGCAATGCCATACCCTTCTTAAATTCATTTGAAAGTTTTCTTAGCCAGATAAACAATAAATTATGCATCTTCCTCGGAGATACCAACATTGATATCCTAGCTGATGATCAATTAAGAAGGAAATATCTGAATTTAATAGCATGCTATGGTTTTAAACAATGCAACACTAAATATGCTACACGACTTTGTGACACTGCAGCTACCTTAATAGACCACGTGTCACTAAACAATTCAGAATTAAGTTATAAAATATCAAATGTCAGCAATGATATTAGTGATCACAGTATATTAATTCTTGATATTTCCAAGACCAATTATAGCACGTACACTCTGTCACATAAGCCGACAAAATCAACAACACACGAGGACTCTTGGGATAGGCAACACACTCCTGAAACTAATATATCTATAAATGCAGATTCCCATAATGATGCAGATAGTACTGTTAACTCTCTATATAACTCTTTCATCAAACAATTGAATCTAAGGAACAGGCATAGCCAAAGAAAAATAACAAACAATTCTAACAATAACAGACAGACTACTAACTTACCATGGGTCACAGCTGAACTCCTTACACTTATAAAACAACGAGACACTCTGCATGCAAAGCTCAAAAATCCCCTTCACAGAAATAATAATGATATGAACCAAGAATACTGTAGATGCCGGAATAATGTAACAAACTTAAAAAGAAGACTAAAGTCAAATTACTACTCAGATAAATTCAGAACATATGGAAACAATTCTAATAAAACTTGGGAGACTATCAAAGAAATCATACACAACAAAAAACCAACAGTTGAGACATGCACTTCACTTGAAATAGACAACAAAATTATCACAGACAATCAAGAACTATGTGAATCATTTAACTTGTTCTTCACAAACATTGCTGGAAGTCTAGCAAAAGCTATTCCTGATCAGAAGGAAATCCTCAGTAAGGACCACAATCAGTCAAATTCTCTCTACTTATATCCGACAGATGAAGCAGAGGTCAAGTCCATCATCACAAATTTAAAGAATAAAAAGAGCTGTGGATTAGATAGGATCAAGACAAATTTCATTAAAAACAATATACAATCATTTATTAAAATCTTGGTTGAAATGATTAATGAGTCCTTAGTTACTGGCATGATACCAGATGACTTAAAAGTGGCCAAAGTAGTTCCTATATTTAAGGGTTGTGACAAAAGAAATCCAAATAATTATAGACCTGTTTCTATTTTATCGGTAGTTTCAAAAATTCTGGAAGAAGTGGTAAAAACAAGATTGCTTTCATTTCTGAACAAGAATACATTCTTTCATAATATGCAATATGGATTCAGGGAAAATTCTAGTACTGAGGCAGCAACTATTGACCTAATAACAATGCTACAAGAAACTATTGACAAAAATAATATGGCAGTTGGGTTATTTATTGATCTCACAAAAGCCTTTGATACAGTAGATCATAAAATACTGTTATCAAAATTAGAAAATGCTGGTGTCCGAGGTATAGCACTAAAATGGTTCCAAAGCTACCTTATTGGAAGAAAGCAGCATGTAGCTTTGAATAAATGCATAAGTTCAGGAAAATATATAACTCATGGAGTTCCACAAGGATCTATACTTGGACCTACATTATTCTTAATTTATATAAATGATATTGTGGAATGTAATTTGAGAGGGCATATCAAATTGTATGCAGATGATACAAATATCTTCTACACTGGGAAAGACATAATTGAAATCATACAAAATGTGCAACAAGATATAAATACTCTCTCACAATGGTTCCAGGCCAATAAATTAACAATGAACCTACAGAAGACCAATTACATGGTAATTTCAAAGCAAAGCATGAAAGAAATCACACATGACAAAATATATATAAATAATATTGAAATAAAAGAGGTTAATCAGGCAAAGTATTTAGGTCTAATCATCGACAAACACCTGACCTGGATTGAACACGTTGAACGAATTGCTAAGAAACTCTCACCTATAGTAGGGATCCTAAGGAAACTTCGGTATCTTATTCCCCTAAACCTTGTAAAACAAATCTACTATTCACTTGTACATAGCAAGCTCCAATATTTAAATGTTATTTGGGCTCACTGCAGGAAATCCACACTGAATGATTTAATGACTATTCAGAATAGGGCTATTAGAAACATATTTAACCTTCCTTACTGCACTCCAGTAAAAGATCTGTACATCAGAAGTAAAATTCTACCCCTCAGCATAAGTGCAGATCTCCGAGCAGCTATGCTAATATACAAAATTAAACACAACACAATACTCTATAGCTCTCCCTACATCTTGAACTCGGACAATCATTCTTATGGAACTAGGCATGCGAAGGACGTAGCCTTATATATCATTCACTCTTCTAAATACGGTAGAAATAGTTTCAAGTTCTCTGCATCACAGTTATATAATAAACTTCCCGATGAAGTAAAAAGTGCACCAACTTTGTCAGTATTTAAGAGGAAAACTACGAAAGTATTGTGGGAAAAATTCGATGCATCGTAATACATCAAATAAGCTCAAAAATCCTGTGCTTATCATTTTAAGAGACCTTGGTCTAAACAATCTTAGATATAGTATCAACTTTACTAATAGGCCTATGCCCTTATTCATCAATTTGTGTTACCTTCAGAATTTTCTTCCTGGTGTGTAAACACACATATTACTGTACAATTCCTCTGTACGAGCCTATGGCTCTTTGGAATAATTGAATAAATGATGGTCCTATGGAAATGAAATAGACTTCATCTCTCAAGAATTCTAGATGAATGTCATGAGGGAATTTCTGCATACTCTGAGACCACAATTAAAAGTCTTTTGGATTGTTTCTATGTTGATAATGTAGTCATTAGCCTTGATGATGATCAGCTTAAAACATTCATTCACGAAGCCACCTCTATCATGGCTGATGGCAAGTTCGAATTGCGTGGATGGGAGTTCTCAGATCCAGATATACTTACAGAGGCTTGTCTCACTAATGTACTTGGTTTAATCTGGGACAGAAAGCATGACACTCTGGCCATAAGCCCAGACTGTTTCCAGAATTATCCAGAGAAAATTACCGAAAGGACTATCCTTTCCACTGCCCATAAGGTGTTCGATCCAATTGGTTTTTCTTCTCCTGTGACCCTAGAGCCAAAACTCATATTAAGAGAATTATGGAATGTAAACATTGGGTGGGATGAAGAGGTGGATCAAGGCATTGCCAACAGATTTGTGAAATGGGCAGAAGATGTCGCATGCTTGAAAGACTTGAAGATCCCAAGATGGTTACCTTCTAACAGTGGACCTGCTGAATGGAGTGTGCATACATTTTGTGATGCCAGCAAGGATGCCTACGCTGCAGCTGTGTTCCTGAGGGTGGAGACGACTCGGCAAGTAAATGTACAGTTGGTTCAGGCAAAAACAAGAGTTTCCCCCACGAACAATACAGTCACGATACCTCGTCTAGAATTGCTTGCTGCATTGATAGGTGCTAGGCTCCATGCAGCAATAATTGAAGATCTTCCCAAAAGCTGTGAGTCATACTTCTGGAGTGATTCATCCACAGTCTTAGCATGGATTAGAAGAGATGATCAGTGGGCTACCTTTGTGGCGAACCGTGTGAATGAGATAAGGAAGCTGACTCAACCAGAACAGTGGCATCATGTTCCAGGGATTTGTAATCCAGCTGACCTGCCATCTAGAGGCTGTTCAGGTAAAAAGTTGCTTCATTCATCATAGTGGGAGGGCCCTAAATGGTTGCACCAAAAGCGTAGCTGTTGGCCTTCGGCCGAAGTCAAGTTTGAAGAGGATGTTATTATTCAAGAAAGAAAGAGTACTGTTGTTTCCTCTATGCTTTGTGCAAATGCTGATTCTCTTCCAAGTGACTGGTACTACGGGTACTTTTCAAAGAGTGAGAAAATTATTAGAATGGTTGCTTGGATGGGTCGTTTTGTAAACAATTGTAGAGCTGCTGGCTCTGAACATTTTATGAAGAAGACGGGACCACTTTCTGCTGAAGAAGTCACTTCTGCTGAGATAAGGGTCTTGAAACTAGTTCAGAAAGATGCATTTCCCAGTACCACGGACCCCAGAATCTCCAGCCTACAACCCTTTGAAGATCATGACGGTCTCCTCCGCTTGCGAACCAAGATCTCCAATAGACCTGACAACCATGACTTTCGGTATCCTGTACTTTTGCCCAAAAATCATCCCTTTGTGTCACGACTGATTATGGATGTTCATATTCGAAGGTGTCATGTTGGCGTTCAAGGTCTTCTATCGATTATGAGGGAAAGATTCTGGGTGATGGGAGGAAGAAGAACACTACGGTCAGTGTTAATTAAGTGTGCACTCTGCAAGCGCCAGGAAGCTAAACCCTTCGTAGTATCCACTCCACCACTTCCAGCAGAATGTGTGAGAGATGCTGCTGCCTTTGAAGTTTCGGGTGTCGACCTGGCTGGACCTCTTCATCTGAAAAACCACGAAAAGGCGTGGATTTGCTTGTTCACGTGTGGAGTTACCAGAGCTGTTCACTTGGAACTACTCCTGTCATTGTCAACAGATGCTTTCTTGCAAGCATTTCGTCGATTTGTAGCTAGGAGAGGACGACCTGCTGTAATTTTCAGTGATAATGGGACTAACTTTTCTGGTACTGAAACTGCCTTCAGTCGAATCGAGTGGTCGAAGGTACACGAGTACTGTTCAGTGGAGAGAATAAAGTGGAAGTTCAACCCACCCACTGCTGCCTGGTGGGGAGGTTGGTGGGAGAGGTTGATAGGACTAGTGAAAAGATTACTTCGGAGAACACTTGGACGTTCATCTCTTACATACTCGGAGATGGAAACAGTGCTATGTGACTGTGAAAGTGTAGTAAACTCGAGACCTCTGACATATACAGCTGATAATTCCAATGAACTAGGAGCAATAACGCCTGCCATGTTTCTTCAGGATATTCGTGAAGCTGCTGTGCCTGAGATTGATGTCATCGAGACTTCCAGTTTGAACAAGAGGTTGAAGTACAGTTTAAGACTTAAGGAGAATCTGAGAAAGAGGTTCCGTAGCGAGTACTTGGGTCTGCTGCGACAGCAGATGGATGTCAAGCAGCAAAACATTTTTCAGGTTGATGATGTTGTCCTCATTGGCAATGACAACTCAAAAAGACTAGATTGGCCTTTAGGATAGGTCCTAGAACTTTTGCCCGGAAAGGATGGAGTCACCCGTCTTGTTCGCCTGAAGACTACATCTGGAGAGCTTCTGCGCCCAGTTCAAAGACTCTACCTCCTCCTAGAAGCCCAAGGAAGTGAACCTTCTACTTCAGACAGTGAACTGACTGTTAAAGAAGATAGTGGTGTTTCATGTGGTAGTGTGAGTGACGTAGGGGAAGAAATCAGGACAAGGA
Organism: Meconema thalassinum; assembly: GCA_946902985.2. NCBI lineage: Eukaryota > Metazoa > Arthropoda > Insecta > Orthoptera > Tettigoniidae > Meconema > Meconema thalassinum. The sequence continues at coordinate 708,181,689 of OX336390.1, forward strand.
GTGGAAGAATTGTAAAAGTGCCAAAAAGATATTTTGATTAACTTGTCTGTTTTGTGCCAATTTGTTTCAGGTGTGAGCAGAATGTATAATGTTCCCAGGACTATGTGAAGTTAACTGTTCCACATCCGTTAACTTGGTGGGAGAATGTTGGGAACACAGATTGAGATGTCTTTGTTTATTTTATATATTAAGCAGCCCTAGGATCGAGAGGGCATTGACTCAAGTAGTTAAGTAAAATGGCGTCCAATGGAACGGACAGCATGTAATGCAAGATGAATAAAGTTCAGTTATTTTTATGTGTATTAAATCTATCCATTGGTGGAGGGCCGAACATTTGACAATATCTGAACATGTTGCATTTCCTCATTACCGTCTTGGACCATGGCCCGATATACTCAGCTAAGCTGCTGGGTTGACATATGATTACACGCAGATAGTTTGGGTGGGTGGATAAATGAAATGTTGAGTAGATAGAAACTGAGGAAAATGAAATGTGCTGAAGCAATTTTAGGCCCTGAGAGTTCCTGAAATTGTTGCCACAATATTGTCCTGCATTGACTCATGTAGGGTGTGAGTTATTGAACGGGGTATTCCTTCTTTGGGAGATTTGTACTCTCTCCACCCCTTAAAACATTACACCTCAATCAAACACATTTTATATCCCTGCCTGAGATATCTATCCCCAATCAAAGAAAAATGCTTTCCACAAAGAAAAGAAAGGAAATTGTGAATATACACCCTATTTGCAACAGCTGGTGATCTATTACAGTATTGTTTTAGCATTTTCTTGTTAATGTGATGCAGTTGTACAACATGGGGCTCTCTCAAGTGCTCGGGGACACAATCCAGGGGATGGTTGGATGACCTGGGTCTATTGACACTACTGGTATTTGGAAATAAAACACATGAGCACAGTAAAAGGTGGGGAGTGGAGAAGAATGGAAGCAAAATAGGATAGATGGAAATGTTAAAAAACATTTTCTCAGTACAAATAAATTCATATACCTAGCAAAGATGTCTTGATCAAACATTTTGCATAAATGTAAGCCATTGAAATGTACATGTATCTAAATTTACACGAGGGACTATGTAGAAGTACCGAAGCTTAAGGCACCCAGCTAAGGGCTTACAATTGTGGTGCATGTTTACTGCCATATGGGCTAAATAATGTGAAGTGTGTGTCACATGAATACTAGGCCTATGATACTGTAGTTCTTCTACAGGATATCTAATAGGCTACCCTATTAGCAAAGGTAAGATTAAGTACCAGTGACCTACCACTTTCAAAAACAAAAGGCACCGTGGATAAAGTAGTCATTTACTATTACCGTATCGTATGTGTGTGGTACCGGTATTAATATATTCACTGGTGGCATGAAGCACCTCTCGGAATGCTTTTAACCTCAAAATTGTGCATCGCATTCGTAGGCTTAATTACGGTATTGATGCATATGTCAACGATACAAAGAAAAGTTACAACACTATCACTGATTTAAAACACACAGTTTGGAGTGAAAACATAAATTGTTATCAAATGTGAACACGTATTACGTCCGTATAGCCTTTAGGCCTAATATAACCCTCGACTTGGAGGCCCAGAACAACAGGGTTTATAGGTGACCTAATACAATAAAATGTAAAAAAAACAGGTCGTGTTTTGATATTTATTTAAAACTGAAGAAATATATCGTTCAAGTGTCTCAATAAGACACGATTTTTAGGAGAATGGCATTCTTCCTCCTCAAAATCCCAAATCACTCTGACTAAAATTCATCAGCGAGCACGCGCAATTTAAGCCTAGTCCAGAAAGAAATAGTACCGTACCGTCGTATAACCTAGGCCTACTAATGTACAAGCTTTCTAACATATTTCTCTTTTTAATACAGCCTAGAATTGGAATCTAAGCGCTAAAATGTTTCACGGACAACAGCTGTGAACTAAGATCAACATGGCTGAACCGACAACTGTCGCCGGTTAAATATGAACTCAGATCAAGATGTGGTGATCTTAGATTAACGTTTATACAACAGAAATTCTGAGTTCAGCACGCGCTAAGATCAGCTGAACCCGGTGAACTGAGATCAAATGCTTTATACAATCGGCCCTAAGTGTATGTAGACAACATGTCGAAGTATCATAAGAAATTTGGTTTCTGTTACATAACCGAGTTGAGTCACGAATTTTTTAGGTTGACATTTTCCTCAGAAACAAGTTGTTATTCCGGGTGAATCAGCTGCCCCTAATAATATTGTTTTATGCAGCCCAACTAGCGTTATTATAAGGAAGGTCGATATTTCTCTGCTTGCATCCCGTTTGTTACTAATGCACTGCAAGTATATCCTGCAAACGATACTGAACACTTATTTTTCCCTCGATGTGACTACAGACTAATATAAGGGAGGAAAAATAGTGTTCAGTATAGTTTGCAGAATATGCTTGCAATGCATTATACTCGGTATTACGAAAGGTGAACGGTGACAGCTGTCATCCACTTGAAGGGTGAGATGAGGATAGGAGATGTGAGGGGTAACGGTCTCCATGGAAATAGCCAGCGGTGATGCAATGTATGCAGAGACAGAGATGAGGGCATGGCTTGAGGCAGTGTTCTACTGTTCCTTGACTCGTCACTGTCATACCGTGAACGGCTGACACATCACAGTTGAAAGTGACTGTTCTCAAAGGAAACAGGTTGTTAAATGTCCGATTGAGCTATGTAGAATAAGACTTTCAATTTTCCGCCTATTCAATACTATAATTTGTTACAACATTTCAGGGGTACATGTTTCAAGTCCTGTTTCTTTTGGACCCTTCTTCAGCCACAAAATTATACATAGAGCCCATCAGAGCACAAAAAAACATAGATGACACAAAACGCACATACATAATAAAAAATTAAAAACACTGCAACAATATCTGAGAATCTAAAAATCTAAAAATGGCATGCATAGTTTACAGGCTTCAGGTACACGTTTTTTTTTCACTTGTTCTAAATCTATGTAAAATGTCATTTGACACTGTAAAACGACGGGCACATATTATGATAGTTGATGTTTATAACTGGTGTATTGTAGGAACTTTGCAGCATATCTTGTACTGTTTTAACATTTCTATTGTTGTGGCTGAAGATGGGTTTGGACGGTCATAGCTACACCTTTTATCAAATTCTTGTCATAATTTGGCATTGGGCAATCTGTCATTGATAGATTGAAATAATCTTCTGTCACACGGTATCTGAAATGATTGACCATATTTAGTACTAAGGTTAACTGAAAGTGAAGAACAACTACGGAAAACAGCTCAAAAACGGATTGAGAAAAACTTACGGAAAAACAACAAAGAAATTGGCAAGTTGTTACTCTTGACCCTGAAGAAGACAAACGGTGCGAGTTAGTAACAAAGCGTATTACTTATAAAACAGCTTACTTGAAAATAAAAAGTATTGGTCGTTTGAGTTTAAGAAATAGTAAAAACTTACCGAAGTCAAACGGAAACAGCCCTGCGACATCATGTGGAGGTCAAGCTCCGCTTAGCGAGAGCAACTTGCTACTACTGAGCTACTGGAGTTACTCCAGAAAGGCCCCAAGCATAATTGGGAACAAAACCATAATAATGACGATCTAATTAACCTTGTAGCAGAAACTGAAGCAGCCATTCGAAAACTCCCAGCCGAAGAACAGAACGCGGCCAGATTCGAAACCAATAAGAAAAACAAGAAAATAGTCAACGCAAAGGAAATAAAACCGAAAAGCAATCGTAACAGTATTTTGAAAACCAAAGCCCTCATCAATAAAATTAACAATAACAACATAATAGTAACAAAAGCAGACAAAGGAAACACCACGGTATTGATTAGCAAAGATGACTATATTAACAAAACCAACGACTTTTTAAATGCCAATAGATTCACTGAAATCAAAAAGGACCCAACCAATTCCATTCAGAAGCAACTAAAACAGTTATTAAAAAATACCATTTTTATCATAGAAGAAAATCAGACCGACAGACTCATTAATATGAATCCCGGCCTCCCCACATTAAGATCGCTACCCAAAATACACAAACCAGACACCCCTAAGACCAATCGTTAATTTTAGAAACAGTCCGACATATAAACTGGCTAAATTCGCACAGCAATATCTGAACAAATTTTACAGATTCAAAGCCAATTCATCATTTAAGAACTCCATGCACTTTTGTGAAAAAACGATTGATTTAAAACTCAACGACAACAACACTATGCATTCTGTTGACGTCAAGGATATGTACACCAACATCCCGGTTGAGAAAACAATAGAAATTATCCATAATAAGTTGATTAACGATAGCGATCTTTCTAAAGTAGAAATAGAAAAGAGCTCATAGCAATTATAAAATTCGTCACTAGTAACAACGTGTTTACCTTTAATGGGAAGATCTATAAGCAATTCGAAGGTCTCGCTATGGGATCCCCTCTTTCAGGCATTTTGGCCAACATATACTTGGACCACCTGGAGCAGGAAAAAATTATTAATAAAATCAAAGGCATTGAGTTCTGGGGCAGGTATGTGGACGATGTTTTCCAAATCATAAACAACCAAGTACAAGAGATAGATCAGGTACTGGACATTTTGAATAGCATCGATAATAACATTAAATTCACCTTAGAGTCAGAAAAAGATAACAAAATTAATTATTTAGATTTAACAGTTACTAAAAAAGATAACCGGTTACAGTACAATATTTACAGGAAGCCTTCACAGACAAACGTGATCTTACGTCAAGATTCTAACCACCCGGGCAACCACAAAAATGCGACTTTTATAAGCCTCATTAACAGAGCCTTAAGACTACCATTGTCCGATAATGATTTGGAAAAAAAAAACCATCAAATTGCTAAGGTCAATGGATATAGTCGCAATTATGTCAATAATTTGTTTCATAAATTGAAAAACAAACCTGTTACTAAATTATCAAAAGATATTTCTACCAAGAAAAGTTTCGCCACTCTAACTTTTATAGACCGCAGTATTTACACAGTAACTAGCGTCTTAAAGAAATACAATATAGACATAGCCTACAAGACCAATAACTCAAATTTAAAAAAGTAATTCAATTCCAGTAAAGTCAACGTCACGAATAAATATACGAAATCCGGCGTTTATGAGCTCAATTGCAACCAGTGCAAGGCTACGTACACAGGCCAAACCGGAAGAAGCTTCCGTATTCGTTATAATGAATATATTTCTGCCATTAAACACAGAAAATTTTCAGCAATGGCGTCACACATGGAGGAATCCGGTCATAAGTTTACGACCATAGACAATGACATGAACATCTTACATTACGTCAATAAGGGCAGTTTGATGAACGTCTTGGAAGCAATACACATAAATACATCCCAGAGATCAAATTGTTCTAATAATTTAAACGACATCATTTTTGAGACAAACATATTATTCGATACGATAGCAGATCATTTAAATGTCAAAACACATAAACCGCCATAGATCATAAAGCCAATCTTTTTCTTTCCATAAGCCCCATCCCTTCCCCCCCTTTTTTCCCCCCACCCACTTCCCTTTTTTTCCCCCACCCACTCATCTTAACCGCTTTGCCCCACTCTCAACCGCCCCCCACCTCCCCGCGCCGAGCAGGTTGTTTACTTCATAATACATGCCAGGCACACACGCTCAGTAGTAGCAAGTTGCTCTCGCTAAGCGGTGCTTGACCTCCACATGATGTCGCAGGGCTGTTTCCGTTTGACTTCGATAAGTTTTTACTATTTCTTAAACTCAAACGACCAATACTTTTTATTTTCAAGTAAGCTGTTTTATAAGTAATACGCTTTGTTACTAACTCGCACCGTTTGTCTTCTTCAGGGTCAAGAGTAACAACTTGCCAATTTCTTTGTTGTTTTTCCGTAAGTTTTTCTCAATCCGTTTTTGAGCTGTTTTCCGTAGTTGTTCTTTACTTTTAGTTAACCTTAGTACTAAATATGGTCAATCATTTCAGATACCGTGTGACAGAAGATTATTTCAATCTATCAATGACAGATTGCCCAATGCCAAATTATGACAAGAATTTGATAAAAGGTGTAGCTATGACCGTCCAAACCCATCTTCAGCCACAACAATAGAAATGTTAAAACAGTACAAGATATGCTGCAAAGTTCCTACAATACACCAGTTATAAACATCAACTATCATAATATGTGCCCATCGTTTTACAGTGTCAAATGACATTTTACATAGATTTAGAACAAGTGAAAAAAAACGTGTACCTGAAGCCTGTAAACTATGCATGCCATTTTTAGATTTTTAGATTCTCAGATATTGTTGCAGTGTTTTTAATTTTTTATTATGTATGTGCATTTTGTGTCATCGATGTTTTTTTGTGCTCTGATGGGCTCTATGTATAATTTTGTGGGCTGAAGAAGGGTCCAAAAGAAACAGGACTTGAAACATGTACCCCTGAAATGTTGTAACAAATTATAGTATTGAATAGGCAGAAAATTGTAAGTCTTATTCTTCATAATTACTGTCAATACAGAACCTGAAATGAATAATATTTCTAATGAGCTATGTAGATTAAAAAATTCACAAATGAAATTTGATAAAATGGTCCGAAGACGAGTCCAGTGGTACACTGGGGCGAAACACTGACAACTGTTTTGAGCTAGTCGGACCACTTCATCAAATTTCATTTGTGAATTTGTTAATGACACACCACAGACCGCCAGGCAGGGCGCTAGTATTTGTGTCTTCCTGCAAGCCTTTTGGAATGTTATGAGTCATGACCTGTCCCAGTGGCAGCGCAGCAATTCCCCACGTGCTAGCTTTGACAGACGTCAGAATTCATTATTCGTAATACAGAGTATAGTAATATACGAGATGCAAGCAGAGATATATTGACCTTCCTGACAACACACGTTAGTTGGGCTGCATAACACAATATTATTCGGGGCAGCTGATTCACCCGGTACCAGTATATTATACCCAAACATAATATATATTGAAATGTACTTCTACAAGTTAGCTTTGCTATAAATCAATGGTTCTGAACCCGCAGAAGTCTGTGGACCACTCAGCCTGAAATTGAATCTTGTACGGACCACCCCCCGTTACACCTTATCAGATGTAACCCTTCCTCAATAACACTTATTTTAAAGATATTTCAATTCAAAACCTGATAGTCATCGCTGCGAATACATTCGGACGATTCTCGTTCAACACACATCATTTTCGACATCCCCATTTATTGGCCACTTTCTTATATGTGCTGGTGGACCCTTTTCTCCTGCGGACCACTCCGAGGAACTCGCGGACCACCTTTGGTCCGCGGACCACTGGTTAAGAACCACTGCTATAAATCAATGCATGACTGAACAAAGAAAATGATAACAAAATTTGTTTCCCTGTAGGCCTTTTGGTTATTGCGGTATGCTAGTCTCCAAACTTGAGAGCACATAGTTACTGCCCAGGGAAGGAGGGAGGTTATTTATTTTTATTTTAAACTATTCAACTTTTAATCATATGCCACTGGTCCTCCTTTTTCTTTTTACTTGGTATTTGAACCACTCTATGTGAAAATTCCACATGCACTAATTGGTAATCAAACCCGGTTCACCTCGGTTAGAGACAAGCAGCTTGAAGCAAAGAGGACATAACAAGTAGGTTGGTACAGTGGAGGAAAGTTTCTTGCATAAAAGAAATATTTTGACTTCAAATATTCAGTAAGGTATTAAAAAGTCATTTTTGAAAGTTTTGGTATGGAGAATGGTGCTCTTCTTCTTCTGTGCGAATGGGTCACCTAGGACCACGCGGAATCAACACTTCTTGGCCTTGATGTTTGCCCAATAACTCTTCATGCGCAACGATTGAGCTAGTCTTCGTTGCTGCGACCAGACGTGTCTGGTAGGTCTTCTCTCTTCTGCCTCAAAACCCCATGTATGAGTAATTTTCCTAATTTCCTCTCGATCCTTGAGAATGGGAAAACCTAATTCAGCCAAGTCCTTTTCCGCCTGTTTGTACCAATTGGGCCTTGTTGCCTTTTTCTGCAAAAACTTATAGATTTTTATTTTTTAACCTAGTTGGGTCCATTCTGTCCAAATGTCCCATGAATTGAATCCTTCTCATATGGATTGTGTCTGTGATTTTAGTAATTTTTAAATAGATGTCCGCATTAGGTTTCGGAAGGTGAATCCCATCTTTAATTCTTGGTCCCAAAATGTTCACATGATTTTGCGTTCCTTAATCTCCAATTGATTTCTCAGTGCATTATGTTGTCGATTAAGTGTCTCAGCTGCATAAAGGGCTGCAGGCAAGACTACTGTGTTATAATGTTGAATTTTACAATTCCAAGAGAGGCATTTTTTGTTATAAACTTGTTTTGTCAAATGGAAACCAGTTTCCATTTTCTGTAGTCTTGCTTCTATAGCTTTTCTTTCGTTGCCAGTTTCACTGATCCATTCACCCAAATACTTGAAGTCTTTCACTCGGGAGACCTGACAATTACCGATGCGGAGTGAAACAGAAGTTTAATTCTTCTTTTTCTTCATAATATAAAATACTCCTGTAAATGAATGTATGACCCAATATTTAAATTAATTATTTAAAAATGAAACTCAACTGCAGAAGAGAGGAGAAAAGAAGCATTTGAAATGTGGTGCTACAGGAGAATGATGAAGATTAGATGGGTAGGTGGAGTAACAAACGAGTGCTAATGGAAAGAAGAGACGGGTAGGTAGGGCACATACCGACACACACGAATAGCGAACTTATTATAGAAAAAAAGGGTTGAGGACAAAAACAATCTGTAGGGGTGATCCAAGGATAAAATACATATTAAATACATCGCCAGGCTCAAAAACACATTTTACTGCAAGCAAATCCTGTCACTTGACACACACTAGAAAATGGTGTCGCATCCATAAATGAGAAAACTGCTCACCATCCAAGCCGGAAGTCCTGTTAGGTGCATTGGGAAGCTTGTTACTGAATTGTGAAAGTAGAAGAAGCAAATAGCTTACCCCTCCAGTTAGGCCTGCAATTGCATGCTCCAGTTACCGGATCGCATCCAATACTATTATCATCGTGGCAGTTACAGATCTGGTGACATCCCACACCAAAGCAATTTGGTTTACATCTGGTACCACAAACTTCACCTTCAAAGCCCGGAGCACACGTACAGTTTCCTGTGTACCATCACCTTCCATTACTACTACACTACCACACACACACAGCTACACATAAAATAATGCAAAACATAATGAAACAACATCAGAGCAAACCTTGCAGTGCAGTTAAGAGACTAGCAAAATGGAACTCAGAACTCTCGACATGTGTGCCAGCCTGGAGGCTGGTTGGATCCTCAAAACAGCACGGCCAAAGGTTATATTGTTAGAAAAAGAAAAAGGAAAAAAAAAAAAAAAACAAGGCCAGGATAATAAGCAAGGCAAGATGGGAGGAACTTCACTGAGCCAGTACAGTGGCACTGACTCCATTAGAGTATTGTTCTCGATGCAATTAGGGAGATGCAAAGTTTTGATTTGCATTAATACAAATTTTAATTCATACTATGAATTTGTTTCGATCCCGCACGAGTGCCACATAATTCGATTCTAGAAAGTAATGTTCTATTTATTGGGTCAAATCAGTTACACAAATCTAACTCCTGTGTTTATTTTTTATGCCTCTTGGTGTTACTGAGGAGATAAAAGACTAAAGAGTGTGGCCATTTTAACAAGTCGTGGTGAAAAGTAGCTCTACACTGTTATGCTGACGATTTTAGTGGCTGGCAAGTAACTCCCACCTCTTGTAGTTTTCAAAAAAGGGGCACCGCCAAAAGGAAAGGTGCTTCCATATAGTGGTGATTTGAAAGACCAAGAAATGGTATTCTCGTTGACTGGGTGAAGTGCATATGGGAAGAACATGTGGGCACTTCATTGCATTTATGAAATATGCTAGTTCTTGGCTGTTTCTATGGGCATGCCACAGAAGATGTTAAGAAATGATCTTGTGATGGCAATAAAGATTTAGTTGTGATTGTGGAAGGTTGTACATAACTCCTACAGTCTTTAGATGTGGGTATCAATGGGCTCTTCAAATAGTGCTTATGGCGCCAGAATACAGAATGGATGGACTAAGCAATTCATTAACTATGCCAACTGGAAGATTGAAGAAACGAGATCTATTCATCTGAGAGTGGATCATAACAGGATGGAACTCCATTCCAGAAGATCTTATTATCTGTAGTTTTCCTAATGCCACCGATTATACAAAGATTTGATAATCTTGTCCGATGAAGATTCCATCACAGGCACTTTGGGAGATAACACTGACTGTGAAAATGAAGACATATACGGTAGGTAAGAAGTGTACAATATTTTATAGTTTTGCACCGGTACTGATATTCAGTTCAAGCCCTATTGTAATGTTTGTGTTCTTGAATTGATAGTACCAAAACAATGTCCCGCCATCTCAAACCAAGTAAAAAATATGTGCTATTTTAAGACTTACAGACAGAGTCATGTGTAATATTTTGCATGATATTAAGAGTTTACAAACAGTAATAATAAATTATGAAAAATATGTGACGTGTTTGTTTTAATTTACTTCCCCCCCGCCCCCCCAAAGCAAATTAACAAAACAGGGTGTCAGCATAAACACATAGATATGATATACCTACTTATAGGTACAGGTATACAAAGCCCAACAATGGCAGAACTAGATACCCAACAATGGAACGATTTTAATAAGCATGCATGTCAGTCTTAATTCTTTGTAAATATTTAAATTCTACAGTGTTACATTTCTACTTGGTGAGGCTTAAAAAGCAGAGCAGAACTATATTTCAAGTAAAGAATAATGAAAGATATTTCAAGTAAAGAATAGCTAAAGGGTTCCATGATCTACTGAGAAACAATAAATTAACTCAAACGTTATTGACCCGATTCTATTTTATAAACGGGTCGACAAGTAACGATATTCTAAAGACTGCCATCTGCTGGTTAAAATTTAAACCGACTTAGATCTTGTGGAAAAGGAAGAAGTGCCCACTATGGAGAGTGTGATCTCAATCAAAGAGACTAAAAGTCAACAATACCATCGTCAGATTTTGTTATATAGGAGAATAGAGCCGAGATGAGGATAAGAAGCCAAAAGATACTTATCCAATATGTCTTTAAAATCCCGATCTTATATTCTTCTTACGTTTCGTCCTTCGATGTTTCTGTACACATTACTACACTGGAAGGAAAACAGGTTTAAAAAGGATATGTATTTACTGCTGTCGTCGAGACCGTCTCAGGAGAAAGCTAAGTTCCTTGTTATTTAAAGTGCCAATACGCATGAAATATGTGTAACTAGAAGTTGGTTAGGAATACCTTGTCCCACTTCTTTCAGTGTTAACTTGTCCCTCTCTAGATTGGAGATCGCGTTCTTATATTACGTTATCTTGGCTATGTTTATGTTCTTCACTTGTGTAGATGTACGTTTTGGGGGATCGTGTTGGTTTTAGGGTTAATCGTTTTTGGGTCTCTTGTTGTTATTTGCATTGTATTTTCTTTTGTTCCTTTTTCCCTACACGTGTGTTACGTTTATTTTTTCTGGATAATTAAATGACTAGGAGCATGGGAAGCTGCTTCGGGAGTTACCTGGAGGTGATGATGTAATATGTATTTTGTTTTGTTGATGATGATGAAGCCACGATGGATGAATGCCGTGAGCTAATTTATTGTTGTTGTGTTATTTATTTGTGTAATGGGTAAATGATTTAGGGCCTCGACATACTTCTGGTCATTTATTTATAAGCAGTGTCCTAATGTTAAGGGTGGGTTAAGGTTAATTGCTTAAGTGGGCTCGACTGAACGCCTAGGGTCATGTCAGTTTGTTCTTGTTTTATTGCGCGACTTCAGTCGAGAAACAACACGTGAACTCATTACGTTTATTAAATGAGACGTACGGTTACCCTTTTGAAATGATAGAATGTGTGTGCATTGTGCGTATCCGGGACTACAGTGCAACCTCATCTTGTCTTTCGCAAGATAACCGAGTCTCGTACTTCTTCCGGAAAGGGGATTTATTCTGGAAGTAAACGAAGTCATTGATATTTACTTTCCTTAGTGTGTTGCTGTTCGGTTGAACTAGTCTCTGGTAAAGCGTTTTGTTTTTAGTATTGCATGTCAAGTGTACCTGTAATCTTTCGTTGGAGTAATGTCAGGTTTGGATTTGATTGTATTGATGTATGCGTTAGGCTTGCGTTTGTTCTTGGGTTGTGTTTCTGTAAGTGACATACTTGTTTAAGGGTAAGGTTTTTCTGTTCTGGGGCTTCGTGACTTCGTAACTTCCTAGAATATCTCTCCTAACTACAATTTGTAGTTAGCCTGTGGTGGGAAGAAAGATACTATTTGCACTATTGTTAACTTGTTTTTTGCTACCCCGTTTTAATTTGAGTTTAGCCTTGAACGATCTCCAATCTAGAACACGTTAGGCATCTCTGAATTCTTCTCCTTTTATTAACTATTTTGTTTTTATACTTGTATTTACCTTGTTTTGATAATATGTGTACCTTTATTCCAGACCCATCACCCCTCATTATATCATTTCATGTGCTACTCATGTCCCCTTTGTTATGTGTTTTGCTGTTGTTATTAAATTTTGTTCAACCACCACTCGAAAGGCGTAGTCATTGGATGGTCGGTGCTCCATCTAGTTCAGAATGTGTGAAAGAGTTCGATAAGGTCTCTAGGTCCGCGTCCTATAACATCTGCACGCCTCTCAATTGGTAGCAGAGCTCGATCGTAGCGCTTTCACATTTTGAACATTGGGAGATTGATCATATGATGACTGCATTTTTCGTGTATTGGTTATGATGACCGTTGGTACCTTACATTTCTTCCTATTCAGAGATGTCCTAACATTTTTCGCACCTTCAGATTGGCACTTAGTGTTGATTGTTTATCATACGTTAGATAGTTGGAAATGTGAACAACTAACAGGAGCATTGAGAAGCTAACTCACAGCCAACCGTAACTGAAAACTGTAAAAACTTATGAACTTAGACGCGAACATTCTCTATTCGACAATAGATACGACGATTACCATCTGAAACCTTTAACGTCTTTGAAATAAGCTTCTATGTACTCCGTCCTACCTTTATTACTATCTCCTTGGCTAAGTATTGCTAATCAGCTGTGACTTGCTATGACGTCTTGCCATTGATAACATCCACAATGCCTTGCTCCGTGTCGTATCAGGGCCCGAAAAGACACGTGACTTAAACAAATGACGATCGCCATATCAGCTGATACTTATGTCAACTTAACCTGGCGTTTGACATTCACATTTTCTATTGGACATCGCAAACTATGTCCAAATTTGGCAGTGGGAGGTTGACCCGATTCTATTTTATAAACAGGTCGACAAGTAACGATATTCTAAAGACTGCCATCTGCTGGTTAAAATTTAAACCGACTTAGATCTTGTGGAAAAGGAAGAAGTGCCCACTATGGAGAGTGTGATCTCAATCAAAGAGACTAAAAGTCAACAATACCGTCGTCAGATTTTGTTATATAGGAGAATAGAGCCGAGATGAGGATAAGAAGCCAAAAGATACTTATCCAATATGTCTTTAAAATCCCGATCTTATATTCTTCTTAAGTTTCGTCCTTCGATGTTTCTGTACACATTACTACACTGGAAGGAAAACAGGTTTAAAAAGGATATGTATTTACTGCTGTCGTCGAGACCGTCTCAGGAGAAAGCTAAGTTCCTTGTTATTTAAAGTGGCAATACGCATGAAATATGTGTAACTTGAAGTTGGTTAGGAATACCTTGTCCCACTTCTTTCAGTGTTAACTTGTCCCTCTCTAGATTGGAGATCGCGTTCTTATATTACGTTATCTTGGTTATGTTTATGTTCTTCACTTGTGTAGATGTACGTTTTGAGGGATCGTGTTGGTTTTAGGGTTAATCGTTTTTGGGTCTCTTGTTGTTATTTGCATTGTATTTTCTTTTGTTCCTTTTTCCCTACGCGTGTGTTACGTTTATTTTTGCTGGATAATTAAATGACTAGGAGCATGGGAAGCTGCTTCGGGCGTTACCTGGAGGTGATGATGTAATATGTATTTTGTTTTGTTGATGATGATGAAGCCACGATGGATGAATGCCGTGAGCTAATTTATTGTTGTTGTGTTATTTATTTGTGTAATGGGTAAATGATTTAGGGCCTCGACATACTTCTGGTCATTTATTTATAAGCAGTGTCCTAATGTTAAGGGTGGGTTAAGGTTAATTGCTTAAGTGGGCTCGACTGAACGCCTAGGGTCATGTCAGTTTGTTCTTGTTTTATTGCGCGACTTCAGTCGAGAAACAACACGTGAACTCATTACGTTTATTAAATGAGACGTACGGTTACCCTTTTGAAATGATAGAATGTGTGTGCATTGTGCGTATCCGGGACTACAGTGCAACCTCATCTTGTCTTTCGCAAGATAACCGAGTCTCGTACTTCTTCCGGAAAGGGGATTTATTCTGGAAGTAAACGAAATCATTGATATTTACTTTCCTTTGTGTGTTGCTGTTCGGTTGAACTAGTCTCTGGTAAAGCGTTTTGTTTTTAGTATTGTATGTCAAGTGTACCTGTAATCTTTCGTTGGAGTAATGTCAGGTTTGGATTTGATTGTATTGATGTATGCGTTAGGCTTGCGTTTGTTCTTGGGTTGTGTTTCTGTAAGTGACATACTTGTTTAAGGGTAAGGTTTTTCTGTTCTGGGGCTTCGTGACTTCGTAACTTCCTAGAATATCTCTCCTAACTACGATTTGTAGTTAGCCTGTGGTGGGAAGAAAGATACTATTTGCACTATTGTTAACTTGTTTTTTGCTACCCCGTTTTAATTTGAGTTTAGCCTTAAACGATCTCCAATCTAGAACACGTTAGGCATCTTGGAATTCTTCTCCTTTTATTAACTATTTTGTTTTTATACTTGTATTTACCTTGTTTTGATAATATGTGTACCTTTATTCCAGACCCATCACCCCTTATTATATCATTTCATGCGCTACTCATTTCCCCTTTGTTATGTGTTTTGCTGTTGTTATTAAATTTTGTTCAACCACCACTCGAAAGGCGTAGTCATCGGATGGTCGGTGCTCCATCTAGTTCAGAATGTGTGAAAGAGTTCGATAAGGTCTCTAGGTCCGCGTCCTATAACATCTGCACGCCTCTCAGTTATGTTATGTGAGAAAAATCATGCTACTACAGTATAAAAAATGTATCTCACTGTGCATTTCCAGCAAAGGCATCAAAAAAAGCACGAATGATTGCAACTCAACTTACCATTCTGTGGGTTACATGCGGCCTTGTTCAAACACTTGCATCGCTCTTTGCATTCCTTGCCATAATCGCCCTCGTTGCAAGGACGGTCACATTGCTGTCCATCCCAACCTGCACATCAACCACATTAACTTTCAAGAGGGATACAAGTGATTCTTATCACATCATTTTTAAGAATAGAATAGAAGCAGAGCATTAAGGGAGACTGACAGACTATGTGTTGTATAACTTAAGATATGCCTTGATTTTTTACCAGTAGACTATTTGATTTATCATCCACAGGGAGATTTTAGTTCCATTTGTGTTTCATAACAGTTATCTGATGTCATAAAATGATTACGTCCATTATACAGATGATTATGTGCATTATACAGTTGTTCATTAACATCCAGCCAAACTTGAATCAGATCTTATTGTTGTCAATTGTTAATACAGTGTTATGATGAATCTACCAAACATATTTTCGTATATATGTGAGTAATGTATCCCTGAGGTTTTGTTACACACTGAGTTGATCTCCTAACGTATTTTTGATGGGAAGAGGTATCCTCAATGTAGGAAATGTAGGAAATAGGCTTAACTATAGAAAAGCTCAATTTAAGAAGTTTAAAAACAGCATTTCTGTAGTTCTGTCATCTTTTCATGCAGTCCTTCATAATACTGTGTATCCAAGTTAAGAAAAATACCACACACCACTGGTGTGTGCTTCATTAGCAAAATAACTGAAGGAAAATGAACTGGCTTACCCGGCGAACAGTTGCATCGACCATTCTCTGGCAAACAAGTAGCACCATTTTTACAGGAGCATTTATGAGCACAATCCTCGCCAAAAGTTCCTTCAGGGCAAAGCTCACTGCAGTCCTCACCACGATAACCTAAAACAAAAATGAACAGTTCCTGATTAACAAAACTCATATTGTGCTGTTTCACTTCTACCGGAAACATTTAAAAAACGTCATTGGAAATTTTGTGCAGTTCTTATAACGAAGTCATAGTAATTAGAAAGTTTTAAGGTGACTGGTGTATGTAATGCCTTAGATAGCTCTAGAGAGGATTGCATATGGTGTGATGGTTACAAGGAAATTGAAGCCAAGGGCAGCGGCGATGATGTCGAGGAAGACGAGGACAGTGACTATGATGATTGGTAAATTATAGGGTACTGTACCTAAATGACAAACTGTAAATACTGTGCCTGCAATCTTAGGTAATTTACTTACCTTATTGTTCATTGCTAGTCACTACTTCATACCGTATATAATTTTAACTAGATACTTTCATGTTTTCACTGGATGATGTGTCACCTGCTATAAGTTATTCTGATGCAAGATTTTGCCACCAAGAAGAAACTTTTTTTATTCATTTGATATTGTTTTATATTAATTCAGTTATGCAAATATACAGTCAGCTATCTTTAATTGACAAACTTTATATGTATGTAATTCCCTTTCTCCTGTCTGTCACAGTAATTATGCTGACTGTGGGTGCCTCCCAGTTTAATAAGATGGAATCACTCTGCTCTTGGCGGGGTTGGAGACTTAGTTGATACCGGTACTCTCTTTTCTTCTGTATTTTATTAGAAAAATCTCATTTAATCTAATTTGATGCCTAATATACACCATATTTGGCCGTAACATGATGATAAATTTCCTTGTAAACGTGAAAAAAGTGGTTGATATCAACAGAAAAATTAAAATTATTTTTCTTCAAGTTATTACTGAATTATGTAATCATTGCAAAAAATTAGCTCCAGAGAGTTAGGTCCTTCCATTTATATGCTTCTTTATACCGGAGGGCACCCAGGATCAGCATAAATACTGCCTCATTTAATTTCCTCTCCCTACATAATAATGTTCCAAAATGTTGGAAAAAAAAAAGTGCAGCAAATGCACAAGTTTGTATGGTAATTGTTAGGGCCCGGATGTTGATGCCGTAAAAAAGTTTAAAAAATGCACTTAAAATTTTCAAAAATGACTGTAATAAATGACCTAAAAATTTGAAAAATGCACCATAAAATGGAGAAAATGATCTTATAATAATAAACTCACCAATATTTCAAAAATGACATCATAAGCTCAAACTGAAAAGTCAATCAGAATAGATTTCTAGCACTTAACAAAAGGTATATGTTTACTTAAGTCTGAATTGCACTGCACTACGAATGTCATTCTGATGTTGTCAAATGTAGCTACTAGCTTCTTCTTAACTCTGAGAGACTTAACTCCCTCATATAAAACTGTGACATGACTAAATTGAAAAAAAAAATGACCTTAAAAGGCCGATTTCTGTAAAATATGACCAAAATAATCTACTAAACTTAAAAAAAATGCTCTTAAAATGGAAAAATAGCAAAATATGCAAAAAGATGCAAAATAAAAATGACATATTTGAAGACGGGGTGACCTGTCCGGATTTTCTATGTACTTAAGCATTGTTTTAGACAGCTCAGTAAAAAGATGACATGTCATCAACATCCGGGCCCTAGTAATAATCAAGGTCGATGTGATCTCAACTGTATTGTTATTATAGGAAAGTTTGTTAATATGCTGACCTAGGCTTTGGGCAGCTTTGTTCTATATAGATGTATAGACAATTCCAGAATAAGAACCTCCAATTACATGCAAAAGATGACCATATCTAGAACTTCCAGCCTACAATGTGTCAATGGAATGAATATCATACTAATGATCCATATTGTAAACTGATGAGATGTTAAGTGAGCCAGTCTTTCAACTTAGTCTCATATGAAGTACAAGAACAAACTTGCACATGCACTTACAATGATGCATATTTTCTCAAACAAAAGATGGGCGTACTCTTGGTGACTGTTTTGGTCAAGTGCATTGGCTGGTTTACATGGGGAAACTCTACAAGAGTGTCAGGGATTAAACTATATATACAGTAGCAACAATAAGTATTTTGACTAACACATTTTGACCTCAAGAGCTTGTGTTAAGCATGCAACTTGTTGACCTCTTAGCCCATGCACACTGTCTGTCTGTTAGGTAGTCAGCCTGAAGGCTGGTTGGATCCTCAAATAGTACCGCCGTTAGGTTATGTGGGTAGATACCCACAAAACCCCAAGGCAGCGCTATATTGAGGCGTACGCCTCAGACTAATGCAGACGTGTGAACAATTGGATTTAAGCAAGGCAAAGCTGTGGCGAGTACAGAAGGATAAATCATATATTGGTCGGTCAAAAAGTATGTTGCCCTGTACAGTTAGTTTACATTGGGTTTTGTTTTGTGTATTCAGACAGCTACCAACATGCCAATGATAAAGAAATATTCAGCACACCTAATTATAAAGCTGTGATAAAATAATCTACAGCAGGGCAAATCACAGGCACAGGTGGCAAAAGATTTGGATCTGTCCAGACAAAAAGTAAACATTTGGTGTAAAAAGAGACAGTCAACAGGGACCACAGACAACAAACAGAATGGGTAGACCCAATAAAATCACTCCCTGAATCAAAAATCTCATTCAAAAATTTTCAAAAGCTGATGCAAGAAACATAGCTGAGGACATAAACCAAGAGCTTCGTGAATAACACATTGTCAACATATAAAATCTTAGTGTAAAATTGATCCTCAGAATGTCCAATTTGCAATGACGATGCCCCAGCAAAAAGCCACTCGAAGGGGCATCTCTGCCTTTACCACATCACATAAAGATTGGAACAGACAACAGTGGTCTTGCGTGCTTTGGAGCAATGAGAGTATTTTGATTTGTTTTCTTCTGATGGAATTAGATATGTACGCTGACCTGTAAATGAAAGAAATAACGTCCGGTAGGCATCGTGGTGGCAATGTAATTGTGTGGACGATCTTTCTCCCGCTCAAATGTAGGTCCGTTGGTACTAACTGAAGGTACTACGGATGCATTTTGAGTACTGTGACATCCACAAAGAAAGCATGTTGCCCCACTACAATGGGCCATAATTGGATGTATCAACTGGACAATGATCCCAAGCACACGTCTCAACAGGTCAAAGACTTTTTCAAGGAGAGTAAGATTTGGGTGCTTGAGTGGCTGTGCCAGAGCCCAGATAGAGAATAGAGAATTTGTGGGAAGAAGCCAACGGACGTTCAACGTGAGGGCCGGACTGCTTATGTTTGAGGTGAAAAAAGGAAGAAAATACTCCAGAGCTGCTTGATCTCACTAGTTGATTTCATGCCCTCCCTCTGTGCTGCAGTCGTGAGTCAAAAGGCAATGCAACCAAGTACCAATAAGCTCTAAACAATGGTGTAGCCAGAGGGAATGGGGGGTTACTGGGGGTTATAACCCCCCTCCCTTGGATCTCCTTTTATAAAAAATAAAACAGCAATTGATAATAAATGTAACCCCCCTTACCTTATCCGCCCCCGAATAAAGAGAATCAGAAAGAAAAGGAGGTAGACAGGGATAACGGAGAACTTGCTCCGAGAGTGGAAGTGAACCCTAGACGAAGAGGGTGGTTTAAAATCTAGAGTAGAAGTAGCCCTGGGTGAAGAGGGTGGTTTTAAAATCCATTACTATACAAGGATAGATAATGCTGACAAAATATCCTATATTTAAGAAAAGGGAAAAATACATATATCACCAAAATACACGTGGTCACACCTAAGACAATACCCCTAGAGAGGAGGACGGTGACAAGCAAATTATTGGAAAACTGAATAATTAAAAGAAAATCCGTCACGTCGGTTGGATAACCGTATAATATAATGACATTAAAAGCTAGCGTAATCCAGTCTATCCCAAGTCTTAATGGCGTCACCATACGATTGTTAAAATAACAGAATTAAAAAACAAGGAACTTAAGTAGTCAAACACTAGTAAAAACAAAGATATCACACTTGAGTCTCTATATATGTCCGTTCACTAACAAAACCAAGGAGATCACACATCTTCAATCTTCTCAGAGATTACACTGCTTTCCATGGCCCGGGCTTTGGCGATTGACGCAATTATGGGGTAGTAGAAGTATTGTGACAGACCAACTGTCACAATAAACAATTAGCTAACATTTCTTAAATGAAATAATGAGACTTGTTGATGAGTCTATACCTCATGATATGTGAGAAATCGTATGGTTGTGGTTTGTGTCTGTATCACCACTGCTTGGTGATGTACTATTATCGCCTTTCAGCCCATCTCCTCATTGAGGAACTCCACACTCTCACAAGGCAAATGCTGGGGTAGTACCTTGTTTCTGTAAAACATGTTCATATTGTTCTACTTCCATATTTTGCTGTACTTTTTTAAATTTACAGCTACTTGAATATCAACATCATTCACTTGTATTAGTGTCCTTATAATGATATTCATGCATAAGTACACCCATGCATTATTTTACAACTATAAACCCCCATTGGTTGGTTTTGGCTTCGCTACTGGCTCTAAACCATCTGTTGTATGTTAAAAATATACCGTTTGTCAAAATACTTCTTATCTAGCATTCTACAATAAATACTCTGTAATGTCTAAAGTAGGTATAACATGTAGCCTATGTTTTTTGGTTGTTGTATTATTCATGCTGTTAATTTAGTTCCTTAACGAATGCAACAAATTTAATTTTCTCAGCAAAGTACATTTGTCATCATACTTATTTTTGCTACTGTACTGTATATATTACGAGGTTAGTCCACTCATTCATTGAGTTTTGGCTCTGGGCTTGAGGACTCATTTTGGGAGGGAGGAAGGAAGGAAGGAAGGAAGGAAGGAAAAAAAGAAAACTGTGCAATTGCCAAGAGCGGCTCTACTTTTTAGGGCACATTTACATTTTTCAAAATGCAGAGCTTTAAAAAACCAGGAATGAATAATAATCATGTACATCTATGAGAATGGGAAGTTTTTGTGAACCATGCACATCTTTGCATACTTTTTCTTGCCTTACCCCTCCCATTCTTTACCACAGCCGCATGAAATACAAGCACATTTTCGGTGGCGTAGTTGGTAGCATGCTGAACTGCTGTGCCCAAGATAGCGGGTTCAAACCCGGCCGAAGTCGTCGGATTTTTTAAGAGCGTTAAAAATCCTTCAGTATGCCTTCCTTTAGAGGGGAAGTAAGCCCGCGGTCCCATGTCATAGATTTATGGTATGTAAAAGATCCTTCCACAGACTAAACTTATGTGAAGCTCAATTGTTAGGTTAGATTTCGTCGGAACGCTCTATCAAAGTTCCAACGTTCACCACTAGGTATCATTGATATCTACTAGCGAAAGTTGGAACTACTTGAAATTGAACGGAACTTGTAGCTCACCCTAAGGGTGTCCGCCAGAAGCTGCTAAACTCAGGTGAGCCGAACATGTCCACAGACACTCCCGGCATAAAGGCCATATGATAAATAAATAAATAATATTCAAGAAAGAACTACAACTATCTACAACAGATGCAGTTAAATGAAAAGCAGTAATTATAGAATATTTAAATCTAAATTACAATAGGACTTGATAATGTGATAGTTGGAGAAGGAAGGCAGACATTAATCAGAGCTGGAGTAGATAAAATAGGCATGTTACAAGATAGCATAGATCTCTAGCTGATCAAACTGACTACTGTTATCACATTAGTGGTTCCAATCTTGGGAGCGAGGTACCAGCAATCTCATTGTAAACATTTTTAACAGCCTAATTTAATCCTTCTCCTTCCCTCTTATGATTCTTCCCCAACCAGATAGATCTAAAGCACAATTATATAATACATTAAAAAATAACCACATAGTTTTTCCTACATACTAGACCTGTTGGAAAAGATACTTTTCATCAAAATATATATGAGCTTTATTATGCAATTGGCCGGCCCCGTGGTGTTGGGTAGCACGCCTGCCTCTCACCCGGAGGCCCCGGGTTCGATCCCCGACTCCGTCAGGGATTTAAAAACTGACGTGAGGGTTGGAACGGGGTGCACTCAGCCTCGTGAGGACAATTGAGTAGCTGTCTGACAGTGAGACAGCGCCCCGATCACAAAAACCAAGATTAACGGCCGAGGGGATCCGACGCGCTGATCACGCGTCACCCCAATATCTGCAGGCCGAATGGCTGGGCAGCGGTCGCTTGGTCGGCCTTAGCCCGTCATGGGCTGTATAGTGCCAGGGATTGTTGTTTATTATGCAATTAACAACTGAATTTCAGTGTACTTTCTATTGAAATATATTTTTCATTGCTTTTATCGTAAGACAACATGATAGTTGGAGAAAGTTTTCAAAAAATCTATATTTAATTTTTTGTGTAATTTGATACTATGTTCTTTTCTGAACATGTATATGTATTATTTATTACTGTCCTCTAGTTATAACTGCATTATTAATTTTTTATGACATCTGTCGCTCTGTAATAATTTTCCGCCCCTATTCGTAAAAGTCTTACATCTCCGGCCCTTTTACAGTTAGAGGTTTTTTTCTCTTCTTTTTTTTTTTTTTTATAGAGAAATATACGGTTCATATGTTGGTGAACCTGCTACAGCGAATGTTTGCAGGTGCACAAAGATTTAAACAAAAGTTGTTTTATCATTTCAAATGATCTTGTCGACTTCGTCGTTATGGTTGGGGTCCATCGTTATGCATTACGGACACGGTGACGGACGTGTCGTCATGCAGCCGCGCGGGAAGTGACGTCATGCAGACATGGCTCATAACATGTCATTTCAGACTTGCGCATGAAGCGTTCATGTGATTCTTGCACCTCCCGCTACCCGTTGTTCCCCGCGCGGGAAGCCGGTGCGTTAGCTCAGTGATAATGCATGACTTGCAACTTGTCGATCATGAAGCGTTCAACTGCTGCTCAACGAAATAAGGAATATAAGGCACGTAAAAAGTTAGAAAACATTAAATTAACTGATAATACTGCTGCTCAACGACATAAGGAATATAAGGAACGTAAAAAGTTAGAAAACATTAAATTAACTGATAATACTGCTGCTCAACGACATAAGGAATATAAGGAACGTAAAAAGTTAGAAAACATTAAATTAACTGATAATACTGCTGCTCAACGACATAAGGAATATAAGGAACGTAAAAAGTTAGAAAACATTAAATTAACTGATAATACTGCTGCTCAACGACATAAGGAATATAAGGAACGTAAAAAGTTAGGGGTGACCCTTAAAGAGGTGCACGCGCGGGAAGCCTAAGTTAATGGGTAATGCAGTCTGTTGAAAGAGTCCTGGGTAGCATGCGTCACTTGAAATGATACAACGTCTAGTCTTTCAGACTGACTGTGATTTTTTTCCTAGCATATGTATGCTGTAAAACTTAGTCTCATTTCCTCAAAACCATAAATTCTGAAACATTTGTCTAGTTTTCTCAGAAACTATAAGAGAAATTTTAATGAAAATTTCATTTCACAGTTTTTCAACACCACTGTATTGCAACTGTGGATCCTCAGTCATGTTGATTGCACCAGAAATTCTACTGTAATAAAGTATTTGTTATTTTTTTTTCACAAAAGAATTGGAATGCATGGAAATTAATTTATAAATATCTTTTGAATGACAATATCACAGCCATTTAGGATCAGTACTTTGCACAAAGATCTTTTACAGTGAATATTTCAGACAAATCTGTTCAATAGTTTCTGAGAAAACGGTCTATGAATTTCCTTAATTTAGCATTGTTGGTGTAGGGCCTACCGACTTATCTTAATAAACAGCAATTTCAATGTTGATATGTTTTATGTAAGATTGAATTCAGGCTTCTTTTAACCTTTCAAAACGTGCACTCTCATTTGTAACGTATGAACATGCGCTGGGTAAATTTTGCCCGATCGGTTTATCGTTGTAGAACACACAGTATAATATGTAAAACTGCATTCCTTCAAGGTGCTAACATAAATCAGTATCCATGAATACATACAAGCATGAAGGGTGTGGGGAATTGTGTATGTAATTATACGCTGCCTTATGTAGTGACGGACCATGGGGTCACCCATAGGGGGAGAGCAGTGAGTAATATGACACTTTGGGGTCCTTCTCATAACGAACACCAAATAATAGATCATGGTAAATACTGAGGGAAGAATACCTTTGTTCTACAGGTGAATCTTGTGGTGAAATTGATTTCACCTCTATTTTTATAAACAGTCATTGTTTTGCAACCTTCATTATCATAATTATGACAATATGAAAATTGAAAATTGAGAATAACTAAACAGAAAATAGACTGAAGCTCATATTTCTTATTGTTGTGACAATTACAATAGTAACTTGTCCTGCGGAGGCCACATTGTCAGTAGCTCATCTCTGAACTTTCGAGTGATATCATCAAATCGAATGCATCTTAGGAGAAAGAGAATCTTTTCCTAGTTGTTGTTGCAATGAAAATATCAATACCTTATCTTGTATTGATTGAGATGTGCTGACCGCACCGTACTGGCATGGTATGCAAGTCCAAACAAAGCTCTAATTTCTGTTTTCATGTCACCTCTCTTTGTAGAAAACTTAGAAATCACCTATTCAATATAAATATTATCATTTTAAATGATCTTGTCGACTTCGTCGTTACGCTGGGGTCTGGCGTTACATTACGGTGACGGGACGAAATGTACCCAGATGCACTGAGGTGTGTGATGTCATAGTACCGCTTGGTGCATGTGTTCCCCGACAATCTCTACTTCGTTAGTATAAGACAAAAATCCCCGATTCTTGGATGTCACGGGTAATCTCGAGAACCACTGGATGGATTTTGATGCGGTTTTCACCATTCTGTAAAGGATATCTCGAGGAAAGATTCTGTAGAAAATAATTTATGTATGATCAAAGGAAGCCAAGCAGTAACGATTTCAGTGAAAAAGTCGAAAACAAACTTGGCGTCCGTGCGCTTCTTAAGCTTACGCTGGGCAAACCGTTAAAAATATCAATATACTATGAGCATAAGAATTGGTCAGCATGAAAAGTTCTACAAAACAGTCTGCGAGAGCATATCTCTATCTTCAATACATCGCCCACTATAAGTGTTTTTAGACTGAATGGAAGGGACACATCCCCGCGTGCTCTGGTGAGCGTGCGGCATCACGCGCGCTTGACCTTGCTTTGCCCTTGGTTTGCACTTGCCGTTCGCGAGTAATTTGAAACAAGATAAGCAAGATAAGTATTATGCAGATAATTTTGCTAACATGTCAAGAGTCTTTGGTTTCGAGCGAAGCGAGAAGCCTCCAGCCTTCCTAGCATTTTTCAGCATTTGTAGCATTTAAAATGATACAAAGTCTAGTCTTTCAGACTGACTGCCACTTTTTTGAATATGCTGCAATTAAGTGAATTATTCTGTTGTGTACGATCAGTCAATAGCAGTCTTTGTTGATTGAGCTTCTCCATTAGGACCTGTTAGGTAGTCAGCCCGAAGGCTGGTTGGATCCTCAAAAAGTACTGCCGTTAGGTTATGTGGAATTACCGTATTAACAATTCATTTTTCCATGGGTAAAAACTACTCATGCGCACAACCTCATGGGTTAAATGAACTGATGCATGCTACTTGGTTCCAATGGCCGATGTTTCAAATATGTTGAAATCATTTTTGCATTACTGAACAAGGTAGAGTTATGGAACCATGCATTATTAGACCATCCAAATTGAGACGCATTACACCAGGAAATCATTGGTATGACTGACACATATGACGACGATTTTCAGAAGAAAAATACAAATACAAAAATACAAAATACCAAGTTTGTTTGCTAATATTACCTGCAGCACAGATACAGGTTCCGTTTACTGGTGAACACTGAGCACCATTTTTGCAATTGCATTTGTTCTGGCAGCCCTTGCCATATGTGTATAAGGGGCAAGGTCTGGAGCAGGTTTTACCATCCCACCCCGTTTTGCACTCACATTTACCTGTCCAGGGATGGCACCTGAAATCAAAGGAAGTGAATCAAGCAAAGGAATATAATTTTTAAGATATCATGAACCTAGAAATCTCTTCAAAACAACTCATTACTATTCCTCAAATGTGCAATATTTTTAGCTCACTTTCATAAAAATAAAATAGGCTTATAAGATCAATTATAGGTTTGTGTGTGTGTCTGGTATGTGTACGCCTCCCCTGTCAATTCCTAATTCCTGAAACAAACTGAAAAATGTCTACAGCAGTAGCCGTTCTCCCATGCACCTTAACCACAGTTTCTCTATTGCCTATATCTTAGTTAAAACATTAAAGAAGCCACCTGAATTACCATCAACTAAAATGGCTACTGGCTGGGCCAAACATCAGATGCCTACGTTACAAACTTCTTGGCTAATTAATTCTAGTATGGCAGCTATGCATAATTCTCAAGTACTGTATTAAAATGAATACCTTACATTCCAATAAAACAATGCTCGGCAAAATTGTCATTCACAAAGCTTTGTATGACTGAAGTTGCCCGAGATACAAAGTAATCATATTGGAAATTATATTCATCTGCCGTCTTGAATATGCATATGCCATCTTGAATGAGTATTAGCTATGATTACTTGTTGGTGATAAGTTCATAGAGTAAAGGAAGACAGTTCTCAAGGACAACGTCTAGGCCAAAATTCCATGGCAGACAAAAAAAAAAATGGAGGACAGTGATGCCCTCTAAATTACTAATAGTGGAATAAATTACACTAAAACGATGTTACTTGAAGAGTTAAGTACTTACTATCATTGGAATCTTTAGCCAGAAATCACCGTTTGCACATCCTTTGTCAAGAAAAACCCAGTGGAGTCATAGAATAAGTGTAAAGAGTATCTATCATTCTTGCTCCTGGCAAATGACAGAGTTATTAAAGAAGTAATTGATGTAATTGGGCACAATGTGTGTCGACAGACTGGGAAGCTTTCTATAATAGAACGAGGTAACACTAAAAATGGCTTTTAATACTTCAAGATAACAGAGTAGCAAATGGGGACATGCATATCAAACTACAGTATGTGCTTCTCGTCTTATCGTGGGAGTGTTATGCGATATCCAGCCTCCTCCATGCAAGTTTTGTGAATTCATGTCTGAACCCCTGGCTTCATGTCAAGTGATGGATATGAATGGCGCAATTGCCTAACTGGTGGGATTTGAGGCTTCCGATTAACTCCCCCTCATCCCTGTGGACAGGTTTACATAGGGCAAACAAAAGGATGCGTTTCCATTAGGATATCAGAGCACATTTGAGATACAAAACAGATAAACTACAGATTTGCAATAGCTGAACATGCTGACGCCACGAGACATGCCATCGAATTTGATAAGGCCGAAACTGTTGCTAAAATTCCTGGATATCAAGGCAGTTAATTAGAGAGGCAATAGAGGTCGTGAAGCATCCCAATAATTTCCAAAGCGAAGATAGTTTCAGACTTAGCAACACTTGGAAAGTTCTCCTAGGGCGTGACTGGCAGGGGCGCGGACCAATCAGGGAGCAGCGTGACGTCAATGCAGTGCAAGCAGGCACCTCTGGCTGGCAATAACCGTCAGTTTGAGTACGGACACCAAGTCGTACCTACCCATGATTTAAGGCTGCTGCAATGACTGCCGAAACGTTGGGAGACAATCACCAATACACAACGTGACTCCATCCTGTAAGCCTGGATGATAAATTCGACACTGGCCGTGAAAGCCTACGATCTAAATCAGGGTTGATACGCTTTCAGGATTTCAAATTTCCCTGACTTTTCCTGGTTTTCCAGACCAAATCTTAAAAAATTCCCTGACCGCAGAGTCGTTTATTTCCCCGACTTTTCCCGATTTTCCAGAGCAAAGAATAGAAAATTCATTAACCAGAGGGACGACATTTACCTCGCTTTACCTTAGGTTTTCCAAACTTAGCAGAAGTGCATTTACCTTTAGGAAACCTTATTCTGTATGATCGATTAAGATCAAGTTAGAAAAACTGATTTTAGACTAATTATTTGTGCAAGGCTATTCTTAGACGCGAGGAGAAATGTTGTAGTAGATGAAAATAATAGTGATAAAAAATATCCGAACAACGTTTCATTATATAAACAGGACTTAACGCGTTTCTTTAAAAGTATAAAAACAAATAACAAAAAAAAAACTTTCCTTACTGTAATAAATAACGTTTATTACGAAAAGAACAGAAACAAATTTTTACAATGAATGTTAATTTGCTAACATCAATTTAAAAAAATAACTGAGGAGAAAGCAATCAATCACCAATTCTTACTTTCTAGTCAATCACAATAAAAGTATCTAGAAACTGTCAACTGATACATTTTATTCTAACATTAGATAATTAATATCAAATGAGTTGTTTCAGTTAATATGCCGCCTTGTGTACGAGAAGTTATGATTACTAAGAAGTTGCTCTGATCTTGGCCGTTTGGGGAGATTTCCTTTGTCCCCGTGGAAGATCACGAAATATATGCGACGTTGCGTGATCGTCACCGAATCATGTCTTCGCAGTCAAGTACGGAGAAATATCGAGACGTTAAACGATCGGCGCTGGTCTCAGCCGTTAGACGCGATTTGTTGTTTTCACGATCGAACACGGAGAAAAATCGCTATTTACATAATCGGTATCCCTTTTAGTCGTTCGACGAGATTTCTATTGTCCTTCAGGTCGGGCGCGGAAAAATAAGAGTATTATTACGCAATCGGCGCCGCTTGCTGTCCGTTTGACAAGAATCCAGTTGTATTCGTCATCGAATGCGGAAAAATATCGCGATGTATCGCAATCGCTGCCGCTCTCGGTCGTTTTACGAGATTCACGTTGCCCTCGCGGTTGGACACTGAGAACGCGATATTATGCAATCGGCACCGCATCCGGCCGTTCAACGATTGTCTGCCTGTCTATCTGTCCCGGTAGAATGGCGGAGGCAAGCTCGAGGTTGGGCATGGTTAAAATTCACGAGCAGTTATGGACATGTTGTATGGTCGGCGCCGTGATTCCCGCTGTCCCTATGCTGTGGTTGGAAGTTCACGGTGGATCACGAGAAGAAATGAGTATCGCGATGCTACGTAGTCTGTTATTTCTAAGTGGGTTGATGCACTTCTCGCTCCCCGTACACTTTTAAATATACGGTAATGGGGCAAGTGGCGAGCAGGGTTTCGGTATGTTTCGTGATGGGTGCCCAACCACCTTTGACAGGATTCCCGCAGTCCTCGTGGACACAAGTTCGCGACCGGGCAAGTGTTTTATGACTTTTACGCAACTGGCGTCGATCTCAGTCCGTTTGACGAGATTCCCGCAGGCAAGTCATGCGGTCAGCCGGCCGTCTTGAGGATGGCGATTTTGGAGGATGAACGTTCGAAGTAGGTATCGGATATACGAATGATTCAGAGAGGATTGCACGAATAATACGACAAGAGGCACATTTTCTTTCGAATTCAAATTATACAAGTTTTCAAGATAACCGGTTATATTATATATCCAATAGAACCTAAGTTCGAAGGAAAAATAGACATATAACGGAGTTTCGAATTAACCAAACTGGATGTCGCAAATTTACGAGACGGATAGATTTTTAAAATATACCGTTGTCTATGAATTTCGGAGCATTTTTGCGATTTTTTTCGCATTATTTCTGGACTTCAATATAAGATATCCAAATTTAGAGGTCAATATCAGAAATGAGATGTTTCTGTTGAGTTTCGGAAGTTATCGCGAATAAACGTCTCGCATAAAGTCAGGTTTCCGAATAATACAGAAAAACATTACACACAAAATTAAAACTCTTTTCCTGATGCCGAAAATATACGTTGAACCGATGTATACAGTACCACAGAAGGTATCCTCAGCATGCATTTCCTTGAGTTCGTGCACGGGGAAGCCTACGCAATCGGCACTGCTTGCGTGAAACTCGCTTCATCACAATCTGTGAGCCTAGCGGCGCGAGTTTAAATGATTTAAACAGACCTTAGCGAATTTTCGTTACCTCCAGCTATCCAGACATAAAAATTAGCTACTTTCCGTTACCTTCGTTACCCGTTTGTAAAATTAGTTACTATTTCGTTACCAGTAGACATCTTGGTATACCAACCAAAAAATAACTGTCCAACCTTAATAATTCTATTTCTTCTTTCTCTCTCTCTCTTTCGTTTTTATTTTACAAAATTCCCTGACTTTTCCCGGTTTTCCAGTTTTTCCCTGACCGCAACAAAAATCCCGGACTTTTCCCGGTTCTCCCGGTTTTCCCGGTCGCGTATCAACCCTGTAAATTATATAAATAGCCTAGTTTTATTGTAAGGTTGTCTTCTACTTACATACAAATTTTCATCTCATTCGCTCCAATAGTTTTGATGCCAACCTACAAGAAACAGACAAAATGTATGGAAACTGAGGGTATATTTGGTTTGAGCAGAAAATTCAGAATGTTCAATTCTGTCATCTGTCATCTTCAATAGACAGTATACCGGTACATTATTAAAATAGAATACTCAGCATCTAATAATGCTAAAATTACAAAACTTAGGAAGATAGTAGGTTCATATGGCAGATTTAGTATTGGAGAAAGTCTCGTTTATAGCTGCCTCCAAGAGTAAAAAACCTCGAGTCATAAATTTGAAACAAACCTAGCTGGCACATGCCCCCTATTATTCAAGGATGGAACCAAGTTTACGAACGAGAACTGCAGGACATGTCGGTAGCAGTAGTGTAGCCAAGATCCACCAATGGGAGGAGTTATAGTAACTGGGGGATAACCGTATTTCGAGGAATTGCAAGACATAGTAATATGAAGCAACTCAGTTATCTAACACTCAAGAAGTTAACTTCTTCTTCTTCTTCATTTCCCGTTTCCAGCTTCCTGGGTCGGGTTGTGAATCAAGGACCTCCAACGTTGCCTGTCTCTCCACCACTCCTCTCCCCCTTTAAGTACATCTTCAGGTTTTCCTCCCTTCTTCTCCACGCACTCCCACACTGTATCTGCCCATCTCTTTCGGGGCCTTCCGCGCGGTCTCTTCCCCGAAACCTTTTCCAGAAAAGCTTTCTTTGGCACTCTCTCCTCTCCCATTCTCATCATATGTCCATACCACTTTAACTTGGTTGTTTCTATCCTGTCCTGCAGCTTCAAGATTCCTGTCCTCCTTCTTATCTCCTCGTTTCTGATTTTATCTCTTCTGGTCTTCCCTTCTATACCTCTTAGGAATTTCATCTCCGCTGTTTGTATTCTACTCTCCTCTCTTTTTGTAGTGGTCCATGCTCCAGCTGCATATGTTAGTACGGGTCCATAATAGGTTGAATATAATACCTGCTTACATTTCTTTGGGACATCTTGGTTCCACAGAATACCCCTAACACTCTGGTAGAAGCTGTTCTCTTGTTGTATTCTCTTTCCAATTTCCTCAGTAATCTTTCCATCTTCTGTGATCACACTTCCCAAGTACTTGAAACTTTTCACCACTTCTAGAATTTTTCCGTTCACTTCTACTACGATCCCAAAATTAGTGTTAATATACCCATAGCATTTTCTAGGTCTTTTTTTTTTTAATTAAAACTAGATTACTTTATATATAACTTCCTTCCAGCTAAGAAAAGAAAGAAAGAAAGCCAATTTCCCCAATAGGTGGGATTTAAAATTATCTGGGGCTAGGTTCAGTTTGCAAAAAGGCTATATATAACAAGGGAAAAAGCTTGATTGGCAACCCTGGGAAGATGGAGTTATGCGTTGTCATGAACACGTGTCTAGCATCAATAGGGAGCCGCACCAAAAGGCAACAATAGTACAACACCAAGTGGTGATGCAGACACAAATCACAACCATACTGATTTCCCATGAAGCATGAGTTATAGACTCATCTGCAAGTATCATTATTTAATTTAAGAAATGTTTATTTAGCTTATTAATAATTGTCACTTCCTGGGTATTTTATTTTTATTTTTGTAAAATTTCCGAAAGAAGGGGGGGTTTCTACGCCAATGGTTGGTAGTTACAAATAGTAACCCCTAATGAAAATGAAAATCCACAGCCTGCTTCCAGTCTCCGACCGGGTCAGGAATGGAATGAATGAAGCCCCCATCTAGCGGCGAGGTTATGAACTGTGCCGGCTGCCGAGGCCTGACGCACTCCTCTAGTAACCCCTAATAAACATGTCAATGTGGGTGGCAGGTATCATGTAAAAGGTTCTCCACTTGTGATGCCAAGTAGTAATAATTGTTGTTTTAAGGGGCCTAACTTCTAGGTTATTGGCTGAAGCCAAGTAAACCAATGTTTACCAATATGAACAATAAGTACACATTTCGTAGTGAATTACTGGTATATCATGCTTAGGTTTGACCACCCTAATGGTGCTAAATCATACTTCACGGTAAAAATAGAAGATAATTTTTTGTTTAAGATAAAGAAAGATGGAGCAACTCAGGATAATGTATAATCGTTGAGTAAAACTGTACCTTGTGGTCATTACCTGTTGCTTACACTATACGTACAAGCTGGAATATAACAGCTGAGTTGCTGTTTGAAACTGGTCCTCAAGTAATGACAAGTTTTAACACTAGGGAGACAGAGTTTGTGCACCATAACATTATGGATTAATCAGTGTATTCTTCACTCCTTAAAACAGCCTGCCTTTGTCCTCATGACAAAATAAAGGAATGTAGACAGTACTTACATGTCAGTATTTTCAACGATACACTCGCAGACTCCTTTACATCCCTCTCCAAACAGAGCATCTGGGCAGGCCCGCTCGGTGCAGTTGGCTCCCTTCCAGCCTTCAGTGCAGGCGCAGGAGCCATCGATAGGTGAGCAGGTGGCATCGTTCCCACAAGTACAGTTGTTTGTGCAGTTAGATCCCCATGTGCCCTCTGGACATGTCTCCAAGCACTAGAACATGTACTTCCCCAATAGACCATATTCAATTCCCAACGTAAGGAGACAGCAATGGAATGATTAACATGGTACTCACCCTCTCTCCTCTGTAACCTGGCAGACATTCACACACACCACTTATGTGGTGACATGAAGCTCCATTGAAACAGTCGCAAGGCTGAGTGCAATTCGTACCCCATGATCTAGAAGGGCAACGATTGGCACACACCAGGCCCTAGAAAGGGGAATAAATATGAATCTATCAGTTGACATACAATCAATCATTGGGCAAAAGAAGGAGGATATACACATGTTTAACCCAATCACTGCCAATCCCATAAATATACGTGTTACGATGCCGTGCCTATTAGGCCAAACCCGTACATTTACATTTACCTTTTGGTGTAGTGCTAACTTGGCTAAACCCATAAATGTATGGGAAGTGTTGTCATGGTTTGAAACTTTGTGTGAATGGTCAAAGAAGTTCATTTGTGCAGATGTTCTACTTCTTTTCCCTTGTTCATAAAGGAAACTGCTTTGCTTCGCAGTCTTTTGTGTGTGTGCTATCTTGCGAGTATCTTTGTCCAACATGGTGTCTGGAAGTAAACGATCTTGCCTTCCCGATGAAGAAATTGAACGTTTCTTTGAAAAGAGCGATTCTGAATGCGAATTTTTCGATGATGAAGAAGATGGATATGCTGCTAGTGATATTTTACTTCAACAAAACACAGTCTGTAATGAAAGTGATGAATCCGATGTGGAAGAAATGTCGCCTCCCGCTAAAAAGGAAAAAAGACAGCGCGGTGTAATGTAATAGGTATTATGTGTGTATATATGATATGTGTAAATTGTAATGTTGGTACTACATGTTATGTTATGCTGGCACGTCTTAGAAATAAATCAGTTGAGTTACAAATGGACAAGAATGAAGGAGTCATTACACTGGCGACGAGTGGAAAACGGATTTAGTAAAAAGAACCTTCAGAGTGCAGTGGTTAAAAACTTAAGTTAAGTAAAAAGGACAAGTAAATAGTGATTATGTGGAAAGTACAGTTAAATGAAGTCAATTAAATACGATGGACCTTGGTTTCGAAGGATTTGAAACGGACGAGTGCATTGTTGAAAGCCGCGACCAGCTCACAGGAGCACCAGCACTTCAAAATATAATAAAGGAACTTGAGGAGGACATTCAAAATATGGCCCAACCACCGCGCCTTATTGGAAACTTGGACGTTTTCAATCCAAAGGATGAGAAAATTGAAGACTTTTACAGCAGATTCGAGGACTACTGTTTAATGAATAACCATGCGTTGGGTCCAGACGCACCGGCAACTGAATGAAACGATTCTCCCGCGGATGGATCAAACGCCGTGAGAAAAAATTGCTTTTTCTTAATCATTTAAATCGCGAAGTACGGGCAACTCTAAATCGTTTGTGCAGACCTGTGGAACCCAGAAATCTTACTCTTGTGGATGTTCAGAAAAGATTAAAGGAACATTTTAATCCTGCCGGTTTAGCGCTCACTGAGACAGTGCGGTTTCAACGCATGACACAACTGCCATCTGAGACAGTTGCGGAATTTGTGCTTAAACTTAATGATGCAGCTCAGACGTGTGATTTTGGGAACAATTTGGACTCTCGTCTAAGAGATCAGTTCATGTTTGGTCTCTCGTCAGACAAAACTAGAGATCGATTATACCAAGAGCCAAATCTTACTTATGATAGAGGTGGCTAACAAATGGAGAAGTGGCAAACACAGTCACAACAGATGGCCACAGAACGGGAAGGATATCATGTCAATAAAATTCAGCATGGGCCTGTATACAGTCAAAATTGCGGAGGTAGCCGTGTCACCAATAATAGCGGGACGCGAGGACGGGCTTGGGGACGAGGCACTCTCCCAGGACGCGGAGCTTTTGGTCAACAGTTTCAATCTCCGGCGCCAAACAGAGGAAAGGAAATCCAGGGAAATTCCGAACGAGTACACGCAGTACCTAGAGGTCAACACTTAGGGCGGAGTCAACCTAACAAGGCGTCACAAGGATGCTGGAGATGTGGATCGTCCAAGTGTCACCCAGATAATTGCTGGTCCAAAAGTGTAAATTGTTTTGCATGTGGAAAAATAGGTCATACGGCTCGTTATCATAGAGAGCAAATTAAATCAGTTGTCAGTGACAAAGGGCAACAAGAGGAGTGTAGTGAACAATGGCGGTATGCTCCGTATTGTAGGGAATCAGTTGAAGCTATTGTTAGCAGCGACGGACAACGATCGGAACACACTTGTGATAGGCCTAAACAGGAGCAATGTGAGGAAAGTATTCTGGACTATGACGTGAGTAGTGATTATGATCAATTAGTCATAAACAGATGTGTGATAACTATAGAGGGATCACCCTCATATCACAGATAGTAAAAATACTGGAAAGGATATTAGAAAGAAGAATGAGAAGAAAGGTGGAAGGAGAGTTGCAAGAGGAACAGTATGGCTTCAGGAGTGGAAGATCCACAGTGGACCCAATCGTTAGCTTGAGGCAGGTGATGGAAAAGAAGTGGGAATATGGAGAGGATTTGATCATGACTTTCATAGATCTGGAAAAGGCATATAGTGTCCCCAGAGAGAAGGTATGGGAAACCATGGTTAAGAAGAGACTGGGAAGAGAAATGTTGGAAATGGTGCAAGCAATGTACAACAACTGTGTTAGCAGGGTACTGACCCCAGTTGGAAAGACAGACTGGTTTAGGAACAAGACTGGACTAAGACAGGGGAGTGTGCTGTCACCTCTTTTATTCATAATGGTAATGGATGAAATTGTAAAGGAAACAAAGGAAGCATATGGACATAAAGAAATGAAGTTACTGTTATTTGCAGATGATATTGTGGTCTGGGGAAGGAACACCGAAGAAGTGCAAAAACAACTAGATGCACTAAACGAAAATATTCAGAAGTATGGCCTGAAAATCAGTATAGAGAAAAGCAAGACCATGGTGATGACAAGAGGGGAAAGACAAGGAAAGGGCACTGTGAAAATTGGAAGTCAGAGTTTGGAAATTGTGGACACGTTCAAATACCTAGGAAGTGAATTGATGCAAACTGGTAGGTTGGACATGGAGATTGGCAGGAGGGTACAGCAGAGCAATGCATTCTATCAAAGTGTAAGAAAACTTGTTTGGGATAAGGAAGTACCAAGGAAAAGCAAGGAGGTAATGTATAAAATGTACTATGTACCCATATTAACTTATGCAGCTGAGACTTGGACCCTGACGAGCAGGCAAGAGAGTAGAATCCAAGCCAGTGAAATGAAATTCCTACGAAGTATGATAGGAAAGACAAGGAAAGACAGAGTGAGGAATGAAGATGTTAGGAAGGAAGTTGGGATGGGAAAACTAAATGAGAGAATTGAGAAGAATAAACTAAGGTGGTTTGGACATGTAAAGAGGATGGAGGAAAATAGAATACCAAGAC
Organism: Meconema thalassinum; assembly: GCA_946902985.2. Taxonomy (NCBI): domain Eukaryota; kingdom Metazoa; phylum Arthropoda; class Insecta; order Orthoptera; family Tettigoniidae; genus Meconema; species Meconema thalassinum. The sequence goes on from OX336390.1 coordinate 708,218,156, forward strand.
AGATGCTGGAGGCGAAGTGCAAGGGTAAGAGAGCAAGGGGAAGACCTAGAACAAGGTGGATCGATTCAGTGAAGAACAGCGTGAGAAAAAGGAATCTGGACTGGGACAAGATCGTGGAAGAAGAATTGTGGAAGGAAAGAGGAAAGTGGAGAAGTGCCATAAATACCCCGACCCGGCAGGAGCTGGATAAGGGGAAATGATGATGATGATGATGATGATGAGTCATAAACAGAGTAAATAATGGGGATGTAATAGAAGAGTCATGTGAGTGGGAACTATCATTTAATGAGGAGAAAGAAGCAAGGGTAATGTGTAGGCTAGTAGATGAGGACATGTGTGTAGTAGAAGAAGGAATAGGATTTAAACAAAACGACACTGAGGATAGTAATAAAAACAGAAATAATGAGGTAATTCGAGATACTGGGAACTATGTGAATGGAGTGGAGGTAAACCTTGTTACACATAATAATGAACCATTGTTAGTGAAAGCCAATATTGATGATGTAAAGGTATTAATGGAAATTGATACGGGCTCAGGATACAGTTTAATTCATGAAAAGCAGTTGCAAGAATTGTTTCCACATTTAAGTATTAGCGGATGTGATGCTAAACTTAAAACAGTAGATGGTAGCCTGATTAAAGTGGCAGGAACAGTAACAGTGAAGGTTAGTGACAATGTAGGAGATGAACATGAGCTGAAGTTGGTAGTATGTGACACACCTCAGTTGTTTTTGCCTTTGATTGGTACCAGTAGGGATTGGTTGGAAGAAATAGTAGTAACAATTGAAAAGAAGTATTGGCTATAATGTATGGGTTAACTAAATTCTATAAGTATTTAGCAGGGAGAGAGTTTATATTAGTGACAGATAACTTGCCCTTAAAATCCATATTGTCACCTGAAAGACCCATGCCAGTAGTAGCAGCTGCCAAATTACAACGTTGTGCTACTACTTTAGCAGCATTCAAATACAAAGCAGGGTATAGGAAAAGTGAAAATATGGGACCCGCAGACATGTTGTCTAGACATCCCAGTCAAGATGAAACTGTAGAAAGTGTAATAACTGAACTGTCAGGGTTACCCATAAATGCTGAAATTGTAGTAGATGTTACTCTTAAGGATCCTGTATTGACAAAGGCTATTGAGTTAACACAGTCGGGTTGGCCACAACAAGTGACAATGCCAGCACTCAAACCGTATTTTGAAATACGCTATAGCCTGTCAGTGGTAGAAGGGTGTCTTCTTTTTGGAGATCGTGTGGTAATCCCCTTTGAATTAAGAAGTAAAGTACTGGATACCCTTCATGGTGGACATCCAGGTAGTGTAAGGATGAAAATGAGAGCAAGGAATGTAGTTTACTGGCCAAATTTTTCCAAAGATATAGATGAGTATATTAAACTGTGTGAACCATGTGCTAGAGTAAATTTTCAGGTGATTTCACCAATACAACATGTTTGGCCTTCAATGAACAGTAATTGGACTCGCCTGCACTTAGATTTATTTTATTTTAATACTGAAGTGTATTTGATATTGCTTGACAGTCATAGTAAATGGCTGGAAATATGGGATGTTGGGGGTACTTCCTCCACAGCTGTAATTGACAGATTGAAAGCATGCTTTGCCACGTTCGTACTTCCTGCTCAAATGGTGACCGACAATGGTCCCCCCTTTGATTCCTTCAATTTATTGTCATTTTGTACAGATAATGACATAATAGCTTCTAAAAGCCCACCTTATCATCCTCAGGCGAATGGCCTTGCAGAAAGGGGAGTGCGAACAGCAAAGACTGGTCTTAAGAAAATGCTAATGTCTGAGTCAAAATTGTCAATTAAGCATAAAGTTTATAATTTCCTTTTCCAGTACCGAAATACGCCAAGCACGGTAACTAATATCACTCCAGCAGAAATGATCTTTACCTTTGCAGTACGAACACCTCTCAGCAAGCTGAAACCAGCTGCTAAACAGTCTTATGTGCCAAATGTAATTACATTTCAGATATGGGAGCAAGTTTGTGTACGTAGGAGAAAGGAAGATATCCCTGAAGTGGGTTACGTGTTAAAAGCCCTTGGGCGAGGTACATACTTGGTAGATTTAAAAGGTAAACAATCCTTATGGCATCATCATCATCATCGGCTTTAACTCGAATCCGAGTATAAATCTTCTTCCTTCAGTCCAGTTTGTGGATGTGTTTACGGTGACTAAAGAGTCCAATCCTGGCATGGAACAAGCGACCACACAAGTCACATAATATTGCTGGAGGAGGACGTGGTTGGGCTGCTCGAAGTTTCCTTATGGCATATAAGTCAAATGAATATGTATTATTCTAAGCCAAATACCCAAGTTGGAGAACAAAGGTCCAATCAAGATGTTTCAAACACAGACAAACTAGTTGTGCCCCATAACCAGACAACCATGTTAGCGAAACAGGCAACTCCGCTAGCAATAAACCTAGAAGCTGAAACTATACCTCAACCTAACCCTGAGGTAGCACCTGTATCAGAATCATCCAGTCAGGACATGAAATCAACAATTATCGTTCCCCCTGCTGAAACTCAAGTGCGCAGATCTGAGCGCATCAGTCGACCTCTTGTTAGACTGAATTTATAGATTTCTAACGAGTAGATATTGTCATTGAAGGGAGGAAAGGGTGTAATGTAATAGGTATTATGTGTGTATACATGATATGTGTAAATTGTAATGTTGATACTACATGTTATGTATGTTGGCACGTCTTAGAAATAAATCAGTTGAGTTACAAATGGACAAGAATGAAGGAGTCATTACACGCGGAGTACAAAACAAGCCCCTTTATTTTCCTGGTTGGCAGGTATGTTCTTCCCTACAATTCATGAATTTGACTACAACAACAACGTATTACATTGTATTTCCTTAAGTAATATCTCAGAGATATGTACTCTAAACTGTTAATTTAAAAGGTGCTCTTGCCTTAGAAAATCCTGGCCCAGGGGGCTTGCTTGATCTGAGAAACATGGCATTGAATGGATTAAAGGACAAACACAATGACAGATAGGTGAGGGTAGAGGGAGAGACAATAGAGAATAAGAGGACAAACACAGAAAGGATAATCACCACAGCCAGCACACTCCCATCTTCTAAGGTGGGCATTTATGCCAACAATCTAATCAATAGCTCTCCACTGCTATCTCCCGACAAGCAATCACTGCAACGATTGAAGCACCATATTTTTTCGAATAAATGACTATTTTAGGTAAATAAAGTACTTAATGAAATAAATGTTTTTTTTTTTTAGTAATCTTGAGATGGAGACGTTTCTTTTGATGTATAACACATAGGCGTTGATTGGTGTTGCAGTCTTCTCACAATGTTGAGTTACACGCTCATAGAAGATAGGATACTGGAGGCACTTATTTCCCGATTTCCACTCCATTCATGTGTGTGCTGTATTAAGCAAATAGAAACAAGTGCTAAGAAAAACTTGAAAATGAGTCCACAGCTGGATTCAAATCTGAATTGTCCACACTTATAGCAAGTTCACTAGCTATCTACACTACAATGACCTCAACATCACTTTACAAGTGTTGGATGAAGAGGGCACTATGGACTGGCTTCCTGAACATCATCATAGAAATGCTTGGAACCTGACTTGAAACTTTTCGTAATCACAGAATTGACTTGAGGGTCTCAACAATTATAACTGCTCTTTGTGGAGTTAGTTCCTTTTCTATGGTTCTAAATAAGGATCTAGATCCTAAATCAGAGCCAAGAATGGCAATCATGGAAGTCAACATACCGTCCATCCAAGAGTGCAGTAACACAATCCAGTTATGGGGCTACAGATTCCTCCATTCTGACAGCGGCATTCTGACGAACATTCGTTGCCGTGCTTTCCCTCAGGACACAGCTCCTCACAGCTGTGAACAGAGGATAATACTACACTGGTCTGGTGGTGAGAGGGATTCACAAATCTTTATTAGTGCAGCAAGGTATTTCATCATCATTATACACCCTGCTGTGTTTCTACAGAAAAGAAAAATGGAGAAAGAGCTAGATATGGTACTAGGGCATTTTTGATATAGTTGAATGCCTATTTATCAAATTGCTGGGGAGGTCCCAAAAGTATTCCTTAAATGGGGATTTTCAGTATATGAAATGAAAATCATCAACCTGCTTCCAGTCGACCGCCCGGACCAGCGATGGAATGAATGAAGCCCCCATGTAGCGGCGAGGATATGAACTGTGCCGGCTGACGAAGCCTGTCGCACTCCTCTGAGGCAATGGTTAAATGAACGACAGATGAAAGGAAATGATAGTAGAGAGTGTTGCTGGAATTAAATTTTTGACAGGGAAATCTGGAGTACCCGAAGAAAAACCTGTCTGCTTCCCTTTTGTCCAGCACAGATCTCACATGGAGTGACTGGGGTTTGAACCACGGACCCAGCGGTGAGAGGCTGGCGTGCTGCCACCTAAGCCATGGAGGCTTCGGGTTTTCAGTATATAAACTGTATATTTAAGGATGGTAATTAGAAAAAGAAAAGTCTGTTCAGACAAATTAAATACAGACCAGAATCCCATTGAACAAGTGCATAAGTATACCGGTATGTACCTTGGCACTACCATAAATGACCAATGGGATCCTTCTGATGAGGTGAGGTTTCGAATTGGAAAAAGCCAGGACAATATTCAATAAAATGCGTAATTGTTCGAACAACATGGGATAACAATGACTACGAAAATCAGGCTTTTGGGTTGTTATGTGTTCTCTTCTCTCTTTTTCGGCGCTGAGACATAGTCTCTGAGAGAGTCTTTATGTAAACGGTTAGATGCCTTTGAAATGTGGCTGTACAGAAGGATATTGCGGAAACCATGGACAGATCATGTCACAAATGTTGATGTTCTCCAAAAAATGAGAAAAACCAAGGAAGTATTAACCACCATGAAGATAAGGAAAATCCAATACCTAGAACACATTATGAGGAATACCGACAAATACCATCTCCTGCAGTCTATTCTTCAAGGAAAAATACCTGGGACAGAGAAGAATATCCTGGTTAAAAAATCTCACAGCCTGGACCTCCAAAGCATCCACTGAATTATTCCAAGCTGTAAGTGACATGAACTGCACAGTCAAGACGGTCGCCAACATCCGGAATGGATAGGAACCAGAAGGAGAAGAAGTATGTTTAAAAAAAAAACTACTTTTCTAAATGATTAAATAACACACGATTATTGGTACTACTTAGCAATTTCTTCATTGGAAAACTTTTTCGGATACATAAATGGCAGGAATAGGTATCTCCAGGGCTAGATTTGTGACGGTACGCCCCGGTACGCCGTACCAAAACCTCTGTACGGGGGAAGAGTCGAAAAAATAACATCATTTTTAGAACTGTGGAACGTTAGATTTATGTCAAGGTCAGCTTGGTCTTTGACTGGACTGTACATCAAAGTACGTGGAATCTTGGCTGCTTCGGGGACGGCACTCCGCTCTTGATACTAACAGCAAGGTGAGAGAGAGGAGGCACTTACAACGAAAACTTTTCTAAACTTTGGATAATTTTGTAAAATGTGAGTACAGTACAGTACCTTTTATAATAAATAATTATTTCAGAAAACTGTAAAGACAAAATTATAAAACAAGAAATAAAAGATTGTTGGTGAACATGTGTGTATTTTCAAACCGAATGTATTTAATTTTTAAATCACGTAAAATAATTAAATTGAAATAATGTACATTGGCCTACATTAAAATTTAATATAAGCCAACAGCTATGGTAAGAAAAATGTTGCTACAGCAGTCTCAATTTGATTTAAAATTGCAATAAAAATTTGATTGCTATTTTGTCCACTGATTAATTTTTAAAGGTGTTCAGGAAAGCGTAAAAATATAGTTTTCAGAACTGTATATTTCAATATTCCATAAAGTCCCCCTCACCCCCCTCCCACCACCACCACCCGGTAGTCCACAGTACCGGAACCTCTTCTTTTACAAATCAAGCACTGGGTAGGCTATCTCTATTCGGTTCGTCTAACCTGAAATCCATCAATAAACAGAATTCGTCTGATAAATTGTATTAGCGAGTTATATTTTCCCCAACATCAATCTACATTTTCAACTAAACCTCAAACCCAAAAATATACCATCACCTAGTTATTGCTGTTTCATGGGGCAGAACAGCGAGGTCACCTGACCCTTATACAATCACTAACTGCGACACTTACACAAGAACAAAAATGTTGACACAAACTGGTGGGTGCTTTCTATTTAGTCGGGGTGTGACATATTTCCCACCCATGCTCAAAATCAGCAGAAAAACACACTGCTGTGATAATAATTTAACACATAGAATAACTCCTTACCCACAAATGCCCATTTCTTGATTTCACTCCATCAGCAGAACCTACCCACTCAAGAACATCATTCCCATCATTTTTCATTGCTAGGGTACTGTACCCTTATATCTGAAGTGATCCACCAATATCCGCAGCTGGAAAATGGATTGCATCATCTTGAAGGTCCCGCCTAAAAACCACACAATGCTACTTGGCAAAAACACTCAGGATAAGGATCAGGGATTTGCAGCAGAATGTGCTATAGAAAATAACTACAGAACAAAAAGATCTCTACACTACTCAGGAGTACGAGAATCCGAGAAAATCTCGGGCGTCAGGATCTGGATAAGGTCCCTGGGAATACCTCCACCCTATAGCACATTCCTCTACCATTAAACCATAAAAGTTAATGCCAGATTCCTATAAAAAAGTATCAGGAAAACGTAAGAATGTGCCTTTCATTTATTAAAACTACATGGAATACGTAAACTAAAATTCCAACATAGAATAATAAATCTTACGTTTGTAAAACATTTAACATAACGTCAATGGTATTAAAACCAACATATTTGCATCTTTGTTTCATCAAGAAACCATGAACATTTTCTAACGATGCTTTTATAAGCTCAAATAAATTCAAATAAATTTAATAAATATAAATAACTGCTGTGCCCTGGATAACGGGAGTTTAACAACAAAAATAAATTAAAGTTATTAAATTTACGAAATCCCCGCGAAATAAAATGAATTTACCTGACGTAGATCTCCGTCATTACAAAAACTATTCGTTACTCTATACATATTAACTCCCGCTTCCTATCTCCACAAAATTCTTCCACAGAAGCGAAGAAATATATTACTATTAATTTAACTAAAAACATATGTGCACAAATATTACTCTTAAATAAATCCTATACATACTATACATGGTTATATACAAAAATCTTCACAATTGACACTAGGCAAAATGCCTATTTCCAACATGAAATATTGTCATTCTTCATCCAATTAAATTCCTTTTAGAATTAAGAAAATCCTGCACGAAACTATGTCTTCATTAGTAATAATGTCATAATTCGGGATACTATAACCCATACGTTTAAGTACAGACATAGTTCAGTGACCTCCACACACTGGTCTATCATAAAAAATAATAAAGATACTTAATAAAAATAATTTTTACTTCCGTCGAATAATTACTGTTACTTTGATGTAATCTCTGAACCATTTAAAGATAACTCTGCCAATTGAGTCTATTTTGATAACTGCAGATACTTCCATATAATATTACTGCTTCTTAATCACATTTTCCTTAAACAATAAACATCTTACGCACCTCTGTCTCAACAGGTTTCTCTTCATAAATGACACACTAACATAATTGTGTTCATAACCAAAAAATACAACAAGTTCCTCCATCAATACAGGAATATGATAAATATCTCTCCTAAATATATTTCGCAGTTCCTTCTCCACATTAAATAGTATTCTTCCAAAAATACATTCGTACTCGTTACAAATTCTTATAGCAGTTTCAACTCATTTAATAATAAAAATACTGGTTCTTTCGAAAACTCATCTCAATAGGTAATATAATAAAATCCTATGCCTTCGATAACACATTACATTCATCTTCTAAATCTCAGTTTTCCTGTTAGCTGCACTCAGCTAATGTATTTAGCTCAAATCTCTTAAATCTTAGACTGTGTTACAATAATGTCGTAGCTTGCTTTTTCTTCTATACATTTTACAATATATTCTCCTTCCTTCTCCGTTGTTACAAAAATTATCAAATCCACTTAAACATATAATATCCTTTAAACAATACAATACGGTTTGTACAATAAATTCGAGCTAAACGATAAAATCTCCATCAAGTGAATTCGAAATCGTAAGAAAAAACAAAAATCAAATAACCATTTAAATCGTCACAAAAATCGCTTATAAATCCGAAAAAGAACTTCTGTCTAACAGAACGTTAAAAATATGAAATCGAAAAGTAAGACAATAACAATTCGAAGATCTAGAAAAATGGCATTCAAATACTAAGTTGTCGGATATTCTCAAAAGTTTCTACAAGTCTACAAAATGGGATACATCGTTGGTCTTTTCGACTACCTGGTGCTGTGTTGATCTTACTAGAATTGGATCTCCCACGTCGGTCATCAGAAACGGATTGTTTCTGAGAGGAAGCCCCCTCGAGATGTTGTGTGGGACTCTGCTCGATCTCCTTCGGAAGTCTCCAAACTGCCAGGAACGGGATGCGAACTCGACCATCATCGTGTAGTCGTCCTTTCAGCATGGGAGTCGCCCTCGTACAGGAAAATCTTCTTTCTTCTTCACCGCAGTTCTGGTAGATCAGTATCCATCATTTAAGTCGATGACATGACTTGTAGTTGTAGTTGACGCAGGAGAGATTAGGTGTTGATCTCCCCCATGGTATTAATATCATGTCATTTCAGATATTCTCGTCATTGTCAAAGCTATGTTCCCTTCAGCATTTTAGTAGCTCATATCCATCGCGGTAGATTCAATCAATTCTTCCCCTCTCTACTTCAGAATATTTGTCTTGGTGATAAATGTAGACCAAAATTTTCTATCACCTATAAGCGTTGCCTTCAATAATTTCACATCGTTTTCTTCAATAATATCGTAGTTACTGTTTATAATTGCAGATATGAATTACTTGTTGTAATATCTTATAATTCTCGTTGCTTATATAAGTTTGTAGATATATTTTCTTCTTCGAAGTCGTTCTCAATTTCTAATGCTTTGTTCTTACAAAAATAGCGAAGTCTAGTGGACACTTCCACTCTCGACCAAGTCATGGACAATAAGAGCCTCGATTCAGGTCGCTCGTCTCCCACTGATGGAAAGTTAGCGTCACCTCATAAAAACTTTGCCTGATTGGCACGATAATAGCGAATATTATATTATTCCTTATTTGCGCATTTAATTAGCTGCAATGATATACAAATACTTCCTATTTATGTATTAACAACTTTTATGATGTTATAAAGTGTTAATATCTCGCTGGTAATTAGATATGTTAATTACGCTAATTGCTTTCTTCTTAGTAATGCCTCTTTTGATTGACCATCATCGCCATGAGTCCGACGTGCGTTCTCCTACTCCTTACTTGCCGTCACACTCCATTCGCGTGTCTCTCGCTTGCTGGCTAGCGCGAGATCGGAAGTCCTCGGCTACCTTCGTGCTCTCAAACAATACTTAACTCCTCCCAAGCTGTCCTGACATGCACGTAGCTAGAAGTTACCTGATTGGTTGTCTCAATTAACTTGGCTAACTGTGCTAAGTGTATAAACCTGCTTGTGGCTCTATTCCAGACTCCGTTTAAAATATCATTGGTTAACTTACAAAACTTTCTGAAGACAGAATATTTTTCGACTCCAAATACGCGTACAGTACCTTATGATGAGGTTATCTCCAATGAGTACAGACATCGATGGATCTGATTATGTCCCACCCAGCAGCCTGTACTTTAACTACTCGGGCATTACCATTGTAACAGGAATACATGTCAACCACTTCTCCCACTAGCCACTAGATTCTTTTCTTTTGATTGAAATCTACCAACACAAAGTCACCAATCTTCAGCATCCTTTCCTCTTCAGCAACTCTTTCCTTCAACCAGCAGCTGAACCAAAAACTTAAGTAACCATTTTTCTCAGTTCCTCCCATAAATGGACATTTTCTGAGGTTGGTCATATAATAATTAATTGGTATTCTGCCCGAAGGCAGGTCCGAGCCTCCGAAGAGGCTACCCCCAGCCGGAGTTTACTTGCGGTAGGGTGGCCAGGGCCTTTCCGCTCCTCCTTATGTTGGCCAACAGCGCGCTGTGCCTAGAACCGGCATACCATCCAAGTTCTGACTGCGCCCAATGTTGCTTAACTGCGGAGTTCTCATGGGATCCGGTGTTTCAACATGGCTAGGCCGTTGGCCTTGGTCATATAAAGGTGAATAAGATTTCGGACCTAAAAAAAAATGGCTGTATTGCAGAAACATTACGGGCATCAATGGTACCATGTCGCTTGACTAGTATTGTTTGTTTTCTAGTTACTGTAACAGACTGTGTATATTAACTTACAGGGGGCCTGTCCATCCTGCTTGACAGTGACATTCTCCAGAAATATGATGACAAGATCCACCGTTCCGACATCGGCAAGATTCTCCACAGTCTTGTCCATAATGCGTGGGTGGACATTCCTGAGCACAGTGCTTGCCACGCCACCCATGTGTACAGCGACAAGTACCATCAAACGGATCACACGTGGCATTGTGCACGCACTGGCAGGAATGCTGGCAGTCTGGACCCCAGTGCCCGGAGGGACAGGCTGAAACAGAACACACTCATCAATAACTATGTCTTAAAGAATACAGTTTTGTATCCAAGCCTAAAATTAATAATTAATGATTTGCAGTCTTTGTAGCACTAGGAAAAATATGCTGCACTTCCTCCATGTATGTTTAATCTTTTCCAATTCTCCATACAAAAGATGGAAAGTAGACAAGATGAGCCCTCAAGTTTTGTGGTGAGCTTTACCAAATTCTGTTAAAGTGTTCTTTGACAAGAATTGTCAAAATAAGAGTTTAACGTATCATTCAACATTGTCCTGCCACATTGGGAAATAATATTGAAACTGTTTTGGCTGACAGAAGAACAATATTAGATTTATCAGTTAAAATTTGTGTTGCTTCTCTAATAAGGTACAAATATGCAATCTTTCCAAAAACCCCTGCAATAATTGAGATATTTGCGAAAAGACAGCAAAATTTGTTGTATTGCAAATATGAATTTTACATATTTATGCTGATGACTTTAGGAACAACTGAGTAACAGAAATAAACTGAAATAATTCAAAAGTCAACCAGTTGATGAGGAGTACATGCAAACTGCTGAATGGCAACATCTCAATTCATTATTTTCCATTGCTCTCTTGGAGAGAAGAAGACAATATTTCTTCTCTTCCCAGAACAAGTTTACAAATGACAGTTTCAACATTATTATTATTATTATTTATTATTGTTATAACATATTTTTAGGGGGGAAAATATAGAACATCTTGTCTGTGTTTTCACTATCATGCCATAAGGACTCGTGGATATGCTTGGGAAATCGGTACACACGAAAAATAGTCACACTGATTTTCATGAAACTTTCAACATAGCTAATAAATGTTAGGGACAGGAACAGGCTATGTATTATATCCAAACAGCTGAGGTTTGTATCATTTGTACAAAATTTTCAGTATGATAGATAGATAGATAGATATTTTATTCAATTAATTCCAAAGAGCCATAGGCTCGTACAGAGGAATTGTACAGTAATATGTGTGTTTACACACCAAGGAAGAAAATTCTGAAGGTAACACAAATTGATGAATAAGGACATAGGCCTATTATAAGGTTGATACCATATCTAAGATTGTTTAGACCAAGGTCCCTTAAATGATAAGCACTTAGGATTTTTAATCTTATACATAACTTAACTTATTTGATGTATTAAGATGCATCGAATTTTTCCCACAATACTTCCATAGTTTTCCTCTTAAATACCGACAAAGTTGGTGCACTTTTTACTTCATCAGGAAGTTTATTATATGACTGTGATGCAGAGAACTTGAAACTATTTCTACCATATTTAGAAGAGTGAATGATATATAAGGCTACGTCCTTCGCATGCCTAGTTCCATAAGAATGATTGTCTGAGTTCAAGATGTAGGGAGAGCTATAGAGTATTGTGTTGTGTTTAATCTTGTATATTAGCATAGCTGCTCGGAGTTCTGCACTTATGCTGAGGGGTAGAATTTTACTTTTGATGTACAGATCTTTTACTGGAGTGCAGTAAGGAAGGTTATCATTATTGTTTTGACAGGTATTATTTCCTGGTTGTTAATTCATTCTGGGCCTTGGAACATCTTTGTCATCAGCCCCATATACATCCCTCGTTATATGCCTTCACTTTATGCATTTTCGCTGTAACACGATTTTAAATAATTTACATAATTATATAAAATAAAACAAGATGTTCAGTAAAGAACATATAGCCTACTTTCTCCTAAATGTATGAGTATAGTTATAACTCAATCAAAGAGTAGAATAGAATCATTTCTTGGTTGAAGACCTTAGAAACTATTTACCTCTACCAAATGCCACAACCTAGATAAAAACTGCTACCATCATTGAAGAAAGAAAGATAAGAAGTATCTCAAGAATGTTATGGATCTGGAGACATAATCGACCGGACTGGCTGCGTGGCTCAGCGGTAACGTTCTCGCTTGCTGGGCCCTAGGTTGCAGGTTCGTATCCTAGCGCAGTCAGCTGGCATTTGAGGGTGCACAAATGCGAGGGAGCCGTGTCAGTACATTTACTGGCACGTTAAAGATCCCCTTCGGGCCAAAATTCCGGCACCCCGGCGTCTCTAAAAGCAGCAGTAGTTAAAAGGGACGTAAAACCAATAACATTATTATTATTATTATTATTTATTACCCTATGACCCTACCAGCTGCTGCCAACACCGATGACACAGCGACTCCACCTTCAACACCGGACACGGAGATAATACACGCATCGGATATCAAAGGTATGTTTTTAGAATTAAAGAAACAGATTAGTGAACTGAAAAACCAAGTGAGTGAAAGTGTAAAAAGTGCCGACTTTATTGTGCAGAAATATGATGAGTTGATTAAGGAAACTAAGTCAAATGCAACTCTTCGGAAATCACTTACAGCAGAAATAAAAACCCTAAAAGACGAAAAGAATCTACAAGACAAAATAATATCAGATCTAAACGAGAAAGTGCACACAATGGAACAGAACGGTAGGCAACAATACATTGAAATATGTGAAGTGTCACGCGCGAAAGATGAATGCCTGGATGAAATCGTCCACAAAATTGCTGAGACTCTAGAAGTAGATCTAAACATGTTTGATGTAGAGGAAGTTTACAGGCCCCCACTGCAAAGAAAGAACAAAATCCCCCCAATAGTGGTAAAATTCAACTCCATATCCAAAAAGAATGAATTTTTACAGAAAAGAAAAGGACAAAATTTCCTCACTCATGGGAACACTAAATCTTGGTTTTTAATTAACGAAAGTCTAACGTCATTTTACAGGGAGCTACTATGGAAAACTAAAAATCAGGCCAGAGAAAATAACTGGAAATTCATTTGGGTTAAAAACGGCAAAATACTAGCGCGAAAAAACGACGAATCTGGTATATTGAGAATATCCCGTGAGGAAGACATTAACAAAATTAGGTAACACCCCCCCCCCCCCCGCCAAAAAGAAAGAATTATTATTGAATTATTATATTAATTGATATTATGAACAGTTGGGATAGCAATATAAATGTTTCTGGAATACAAAATGAACTCACATTTCTCAATATACCCGATTTCATCGAAAATGGTAATAAGACTAGAAATAATGCTGAAACCAATATCCTTTCTCTAAATATTCAATCTATATCCAAAAACTGGGATTATTTAACCATAACCTTAGGCAAGAAAATTAATGATCTGGATATTATTTGCTTAACAGAAATTAACATACTTGAATCTAATAATTACCTATTTACTTTGGATAATTTTAATGTTGTATTTTGTAATAGAACAAATCGTAAAGGAGGAGGCATAGCCATATATGTAAAGAACAACATGGCTATTAGAACACACAATTCATACATTTCCAATACTCATGAATCAATGGTAATAGAAATACTTCACATGAACAAAAAGATTGGATTAACATGCATTTACAGACCTCCTAGCAATAACATAAATGACTTTCTTGATGAACTGGAGACACATATAACACAACACACCAGTAAGTACAGCGAATACGCCATTTTAGGAGATATCAACATTGATACTTTATCTAATGACATCAGTCTATCAGCTATCAAATATACAAATATTATGGCAACTCATGGTTTCCTACCACTTATCACTCAATGTAATCGTTATGATCCAAATTTTGACTCGAGAACATGTATTGATCACATATACTATCGTAGCAGACTAGATCAATATACTTCTGCAGTCATACAATCAGATATCTCTGACCACTACATAACATATGCAGGTATTTGGCCAAAAAATGATAAGACACAATTACAAGATAATGAATCGTACATTACGCTAATGAACGATACTATAATACACACAAGCCTTAACAACACAGACTGGACAGATTGCCTTGAATTAAAAAATCCTAATGACATATATAACAATATAACAACCAAGTTTAAGGAAATCTACCAAAAAGCATCTTACATAACCACTCGTTAACACAGAAAACGCAAACAATGGTTCACTTATGACCTAAAAATACAATGTAAGGAAAGAGACAGACTTTACAAAACAATGCTCAGAAACAAGGCTAATATTACAATAAAAAATGAATACAAAGCTTTCAGAAACAAATTAAATAAGCTAATAAACAAAACATCAATATTATAAAAATAAGATAAATTGTTCCAAAAACGATAATAAAGGAATGTGGAAAGTCATTAATGATATAACAGGTCGGAAAACACAAACTGTCAATGAAGTCATAAACAAACATTTAAGATTACATTATACTAACGAAGTGATAGTCAATAAATTCATCAATACCTTTAGTGATAAAATAAACAGCCTAGCTCATAACTGTAGTATCAACATATGGCAATCAAATAGAAACACATTAATGAATTCCTTTACATTACTTGAAACTGATGAATATGAAATAGAAAACATAATTAAGGAATTAAAAAAATCCGCTCGGCACGCCGGAAGGCGGAGGTAGATTTCACCGGGCAACCTAGGGGATAGGCTATAATAGGCAAAATATGCAGGTTTTCGTAGAAGGATCAGAACTCATTTATTGCGAGAAAGTATTTACAATGTAATTGGAGCTCAATTAACTTTTCTTTCGTCTTACTATGCATATTTTTAACATTTTAATGTTGTCATTTGGGGTCCATTTTTATACTTGTGGTCACACTGTCCTTATGCAAGGTTTGGAACTGATGTGTAACTATCTAACAGTCTGTTACTTCTTCACGACAAATTTTATCTCCCGCAGAGATGTTGGTTGATTCCTCAGTTTAGGGCTGCGACAACGCGGTCATGTAACCCCGTGTACTTTAGGTGTGTGTAGAATCTGTCTGATAAACGGTGTTAAGTGTGATGGCTGTATTAGTCTGTAATTCAGGTAAGGACTGCAGACGGTCAATTTCAAGTAGTAGTTCCTAATGTTGGTACCAAATATACCGTCAACGACACCTAGCTGTGAACTTGGCTACTAGATGCCACCACAACCAGTAACTTGCAACGAACGTTGGACTTCCCCTCTGAAGGAAAGCATACTGAGGGATTTTCAGCGCTCTTTGAAAATCCGACGACTTCGGCCGGCTTTGAACCCGCGACCTTGGGCATAGAAGTTCAGCATGCTACCAGCTAGGCTACGTCACCGAAGCCTCTTCCCACATAGTCAGATGGAAATTGAATGTGATCTCGTTGTCATGGCAATCTCTGATAGCTCATCCCTCATCAATTTAGAAGCGTTGTCATGGTAACCTCTGATGGCTCTTGGCATTTTCTTCTAATTCCGAAATCATTTTTCTCATCCCTTGGCGTAATGGTGGGTTGTATCAAAATTTCTTTCAGACAAAAGTTTTAGGTAATTATTAGTGAAATACAGTCCATTTTGTACGGTTTCGATATTGTGCCTATTAAGAGAGATATGATTAATGTTTCCCGAAAAACTCACTTTTTTCCACCCCATTGGCCAATGGTTGGTGCTATCAAAAAACTTTTTTAACATAAATTTTTGGCACTTATTCGACACATAATATGAACTTTGAAGGGATTCGATATTTCACATATTAAGAGAGTTATAGTGATATTTCACTTTTTCGAAAAAAGCCCCCCATTCTTACCCCCTTCGACCGATTTTGCCCATTAACGAACTCGACCGACATTTTATAGGGATACACATTATGTAAAAAATGCAAAGTGATTGGTGCAAAATTACGGCAGTTATCGTGTCCACAAGAAACTGATATATATATACGGTACATATATACATAAATTATATATAAACTTTTGAACTGACGGTGGTTTTGGGGTCTGGGGGATGTGAAACGCCAAGATATGTCGAAATTTTCCGGAAGTCGAAACATGGTACCCATTGCAATAGTTAGCTTTCTAATGAAATCTACCTAAAACAGACAAATTGCCTGGGGCAGACAATATACGCTTGAAAGACATAAAGGCAACATCCAAAAAAACTATACCAATCATAACACATCTCATAAACAAGATATTCGAATCAGGCATAATACCAATATATCTGAAATACACAATTATTGAACCAATATATAAGAATGGCGATCACTTAGACTTTGGCAACTACAGACCAATATGCATTTTATCAATCCTATACAAAATAATGGAAAAATGCTTGGATAAGAGATTGAAGAATTTCCTAAATAAATATGATATTTTAAAGGGACACCTATACGGTTTTAGGAAGGGAAAAAGTACTGAACTACTCCTGGCTGAATTTGCCAATGTAATAAATAATGCCTTAAATAAGAACAATCACATAATGGTACTTTTTCTTGACTTTTCTAAAGCATTTGACACAATAAATCACAATAAACTACTTGCTAAATTACACGATATTGGAATAAGAGGCACGACTTACAAACTATTTGAAAGCTATCTGAAAAACAGGGAAATGGCAGTTATAGTCAATAACACTATCAGTGACGCAGTAGAAGGAACACAAGGTATCCCTCAAGGCAGCATTATTTCACCTACACTATATAACCTGTTCGTAAACGACATGAATGAAGCCATTAAACACAGTAAAATATTTATTTATGCTGATGACACCACTATATATACCATACATAAAGACTCTAAAACAGCTTTTGATAGACTTCAAGAAGACTTCAATAACATCACAAGATGGTGTCATGACAATAATTTGTATATAAATACAACCAAATCTAAAATAATGCACATCAGAGTTGATCACTTCACACAAGAAAAATACAAACTAACGCACCACAGCATATCATGCATACACCAAAACATCCTGGCAGGTTGCAAATGTAACACCTTCATAAATAGTACTTCGACACAAAAATACCTAGGAATTACCCTTGATGAACACTTTAAAATGAACACACACACAGTAAACATAATAAAAAAACTAAGAGCAAACCTCTACACCTTCTACAATCTCCGATTTTATGTAGATAGGAAAACTTACAAAACAATTTATAGTGCTCTGATTGAAAGCAAATTAAGATATGCTATAGCAGCTTGGGGAAATCAAAACACAACTTTAATTAATAATCTTCAAGATAGCCAAAACAGGTTCTTTAAATATTTCACTGATATCCCTTATTTTAATATTAAAGAGTTGTTTCAAATTACAGTACTGAATCTCTACTACCATGATCCAAGATTCAGGCATAAGGTCTCTCACAACATACAAACAAGAGCCATAACAAGTACTAAACATGTAAAACCTTTATGTATAAATAGCTATGGTTTCAAGAGACTAAATTATATTATACCATCACTACTTAATGAACTACCAGCTGGACTGACAAACATTAACAGCAAACAACTAGCTATAAGTCGCATTAAAAAATATTACTTAACCAAACATTAACTCATAACATAAATTTATTAATATAACTACCATAGTGTAACTTTTTGTGTCTTTAATTATTTACATTAATATATTATCATTAACATTACAAAAAAAATGCATGCACTCTTGTATTGAAATATAATCTATATATATGTTGTAAATAATAATTAATATGTCTCACAGATAATCTGTACTGTCATCAGATTCGTGAGACATATCACAATAATGTAACATAAATAGTATTTAATAAATAAATTAAATTATTATTATTATTATTATTATTACATAATCGACTTGCCGTGGGCAACATCCAACTTTGAGTTGAGGCATGTCTTTACACGTCTGGTTGTGCATGGCTTTCACAACCCTAATTGAATTAACAAATCTTTCCATGACCCTACAGAGATGTGTGTATACAAACTATGTGGATATTTTCGATTGCTATTTGCCTGAAATTAAAGTATTAATTAATAACCTGAACTAGCACCAACGGCTAGAATTCAGTTACTATGTGAAATCGTTTTGTTCTTTACTTCAAATTACATTTTCAAATAACGCACAATAGACTGTTACAAACCCTTTAAAATAAAAAGTAAAAATGTATCGTAGTATCATCTTGTCATTCTTCAAATTCGATGCGCATAGAATGCCAATGGTATAATAATCAATGGAGTCCCACGTAGACCAATCATGACATCTAGTGGAGAAGTATCGAACAATATAATCCTAACAGAGCGAGTGCATTCTAGCGGCCATAAGAAGAAACTTTTCAATAAAATCTGGAAGTTAATAAGTAGGTCGGCGTGCAGTTACCTTTTTGGCTGCTAGATGTCTCGAGCAAATCTGTTGGCGAATTATGTTTTAATTAAATATATATTTTCCACGATAATATGCACAATAAAACGCTTAATTTTAAAACGTCTGAGTCATTACAAAACAATAAATATATAAAATTTCAAGCAAAAACCTATCTCTGATCGGGTTTGAACAATAGGCATTTGAGCGATAGGCCAACGCTTTACCACTGAGCCAATTGTGCCAACGAATATCGTTCTATATAAAATGACTTACATAGAACTTGTTAGCAAATAATGATTTATACTAAACGATTTCATCAGTGGAGTATATTATTTATATATAAAGCATTTCATACAAAGTTTATTTATTTTGTATCAGTACGCTATATTGCATGCAATACTCAAATTAGTGAAATATAAGTCAGGCACAAGATATCCGCTGCCATCTTGTCTTATTACTGAGTCGGCTCAGCTTTTTAAAATCACATCTGCACTATAGTATTACAAAATAAACTTTTAATTTCGAACGTGCCTCTTCCTTTAGAACAGTTAAAACGATTCTCGGCTCGATAATCGGAACTGGTGGGTCCCATGATATGGATTATAAAGTTTGCATAATTCGCACGGCCGCCATCCTGAAATGGTTTGGCGGATGACCTTGTAGTTTGGTCACAAGACGCGTCCTATATGAAGGTATGTTGTTACCAAATTTGGTAGAGATCGGATGATTTGGTTAGTCGTTATTTGATTTTGTGTTTTGAACATTTGAGTGGCCGCCATTCAGTTTTAGTAAAGATGGCGGCAATATAAAACATGACACTGAGGTGCCCTTTGCTTGTTCTACCTCTGTACCAAATTTCGTTCAATTCGGTTTCACCGTGTTCGAATTGATAGGGGGGGGACAGACATTCAGAGCACACACACACACACTCAGACTCACACACACACATACACACAGACAGACACACATTTTTTGGCCCTGTAGTGATCTCATAAGTCTACTTTCATTTTTTGCAAAAATCGAAAGTAGGCTAAAAATATGTAGGCTACAAGTTAGGTTGCGGATTCACAATCACCCTGTGGGACGATTTTGTGATGGAGTGTGCAGAGCTGCAAGGCGGCACGCCGTGTGCTGAGCGGCTGTGTTGCATTGTTTTAGTGTTGACTGTGGCATGTGGTCATTATTTAAGAGAGCATTGAGCTAACTAGCTGTGATTTATTGTTTTTAAAAACGTTATGGAGAAAAGAAAGTGTGATTAAAAAGCTTCCAATAACAGAAAGCAAAGGAAATCAATAGCACTTGAAGAAAAGCTGAAAGTTATAAAGTGATATGAATGCAATGAGCGCACTGTGGTCATTGTCAGAGCTACAGGAATCTCGAAATCAACTTTGAGAACCATAAGAAGTCAAGCAGAAAAAAATAAAGAAAGCTGCAAAAGTGCGACCAGAACATTTCTGTCAATACAATAAAAGAGGGTCAGCTTTAAAGTCTTCAAGGATCGCCTCACTGTTGTTAGGAGGAAATGTGTCTCGAGACCATAAAATCAAAGCCGTGTTGGTTTATCATTCCGAGAATCCACGAGCACTCAATTGCATTTCTTTAACACTCATAGGTTTTTTATTTTCCCCTTGAAATAGTCCGTATCTCCTATCTAACCCATATTATAATACATTCACTGTACGAGTTTTCGTATTATGCGACGATTACTCAGAACGAATTCATCGCGTAAATCGAGGGATAACTGTACATGGGCATGTGTTGAATTTGTCTGATCTGTGGTGACTGTAGTAGTGTGTGTAGCTGTGATATTTAGGTTGGGGATAAGGTATGTGACCTGGGACTTGAATTAAAGTACTATTCAGACATCTGCCTGAGGAACTAGGGGTTACTTGAATGGCATGTTTCATTTATCAGCGGACAACATCAGTCCCTGCTCACTTAGGCTGGTATGTTTATAACCCCTCCCCATTTGTTCAAGAAGTGTATAAATAATACAAGTAATGTTTCTTTCGGGAAGTAGGGTGATAAAATAATTATTACTCCCCGCACTTTAGTGTTGACCGACTGAAAATCAAATTCTGTTAATAGAAGGATCTTGAAACACTCGAAACCAGAAAGAACAAGTTACAGACAGATTCTAGAAATGGCAGACTGGTCGTGCAGCACATGGTCTTCAGGGCCTATATATAAGTGCTGGAAGAGTTATGTCCGATCACAATATTCAGTGATATCAGTGCAGAAAACTCAATGTAAGGGTTAGAAGTGTCTTGGCTCCATGGAATTGTTTGTTTTCGTAGTTGAAGGAACTTATTACCTCATTAAAGTCTGATGTGTTGTTACTTAGCGCAAAATTGAAAGATGTAAGAACTATTCAGGCATCGCTTTTGACAGGTTTCCTAACAATGAAGAATTATAGTAGAATGTTGGTACAGTTGCGTTGAATATTCTGCCGTGCATGTCAAGAAAGAAGTGTGTGAGCCGTCTCATTCTATAATCTGGCAACTGTGATTCATACACCTTTAACCCATAAACGCCTACCATATGGTAACGCAGTACCGATCATTGCATTTATTGCTCTACAGGACCTATCCCAGTTAAAGATATTCGAACTTCATGCTTATATGATCAAGGAAGGTCTATTGATTCATTTCCCGCACACTAGTCGCTAGGGAATGACTTGGGTGATGTCCCAACAATTGGGTGCATTTCGTGGTTCGTTTCTCATGTCGTGATGGCATGCCGCAAAAGGTACGGCATGCTAAATTATTGCGTAAAATGGAGATAGTTTACTTTGTCTTCAGGATTATGGTAGTAAACATATCTAATTTATAATTCAATAACATATCTTACGTGTTTCTTTATACCTGCTCATGCCCGGGACTGCTCATGTTGATACAGGGTCAGTGGTAAGGCAAGGCATTTTTTGTAGCACATTCATATGAAATGAGTTAGAATACATTTCATGCATTTATACACAAAACGTTTTTCCATATACAGCTTTTTTTAACAGTGTATGCCTTCATATAATATGTTTTATGTCACCGTAGCATACTTTTTATGCCACTACCGTATTCAAGACCATACCTTTGCCGAGATATCAGGCTGCAGGCAGTGTTTCAGAAAATACATTACGAGAATTATTTCGATATTTCAGATTACTAGACTGGCTGCCTGGCTCAGTGGCAACGTTCTCGCTTGCTGTGACCAAGATTGCAGGATCGAATCCTGGTGCAGTCAGCTGGCATTTGAGGGTGCGCAATGCGAGGGAGTCATGTCATTAGATTTACTGGCATGTTAAAGATCCCCTTCGGATCAAAATTCCGGCAACCCGGTGTCTCTAAATGCCAGAACAGTTAAAAGGGGTGTAAATCCAATAACATAGTTATTATTGAGAAGTCTGACCTTGGCAGAAATATTGGAGGAAGTGGAAAAGGAGTAATGACGACATGATTATAGCTTGCTGGCATGAAAACAGCACAGTTACCGTTGCCTCCACGACTCTCCCTGTTTTTCCCCCCCTCGACCAGGTCAGAAGGTTCCCTCAGGCTGAAAAGAAAAATAGTTACAATCCCACATTCTCTCCAGATCGGCACCTATAACAAATTAATGGAAGGAACGAACCTTATGGATGAAAATGTGAACTGATATCATGTTTCAATAAGAAACAAACAGTGGTGGTGGACCATATTTTCTTGGCTTCTTGGCGAGAGTCTCCAAAACGCATGGCACCTCATTACGATATAACTGGAGTTCAAGAGGGAAGTGGCAAAATTCTATGTGAAATCTCACGGCGTAAAACCACGTGGAGCCAGGCGACTGTCAACAGCACGTGCAGGATAGGGCCGCGACATTGAAATCTTGTGATATGATGGACGCGATCATCTGGTCATCAACGTCCCAGGACATGAGCGGAGGCGGTGTGCCGGTGAATTGTATGTAAGCAGTGACCGCATGTTGAAAATGTGATGTAGGACAGTGCATATCATGCTTCTCGCCGTTTCACACCAAGTAACTAGTCACTTGACTATATGATCGAAGGTTCAAAGGTGTCAAAATACTTGCTCAGTGCTTTTTAAGGTGTAATAATATCAAGATAAGTATTTTGCAACAAATATGATATTGGTACATTATTGTACTTATAAATCACCATTCAGAATATGCAGCATTGGTTTTCACAACACAAGTGCCTGGCGTTACATATATGTAACGCCCTGTATTTCGGGAACTTAAGATGCCACCTTCGTAAAATATCGTTTGAGCAGCTTAATAACTCCCTATGGTATGACTTATTAATAAAATAGCAACATTTTTTAAAAAGTATTAATTCGGGTGTTCATGGGTTAAGGACATTTTAAGTGTCTCAACTCTTTTAAAGTATGGCTAAGAAAGTCAATACTCACATATACTGCAAGTAGGTCCTCCATAGCCTGCTTCACATTGGCATGTATCAGGTGCCACACATGTTCCATGAAGGCAGTTTTCTGAACACACAGGCAAACAGTGTTTACCAGTAGTGGATTTGGTATACCCCTGACAACAGTCTTCGACAGGACGAGTCTTCACCAGAGACTACACAGAAAGAAAAAAAGATGAATATTTTAAACATGGTAGATACTGTATGCATTAAGTTACAAAGAAATAATTTATTAAGGAACAAATTTTGTAACATTGTAAACAGGACTGCATTACAGAAATGTGTTGCCATAAAAATGCTGTGAGTGCAAAAATAATATGTTCAATAGAACTCTTGTATTTTTACATGAAAGCCTCAAAACGCATACCATAGCCCTTTAGATTTTTTCAAACAAGCCTTAACTTAGGTAGGGATGAATTTGATTTTGACCTTGCTTCACCTTCAGAGAATTTGTGGACTTAAACGCTCGACTATGATAAAACCAACATTATAACAACAATACCGTAACAGTAATGTTACTAATAATAATGATATTAGTTATAGTACAGTAATTGATATGAACTGTTACTCACCTGCGTCTTATAGATAGTCTTGAAGTTCACTTTGTAAATAGAACATGTAGGTGGGAAGTTGAAGCACCATGTGGTCTCTCGCACCTGATACGGCTTGGACTCCGATACTCGCACCGTCAGCGTGTACCTACAAAACAATAGGCTATGTGTTAATATACCAGACATGTGTAACATGTAAAGATAAATTTTAGACTCTTATAAATGATTTTGGGGTATAGCCCTTCTTAAGGAGCACACACTTTGAATTGTAAGCGTAGAAAATGAGACCGTCGTCGGGATTCGAACCCGAATAAAATGCATAAAGAGCAGGTGAACGAAATAACTGCACCACCAATAGTCAACTCCCATGACAGTCTTTTGTTGTATTAACTCTTGATGTAAAAACGTATCTACTGGGAATCAAACACACCGTTTTCAGTTGTTCCCGTGAGGTTCAGGGAACTTCGTTGCAGTCCTGACAAGGAATGTATGGGTTAGACGAGCCAAGTATACAGTATAATGCAACAAGGAGCGAGCGCGAAACGAACACTACGAGAATCCTCCGAGCCATATGGTAGCACGAGCACGCTGCGAACACACTACGAGAATCCTCCGAGTCATGTGGCAGCACGAGTGCGCTGCGAACACTCTACGAGCATCCTCCGAGCTATATGGTAGCACGAGCGCGCTGCGAACACTCTACGAGCATCCTCCGAGCCATATGGTAGCACGAGCGCGCTGCGAACACACTATGAGAATCCTCCGAGTCATGTGGCAGCACGAGCCCGCTACGAACACACTACGAGCATCCTCCGAGCCATATGGTAGCACGAGCGCGCTGCGAACACACTACGAGCGTCCTCCGAGCCATATGGTAGCACGAGCGTCCTCCGAGCCATATGGTAGCACGAGCGCGCTACGAACACACTACGAGCATCCTCCGAGCTATATGGTAGCACGAGCGCGCTGCGAACACACTACGAGCATCCTCCGAGCCATATGGCAGTACAAGCGCGCTGAGAACACACTACGAGCATCCTCCGAGCCATATGGTAGCACGAGCGCGCTACGAACACACTACGAGCATCCTCCGAGCTAAATGGTAGCACGAGCGTGCTGCGAACACACTACGAGCATCCTCCGAGTCATATGGTAGCACGTGCGCGATACGAACACTCTACGAGTATCCTCATAGCCATATGGTAGCACGAGAGCGCTACGAACACACTACGAGCATCCTCCGAGCCATATGGTAGCACGAACACACTACGAGCTTCCTCCGAGCCATATGGCAGCACGAGCTTGCTACGAACACACTACGAGCATCCTCCGAGCCATATCGTAGCACGAGCGCACTGCGAACACACTACGAGCATCCTCCGAGCCATATGGTAGCACGAGCACACTAAGAACTCACTACGAGCATCCTCCGAGCCATATGGTAGCACGAGCGCGCTACGAACACACTACGAGCCATATGGTAGCACGAGCGGGCTACGAACACACTACGAGCATCCTCCGAGCCGTATGGTAGCACGAGCGGGCTACGAACACACTACGAGCATCCTCCGAGTCATATGGTAGCACGAGAGCGCTACGAACACACTACGAGCATCCTCCGAGCCATATGTTAGCACGGGTGCGGTACGAACACGCTACGAGCATCCTCCGAGCCGTATGGTAGCACGAGCGCGCTACGAACACACTACGAGCATCCTCCGAGCCATATGGCAGCACGAGTTTGCTACGAACACACTACGAGCATCCTCCCAGCCATATGGTAGCACGGGCGCGGTACGAACACACTACGAGCATTCTCCGAGCCGTATGGTAGCACGAGTGCGCTACGAACACACTACGAGCATCCTCATAGCTATATGGTAGCACCAGGGGCGTAGCTACAATGGGGCAAGCGGGGCACCGCCCCGGGGCCCCCGAGGACAGGGGGCCCCCAAACCCTAAAAGAAAAAATATAAATAAATAATAAATAAAAGTAGTACTAGAAAACATATTTGAGAATTCAATTTAGATCGGGGGCCCCAATTGCACGGAACTACATGTCTAAACTTGTGTTTAGAAACTAGTCACGTTCAGTGCAATCTGTATGTAAGATATATCCATCCATTTGTGTGGTATTCTATGAGTATTTTTTTTATAGCCGGGCGCCCGACCCAGCCACCGGACAGGCAATGCATTGTTTCCCCATTCAGCGCATGACCATGACTCATCGTCCACCCTTCCCCCCTCCACTGCGACATACACCACAGCAATGCACAGTAGCAGAGTAGTAGCAGTAGTGTAGTTGGTACGTCGCCACAGCGGTTCCCGGTTAAGTGGCTGAACTTAAGTTGTGGCTTGCATTGTGCTATTTTTTAACGACGCTATGAAACTTACTTATGAAAGTGGAGCTAAAGTAGGAAGGATAAAAGAAAAATACGAGGAGACGGTTCGTGATTGTACTAAATCGTTAACTGCATGGTTGCACCCTCAAACTCAATCAGGTTTAGAGTACGTTTCGGTGCAGAAACAAGATCAAAACGAAGAAAATGAAAATAATGAAGGTAAGAAGAAACCAAAGTTAACTTTATTGTAGAAGAGTTATAAGTTGTTAAGCAAAGTAAAATTATTGTGATTAAGAGTTCCATTAACAATATGGTCAGGATGTAATATTTTATAACAAACTAATATCATCATATTACGTTAATATTATAAAGAGCATAGAGTGTGTGATAAAAAACAAACAATGAAGCGGTTTGCGAATTGCGACGGTTGATTCACTTCACTTGGACTGAGCACATTTGTTTGTCTTTCATTTCACATTAAAAATCACACTGTATCGGGTATACAGTATGCATCGTTTCAACGGACGACTATCTTTGGTGGCAAAGTCTCTTTGTCCCGTTAAACAACCAATAATCAGTTAGTTGGCTTAGTTAAACAGTTAGTTGAATCTGTTTCTACAAATAAAAGACTGCAATGAACTGTAAACCTCTACACTAAATTGTATTGCTCAATATTATTCACTATGTATTTTTTTCAGATGTTGACGCTCATCAACAGTCTGAAGTAGCCTACATAAAATCGATGTTCCGACCACTCATAGTGGCAGTGGCGTCGGAAGGGGGGGGGGCAGGGTGCGGCTGCCCCCCAATATGTATTTTGGGGGTGCGGCGCACCCCCAATATCTTTTGAAAATGCAAAACTTTGATATAGAAAATTGAAAAAGAATGACCTTTCTGAGATACATGGTGCGAATTTGAAATGCGAACTCGCGAGCAGCTCAGTGTGAATGCATGCCAATCGTCTCTGCAGAGGTTGGCAACATTGGCTTAAAGTTAGTTTGGTAACACTGTCGGTGAGTGCGAAGAGCAGGTTCAAGCCGATTTATTCTTGAGTTATGTAAAAGAACGTTTATTATGCTTTTCACGACATTACACTTTAATTGAGAAATAGAACGTTTCTTAAATGTACCTCCTTAAAAACACGATATACTGACACACGCCTTGAAGGGGAATCCCCGTAACGAAAGATGGTTGGATCAGAGTCGTTCGGCGAGGGCACGGATTGAAGATGACAACGGACCTCCTGATCCAGCGACTAATTCTGAGGCTAAGAGAAACGAGGCGTCACCTGTAGCATCAACATCTACAGTGAGTAAAGGTAAGATACATTTAAAATTACAACAAAGTTATTAAATACCGGTATCTAATGTTCATTCTGCTTTCGCCTGCCTTGGAATTTTGTGATCATCAACACTGACTTGGACATCTAAATGATTTTTAATTTAAGTTAATAATCTTCTTCTGAATACTTAATGCGCGTACTGTTCAATTAAATTAATGCTTTGTTCGTCCCTATGTTTTTAGATAGTGGTCTACTGGAGGGCATAGAAGAAACTGTGATTGCTGTGGCTAGAGCCTACATGTCACAGTTTGTACTGAATTTGTGGATGCGGAGAGGAGAATGATACCGGTGACATCAACAACGGGCGATGATCAAGATATTTCTAACGTCCGAGAAAAGTATCATTCAAACAAGAAATGTGTGTTTCCCGAGAACGCCCAAAATCGAAAGTGCAGTGCTAATTGGTTCGAGTTGTTCTCTTGGTTACATTACAGTGTTGAAAAGGACGCAGTTTTTGTTTGTTTTGAATGCATGAAAGGCAGTTGAATGGTTGGCATCACAGGTAGAAGTTCGTTCTCCGAAGCGAAGCAAAGGCAAAGCAAAGCCAACTCCGTACAGGCCATTCAGGCCCTAGGAGTAGTGGAAGATAGAGGCTTCCACTGTTTGTGACATCGGCAGTTGTTAGCTCCACGCCCGGCCGTCTTTGCTCCCAGGAATTACCCTGGTACTCATTTCCGGTGTAGGCTGAGTAAACCCCAGGTCTATTTGCGTTTCCGAAATTGGTAGTTTTGTTTCTAAAATCCACTACTGGGTGGGGGATCGAACCCACTCTCTTTCAGTTAGAAGCGCAGCGCCTCTACCGACTGCGCCACGCAGCCCCCTCTCCGAAGCGAAGAGAACGGTTTCCAAAATCGGAGAAAGGCGGGTGAAAAATTCAAATCACATCAAAACAGTGACTTTCACCGGAGAAGTTGTAACTTATCATTAATAGAGAAAATAGCCAGCCTGTAACTGCGAAGATTGACAAGGGAATGTTGAAACAAATGAGCGTTGAGCGCAAATGTTTTCTTGTTGTTATTAGTTGTCTTAGATATTTAATGCTTACTGGTAGCGTTGTTCGCGGCCACGACTCTGATCAAGGCAACCTCATGGAGCTTTTATAGGAGAGAAGAGACGATGTACACGAACTTACTTGGTGGATGTCGCGTCGTAATAATTTCCTCAGCCCTGACATGCAGAATGTGGTGATTGAAACAATGGCTCACTCTGTTCTTCGAGACATAGCAAAACAGGTACACGAATTACCATTTTTGCTATTATTGCTGATGGCACCACCGATATTGCGGGCTTAGAGCAGTTCTCTGTATGTGTTAGGTTGGTTCACCCTAAAACCATTCAAGTAACTGAACATTTTCTCGGGTTGTACAACCCACAAGATGCAGCCGCTAAAACGCTGGCTGGTGCCATAAAAGATGTTCTCTTAAGGCTAAATTTTCCCTTGTCAAAATTGCGGGGTCATTGTTTTGATGGCGCCTCTAACATGTCTGGGCACATTAAGGGAGTTCAAAAACTTCTATCTGATGAGCAGCCAAAATCCTCCTATGTTAACCATTTGCTAGACTTAGCTCTTCAAGAAATCTCGCGAAAAATTGCAATTATTTGTGATTTGCTTGTTGTTGTGGAAAATTCAAGTAATATCATACTCGATTCTTCGAAGAGACAGAACACCTTTAAAGATGTCGTCCTGGCACCCTGTGATGGCGATGATAATGCCGTCGCCAATGGACCGTCATCAAAGCTCATCGCACTTTGTCCGACGAGATGGAGCGTGAGATGCCGGTCTCTTAAAAGGTACAAGGAGGACTACAAAAGAGTCATACTTACTCTCCAAGCTATCCTCGATAACCCCACTTCTCCGGAAGTGAAGTCGGCAACTCTTGGGTACCTGAAGAAGCTGAAGTCATTCGATTCCGTTCTTAGCCTACTTTCGATTTTTGCAAAAAAATGAATGTAGACTTATGAGATCTGCACAGGGCCAAAAATTGTGTGTCTGTCTGTGTACTCTGAATGTCTGTCCTCCCCCTATCAATTCGAACACGGTGAAACCAAATTGAACGAAATTCGGTACAGAGGTAGAACTACCAAAGAAAGGGCACCTCAGTGCCATGTTTTATATCGCCGCCATCTTGACGGATACGTAATGGCGGCCACCCAAATGTTCAAAGCTTAAATCGAACTACGACTAACCTAATCATCCGATCTCTACCAAATTTTCCAACAACATACCTTTATGTGGGACGCACATTTTGAGCAAACTACAAGATCATCAACCCAATACTTTGCGGGTGGCGTCCATGTATGTGTGCAAATCGATTCCCCCTATCAATTCAAACACGGTAAAACCTAATTGAACGAAATTCGGTACAGAGGTAGCACTATCAAAGGGCACCTCACTGTCTTGTTTTATATCGCCGCCATCTTGACAAAAACGTAATGGCGGCCACCCAAATGTTAAAAGCTTGAATCAAATTACGACCAATCTAATCATTTGATCTACCAAATTTGCAACAACATACCTTTTTGTGGGAAGCTCCTTTTGACTGAACTACAAGGTCATCAGCCCAATAGTTTGCAGATAGTGGCCATGTATGTGTGCAAATCGATTCTCCATTTCAATTCAAACACGGTGAAACTGAATTGAATGACATTTTTTACAGAGGTAGCACTAGCAAAGGGCACATCATATCATGTTTAATATCCGTATAGCACGTTGTATTTCAACAAGCTACTACAACCAACATTCAATTATACTCCTTGAAAAGGACAAAGAGTTATAACAATACCCATGCATTTAGGAGAAAGTAGGCTATATGTTCTTTGCTGAGCATCTTGTTTTTCTTCACGTCAGTGTCGAAATTTTTTGTCCATGTGAAGAACTTGCAAAGGCCTTTCAGAGCCCGTGTTATACTGCCACAGGAGCAAAGCAAGCTGCTTTGATTTTAATGTCGGCAATGAAGGTTCTTCGAACGACAGAGGAGTTTGATCGGATCTTCAAGGAAAGCTACGTTTATGCTACGGAGATAGTGGAACTTGACTGCTCTTCTTTACCAAACCCTAACCAACGAGTTTCCGAAAACCACGCCACATCCAAACCCGACGATGAGGAGGAAGAAGCCGAGGAAAAGCAAAAAAAAAAAAGAAAAAAAAAGAAGCAGAAGCAGAGCATGAAGCCCAAACCTGAACAAAAACTTCCCAAAAAACGGCAGAGGAAAATTCCGAAGCGTTTAGAACAAACGAGCAATCGAGCTCCTCCAGCAAAGCTCACAGATCAAGAGGAGCTTAGAAAAGATTACTTCTCTATTCTGGACCTCCTTTTGAATGAAGTAGAAGAAAGATTTGACCAGAAAGGTTTGGACACTTTGGCGAGTATTGAAAATATTCTGATTCAGGCATACCAGGGCATCGTTCCATCTGAGCAGGTTCTGAAGGAAACGCTGGGTCCACATCAGGATGCTTTTAATCTCTATCAGCTTCGTATTCAGCTAAAATTGTTGAAAAGTCTGCCAGGGAAGCCACCGAAGTGCATTGCAGATGTAGTTAAGCAGATGAATGAGTTGGCTACATCCACTAAAGATCATTTCAGCGAAGTAGTTTTGCTTGTTCTGGTACTCATTACCGTTCCAGCATCTGCTGCTTCTTCAGAAAGATCTTTCAGTGCACTTCGGAGGTTAAAAAATTATTTGCGCAGTGCCATGACCCAACAGCGTCTGACTCACACTTTGCTTCTGCATGTGCATAAGGACTATACAAGAGCCATAGATCTGCAGGGTATCTTGCGCGAGTTTATTTCGCGTAAGACTGAACGAGGGCAAGTGTTTGGGAAGGTTTAGCGTTAGCTAGCCACAAAGCAATCTTATGTAAATATTATCCTTTGTGTGTGCTGTATGTTTTAAGTTTAATTTGTATGACGTTGTTGTTGTTGTTGATCGTTACGTTACAAAGTCGCTTGTTCAGGCCACTGTTCATTTTTGTTTTTATTCAAGGGAGGTCTATTAGTCTTGAGTCAACTTGACTGAGTTTTAGGCTATAATGTGTGGTGTAAAAGTGTTTGTAATTTTTTTTACTATTGGCCGAATGGCCAATACGTCTTGAGTTCTAGTTAACAAATAAACTGAATTTTTCTTTTTTCTTGGCATCTTTTAGTGAAATAGGTCATACCCAAAATATTTACGAAATCAAAATAGTTCTTTCGTTATAATATTTCAAACCATTTGTCGTCACCAACTTCGCTAAAAAAGAGAAAGAAAACAAACAAAAACAGACTGGATTTTGCTGGCTTATAGCTCGCGTATTATCAACGTTTCTCCTTTCGTGGATTACAAATGCGAAGTCGCATAAAGGAAATGAAGCTGTGCCTCCGAAGTTAGGCAACCCGCTACTGCCGAGTAAACTTTGCACCCCCAAAGAAAAATTCGCTCCGACGCCACTGCATAGTGGCCTTTCATGTCTTGATCAGCCAGTCGATAATAACAAGGATGCAGTAAGCTTGCATGAAACTGGACACGCTGAAAATTATATTTTGCCAGACAAAATTGAATTTCCCAGTTCCGTCAATAATCCAGAAATGAAAAGGTTAATCATAGCATCAGGACCTTATCAATTTCGTGGTTCCTTTCCAAAACAGCCTGATGGACGAGGAAGTAAAATATCATTTTCAAATAATAACTTACAAGAGTTTTATATCAGGTTCTGGGATGAAATGTAACAGACTCTGGCATTGCTATTCGTAAAAGTTAGACCGTGTCTACTGTCAACCATGTTGGCTATTCCCACAACTTTCAGAGAACACTTTCGGTAGTACGGGACTAAACGACTGGGAACATTTTTATGATAGAATTAAAACTCATGAACAATCGAATGACCACATATTTTCTGGTGTTATATATTCGAAATGGAGGAGTGTTGGAACAATGAGTGATGCTTTAGAAAAACAGTTAAAAGAAGGGAAAAATTACTGGCCACCTGTAACCATGCTTTCCGCGGAAGGAGTAGTAAAATCGAAGATCCAAATAAAGGAAATTTCTTGTCTATAATAGAACTTCTGTCTGACTATGACCCTGTACTAAAAACCCTTTTGCAAAAGCCAGCAGGAAGGGTAAACTAATTAAGCCCTAGCATCCAAAATGAAGTTATTTCTTTCATGGCAAATGAAGTTCTGAAAGAAATCAAATATGAAATACTGAGCTCTCCTTTTTCTCTGTTATTATGAATACAACTCAGGATATAAGTAAAGTTGATCAGTTAAGTAAAGTTTTTAGGTACGTGAAAGTGGTAAATGATGAAAAAAACAAGTAGTTCCGTGAAGAACTATACAGCCTATTTTCATATATCCTGCTCATGTTAATTGCCTCTATCAACATACAAAATTTCAGTTTAATTGCTGTAACAGATTCGTAGATATTGAGAACCGTCTAAATATTTCAGATGGTCGCCAGGTTGGATTTTTATTTTTGTACTATTACATTAAGATTATTGTGTACGTGTGGTATACAAACTTCAATCGCATGATTAGAACACAAGAAGTAAACACGAGATTTTAAAATTACGCACAGCAGCCATCTTGTGATTATGCAAACAATTGAAATAAATTAGATGCCAGTGGATCAACATTTGTATAAGCATTTAACGTGCAACGTTTCACGGCACTCGGATAGTTAATTCGCGAGAAACGTCCATTTAAATATTTATACTTCGCGTCGCCACCATGTTGGATTTGTGCTCACCAGGTTACTGAAAGTCCTATAGGTGAACATGATGTTCATAGTCTCTATGAAAATTTAAAAAATTCAGTTTGGTTGCTGTAAAAGATTCATAGATATTGAGAACCGTCTAAATATTTCGGAAGCTCGCCATTTAGGATTGTTATATGTATAGGCCATAGAGTTATGTACCATTCAAGGACAATTATTGCCTAGGTTCATTATTCAAACTTTCACTTCGATCGCATGATTACGACACAAGAAATAAAAACTTAATTTTAAAATTTCGCACAGCCGCCATCTTGAGGTTATGTAAACAATTGAATTAAGTTAGATGGCAGTGCATTACAAACTGCAAAATCATTTACTGTACCACATTTCACGGCGCTCAGAGGGTTATATCACGAGAAAAGTCTATTAAAATATTTCAAATTCGCTTGGTCGCCATGTTCGTTTTGTACTTTACAGGTTTATGAAATATACATAGGTGAACTTGTATCAGTACCCTTTATCACCGTACTAAATTGCAGGGTGATATCAGTAATAGTTTCGGAGATATAGAATGTCAGTGAAATATTTCGCACAGCCACCATTTTGAGGTTATGTAAACAATTGAACTAAATTAGACTCCAGTGCATTACAATGTGTATAAACAATTGTTGTACCAAGTTTCATTACGGTTGGATAGTTAAATCGCGAGAAAAGTCTATTTAAAAGTCTCAACTTCGCTTGGCCGCCATGTTGGTTTTGTAGTCACCAGGTTTTTGAAAGTCTCATAGGTGAACTTCTAGTAGTGCCCTTTATCACAGTACACAATTTCAGGGCGATATCTGTAATAGTTTCGGAGATATTGAATGCTAGTGAAATATTTCGCACAGCCGCCATGTTGGATTGGTGAGACGTAACAAAATTTGAAGGGCACAGTCGAGGTCGCCGGGAATAGCGCTATGAACTTACCGAGTTTCATTGAAATCGCTCCAGCCGTTTAGATTTTATTAGGGACACACACACACACGGACAAAAGGTGATCTCATAAGCCTATTTTTTCAAAATTGAAAATAGGCTAATAAGCCCAAAAAATAAAGATTTGCGAGATGTTTACTTCTTTTACAAAAGTTGAAGATCAAAGTGCATTTGGTTTGATAAGTAGAATAGTGGAATCTATTAAAGATCTTGAATTGAAAAAATGTCGTGGCCAAGTTTGTGATGGCATTAGCATAATGAATGAAGTATACAATGTAGTGCAGAAAAAGATTCAAGAAGGTGTGCCACATGCATATTTTGTACATTGTGCAAGTCACAATTTAAATTTGGTGTTGAAAGACGCGGTAGAACCCAATCGTGAAATATCACCGTTTTTTGAGGATGTACAAAATGTCTACAACGTTTTTGGACACCGTATAAAACACTGGCTGGGGCTGCAAGATGCATCTGAAAATGCAAACATAACGATAAAAACGCTGAACCCATCAAGATGGTCAGGAAGGTATGAAGCAGTTATTTCTTTAAAGTAGAGGATTGGTGATGTATTTAGAGAGCTATCCAAACTTATTTTGACGAGTAATAAGGCAAAAGAAAGGATTGAAAAAGAAAATTGAAAGTTTTGAATTTGTGCTTCTGTTAGTTGTACAAACAAAGATTTTGCAGCAACTGAATATCGTATCTAAATGTCTCCAAACTGAAATTATGGATATTGTTCAGCTTTTGATCTATTAGTTGTTACAGAACTAAGAAATTCATTTTAGGACCTTGTAAAAGAAGCTTCAACTATGGGCTCCAAGTGCGGAATACCCTGTGAGTTTCCTGAGGAAAGACTAAAGCAAGTTAAAAAGCATTTTGATGAACTGAGTGTAGACCACCGATTTCTCAATCCTGAAGCTAGATTTCGGGTAACTGTGTTTTACCCCATGATTGATACAATTATGGCTCAGTTAAACAGCAGATTTGAAGGCATGAAGTCAGTTTATTAATGCCTACAAAGTTATTCAGCTTTATTTCTTGAACAGTGCTTCAGATGACGAACTGATTAAGGAGGCAAAATGTTTCGCCGAGACTTTTTCTGATGATGTGTTGCCAACATTTCCTGCACAAATTTCCAGCGTACGTGCATCTTTTTCCTCTAAAATTAAGAAAATGTCGAGTGTTAAGCAACTAATAGACCTCTACATTGAAAATCACATTCTGGTTGCAAGTTATCCTGACGGGTGTACTGCTTGTTTTATGTTCTTGACTGTAGCCTACCTATCACAGCGGCTAAAGCAGCAAGATCTTTTTCCAAACTGAAAATTTTCAAGTCCTACCTAAGAAGCGCAATGAGCCAAGAGTGTTTAAGTGGGTTGGCGCTTGTATCGATTGGAAATGAAAGAGATTGAAAACTTTACTTCTCACATGTAATTAACATGTTTGCAGATGCAAAGAGTAGGAAAAAAAGTTTTGTGTACATTTGGTTAGTTGATAATTTTATTTGTTTTAAATAGTTTGTTTAATAAAAATAACTCAACATAAAGCGTT
Source organism: Meconema thalassinum (assembly GCA_946902985.2). NCBI lineage: Eukaryota > Metazoa > Arthropoda > Insecta > Orthoptera > Tettigoniidae > Meconema > Meconema thalassinum. The sequence goes on from OX336390.1 coordinate 708,253,799, forward strand.
TTTAACAATGAGTATAAATTTATAGATTTATTTTATTTCAAGTTATTTATATAATACATTCATAATTTTGAGCTTTCGACGTGGCGTGTATTTTATTTTTAAAGCCTAGTACTTCATAGACGATCCTATCTGTTCCCTTTTGTTTTCTACTCTAGCTTCATTATTGTCAGTAATAAAAGAACAAATATGTGAACTTATATATTTACTTGCAGTTTTCTTCTCTTTCTAATTGATATTTGTGTAGACGTAGTTTTCTTATTACGATATCACAATTTCACAAATTGAAAAGCTACAGCTATTATTTATCATAATTATTTAGCACATTTTATGGAGCCAACAGCCAAAGTATAAATTAAATATTTTTAAAAAAGGGAAGTGGCAAGGGGGGAGGAATTCGAAAAGTGCATAAAGTCACTTTGATAAGTTCTTATCATCAAACATTACTACGGTAATATTAAAGGCTTGCAGTTAGGTCAGGTTTTCAAAAGATAGTGAGGGGGCCCCATTTCAACGTCTTGCCCCGGGGCCCCTTCAGGTCTAGCTACGCCACTGGGTAGCACGAGCGCGATACGAACACACTTCGAGCATCCTCCGAGCCATATGGCAGTACAAGCGCGATATGAACACACTACGAGCATCCTCCAAGCTATATGGTAGCACGAGCGCGCTACGAACACACTACGAACATCCTCCGAGCCTTATGGCAGCACGAGCTTGCTACGAACACACTACGAGCATCCTCCGAGCCATATGGCAGCACGAGCTTGCTACGAACACACTACGAGCATCCTCCGAGCCATATGGTAGCACGAGCGCGATACGAACACACTACGAGCATCCTCCAAGCCATATGGTAGCACGAGCGCGCTACGAACACACTACGAGCATCCTCCGAGCCATATGGCAGCACGAGCGTGAAACGAACATTCTACGATCTTCCTCCGAGCCATATCGTAGCACGAGCAGTCGAGCACACTACGAACAAAAAACACGGGAGGCCAGTGCTCGCCTGTTAACTTTCCGAACGATGTCCCAATTAGAGCGAGTAATCCCTATCAAGGATCATGTAAGTATAAGAGATTCGTCACTTTTGGTTATAGAATTTCCGAGAGAGAACACCGCCTGAGGCTATGGATTGTACTGCCAAGTCTGGCAACATAAAAAGTAAAAAGCCATATGAATGTAGCCTTTATTACACGTAAATGAACTGTATGTTCTGCGACGAGTTATTGATTATTGATGAATATAACTCAAACATAACTGCGCCTTTCGCTAGGTGCTGAAATATACGTCGATTGGAAAAGAATACATTTTGATATATATCAATGTTGGCAATGGATTTGTCACGAAAGACACAGTTATGCCGTTCTAGAGCTTAATTCACCTCTAGGCTAATTAAAAAATGCTCTCATACCCTACAGAATAGTTGGGATATTCGATGAATATAACGAAAATCGTCCAAATGCACACACTACATTGCCATAACCTCACTTTTTGCCTAGCATGCCCGCAACCACCCACCCCTCCCCGTAGCCCTAAACCACAAATTTTATTGCAATGCAAAGGAGAATGGGTAAGGAAACAAACAAGAGATGAAATGCACACATTTATTCTCTATATATTTTTATTCGAGAGTAGTCCATATTGCCCACTAGTTTTTCACATGGTCAACACCAGGAAGATTAAAATTGCCGTATTGTTCCTACTATCATTATAATTCTTACATCCCGGTGCTTGGCAATTTTTCCTCCCTTGCAGTGGCATGATTGACTCTCAATTCAATTAAAATAAACAATCAAAATACTGAACAAATCAAACCAACCAACAACACCACGAGGAATATCAATCAAAACAGACTATTCCCGCTTCCGCCAGTCGGTTTGATGTGAACGTTCATGAGTGCCAACTACGGAACCTTAGTGCTAAAATTAATTCTTCATTGGTTGGCAGAACAACCAGTACAGGGCCTTACCCCGACCCACGCGCTCCCTATGAACTGTCATCCCCCTGATCCACAGATTACCTACTACTACAGATAGCCGACAGCCATGCTAATTCTTGGCACCTAAGACTTCAGCGCTGTCTGGTGTATGACCGCGGTACTAGTTGAGCACGGCCGTGCGGGTAGCCTACCCCACCCCTTCCCCTCGTTCCGCGAAATATTCTCGTCCTAACTGCTCTGCCCACTTCAATGTTCCGAAAATCACAATCTTCCCAATACTTATAGCACACGTTTTTAAGTGTGGAGATAATAATATGATCTACACGAGATAAATCACATTCAAAATAGCAATAACAGTTTTTTTTAACAGTACCAGAGTGGGAAATTGTGAATTCCGGAACTCTGAAATGAGCAATCACAGCATTTAGGACATGACCTCATCAATAATTTACATGTTTACATTTCTTTCAGTTGCAATTGGAGCATATTGCATTGACAAGAATTAGGCTACTATAAGGTCTGCAGCATATTATTACTCAATTAAAAAAAAATGGTCCCTTCCAATTAACCACTGTAGGCCCAATTATAACCGATTAGTTCCGAGATTAAACTAGAAAGTAAAAGTACTGGGAAGGGAGAATATTCATATCTTAAAATGCTTGATGCTGTTCGCAATAACAGGAAAATTTTAAGAGAGAATACTAAGGAAATAGGTGGTGTAACCTGATCCTCATCACACTAAAATTGTTAGTGTAATTAATGCCAAATTCATTAGTTTCAGAAAAATAATTGGATATCACAAAATGTATATACAGTAGTTCATTTGATATTCCCTTTAAAATATATCCAGTCCACCAATTTTGAAGGGTGAAATACAGTAAGTACATGTACATAAACAAATTTCATGGCACACTAATACAGTAAAGGGGAAAGGAGAAATAGGACTTTCAATGAAAAACAAGAAACACACTCAATACTGCTAGAAATCATCGTTTTATTTAAAAAGTTTGTCAACGAAGAAAAAATAACAGAGAGAGAAAATCAAACTTAGCAAAAATACAGTAATCAAATCTGGTCCTTTTAAAAGTATGTGTTGAGGCATGTTTTCTTTCTTGCCAAGGTATAACGGTAGGCTACAGCACATGATAATGGACCTATTACCTCCTTGACGCCATGGCTGACACCGATGAACCGCAAATTCCTACAACACATGCAAGTTTGTATGTTGAAACAGTTAACTTAATAAATGTGTAATGCTTGAAATGGAGAACTTGAATTTGCTGTTATGTGTATGTTTGCACCTACTATAACTATATTTTAAAAGAATCTCTTATTGTGGAATCATTGTGTTTTTGATATTAATTTTAGGGCTTTTGATAACATATTCATTTAGCCCCATATACACACATCAAAAAAAGTTTTGCATCACCTCGGTTCCAAGAGTTCTGGAACCTTTAAATACAAAGGGAATAGAGATCAACACAAACAACATTTCAGCTCGTTTTATTGCTCATGAGACCCACACATTGCATGTTGTACCATCATACAGCTAGACTTTCAGCATTTGTGGTCCAGATTGCAGTACACACCACTACCTCTAATACCCAGTAGCACGTCCTCTTGCATTGATGCATGCCTGTATTCGTCGTGGCATACTATCCACAAGTTCATCAAGACACTGTTGGTCCAAATTGTCCCACTCCTCAACGACAATTCGGCGTAAATCTCTCAGAGTGGTTGGTGGGTCAAGACGTCCATAAACAGCCCTTTTCAACATATCCCAGGCATGTTCGATAGGGTTCATGTCTGGCGAACATGCTGGCCACTGTAGGCGAGCGATGTCGTTATCTTGAAGGAACGCATTCACAAGATGTGCACGATGAGGTCGAGAATTGTCGTCCATGAAGACAAATGCCTCTCCAATATTCTGCCGATATGGGTGCACTATGGGTCGGAGGATGTCATTCAGGTATCGTAAAGCCGTTTCGGAGCCTTCCATGACCACCAGTGGCGTACGTCGGCCCCACATAATGCCACCCCAAAACATCAGGGAACCACCACCTTGCTGCACTCGCTGGACAGTGTGTCTAAGACGTTCAGCCTGACCAGGGTGCCTCCAAACACGTCTCCGACGATTGTCTGGTTGAAGGCATATGCGACACTCATCGGTGAAGAGAACGTGATGCCAATTCTGTGGGGTCCATTCAGCATGTTGTTGGGCCCATCTGTACCGCGCTGCATGGTGTCGGGGTTGCAAAGCTGGACCTCGCCATGGACGTCGGGAGTGAAGTTGCGCATCATGCAGCCTATTGCGCACAGTTTGAGTTGAAACACGACGTCCTGTGGCTGAACGAAACGCATTATTCAACATGGTGGCATTGCTGTCAGGGTTCCTCCGAGCGGCAATCCGTAAGTAGCGGTCATCCACTACAGTAGTAGCCCTTGGGCGGCCTGAGCGAGGCCTGTCATCGACAGTTCCTGTATCTCTGTACCTCCTCCATGTCCGAACAACATCGCTTTGGTTCACTCTGAGACGCCTGGAAACTTCCCTTGTTGAGAGCCCTTCTTGACACAAAGTAACAATGCGGACGTGATCGAACTGCGGTATTGACCTTCTAGGCATGGTAGAACTACAGACAACATGAGCAGCGTACCTTCGTCCTGGTGGAATGACTGGAACTGATCGGCTGTCGTACCCCCTCCGTCTAATAGGCCCTGCTCATGCATGGTTGTTTACATCTTTGAGCAGTTTTAGTGACATCTATGAACAGTCAAAGGGACTGTATCTTTGATACAATATACACAGTCAACGTCTATATGCCGGAGATCTGGGAACCGAGGTGATGCAAAACTTTTTTTGATGTGTGTATTTGGAAGTGTATAGGATTTATATGATAATCTCTGTTATTGTGGTATCTGTAGTAGTGTGTAGGCTATACTTTCTGTAATTCAGATGAGGACTGGAAAGGTGGCAGCCATAGTTAGGGACATTTATTTTTAAGAATTTTTAATAATATGTACTAAAATGAAATTGAAATACCAACAGGAACAGTTACAAATTCCCTGTCTACTCAGCCAAGATATTCTGCAGATCTCTCCTGTGGGCCTCAACATTATTTTATTTTATTCCTTTCCTGATGGAAATCCGGTAGTACCTTATTTCAACTCCTGGGGCACCTCCCCAAGCCTGTCCCTTATAAAGCTACACACACTACTACAGTCATCGCATTATCGGAGCAATTCTACCCACACCCAACTGCATGGGGCTGATGACCAAGATGTCCCAAGCCCATAAAATGAATTAACAGCAGACAAAATCAAGTCATTATGTTATTTTGTGTTGTGTTGGATTCTGACACATGTATGCGTTTGACAGAGTGCCATTTAAGCTCATGAATAGGAATGAATGAATACGACTACCCTACTTGTTTCACGACAGCCTAGAATAAATACACACGAGACACGACAATAGAGCACTTTAGAACAGTAACGAGAGCGAACTTTCAGTGGAGATGTTGGCAACCATGTGAATACAAACAATTTATGACCAGAACGTAAAACTATGCCAGCGCTCAGAGCATGTTAAAACAATTGGGATCAGTTCAGTCGTTTGCAAACGACTTGTTTATGTTACGGTGAGTAGTCGTTGAATTCATTCTACTGTTTTCTAAAAGCAGTCAAACAAGTCGATGGTTTTAACTTTTTTCAGTCGACTGCTGATGCCCATCTCTACAAACCAATTGACAACCAGAATCAATTTGAGCGTACACACCCTCAGACTTGCTAAAATGCTATTAATATTGGATCCCAATATAAAATATTTTCTGATTTAATTTTCCTGGAAAATCTATTCTATGTTTGCATCGATCATTACCATCACGCTATGGGGAGAATTTCATAATAATTTTCTTGTAATTCATTTATCACGCGGTAGAATAAATGAATGAAATTCAATCATAAAATAAATAGAACTCTAAGCCATAATTGGTAAGCCCATGTTCAAGTTGTGTAATAATTCAAGAATGCACCCAATTCTCATTAAAAGTGTATAGACTGTGTTAAGGAGTTCCAATGAAATGACATACATATATATTTGGACAACTGGACGTAGGCTATTTCATTGAAAGAATCTACGAACAAGAAACTGTATAAAACTATAGGCACCTACAGCTGTCAAGCTGTCCTCACAGTACCCGCTGGAGATTTACATCACCACTCTATCTGTACGGTACCTCGAGATAAGCCTAAGTGCGCCAACTGTGAGGAAACACATAAACTCTTCCATCCCTGCCCTCATGTCTTTGCCACTAACCCCGCCCCCTCCCACACAGCACGCCACTGCTCTGACACAGTTGTTAGGCCTGCTACAACAACTCTCAGCCATAACCCTGTAAACTACAGCTAAACCAAACCCAGAACCCCCTAATATACTTCATTTGCAGAGCAATAAAATCCATAAAACAACTCAGCAACGAGCTTCACAAAACCTAAATTATAAACGAAAAGACTACTCCACAAACACCAAAATCAGTAAACCTCCCTCATTTCAGCCACACTACACCTTAAACAGACATAGAAAGCATAGTAATGACCCCTTCATGGAGTAGGCTATTGTCTAAACACGATCATGTCTCCTTCAACTTTACTGAAGACTTCATTAAATTCTATTAAAAATTCATAAACTCATTCCACAAATCTTAAAATCAGTATACATCCCTCATTTCAGTTACTCTATTCAATAAACAAACATAGAAGGCGTAGCCATGACCCCTTCATGGAGTAGGCTATTGTCTAAATCTGACCACGCATACTACAACCTTACTCTAATTCAAAATTACAGTCAAATGATCCATCTGACTGGGAGGCTTGCCTGGGATGATGGGCCAGAAAACCGGGAGTTCAAGCATAACCTAAATATTGAATGCTTAACATTTCCAATAACTTGGACAACTGGATTTAGGCTATTTCATTGAAAGAATCAACGAACTGTATAAAACTATAGGCACCTACAGGTATACTTAACTTATTAATTAAAGCTCTACAATAAACATACAGCACAATGAATTGTAGCATGAAGTTATCCTGAAGAAGTCGCTTGATTAGAACGACTACTTAAATTCGAATGATTCCATTCGCTTGGAATTAGTCGTTTGCCAACGACTTGTTTCATTCCAATGATTTCCAACGATTGCTTTGGGATCAGTTGTTTACAATGACTACTTCAATTCGACTGATTCCATTCGCTTGGAATTAGTCGTTTGCCAACGACTTGTTTCATTCCAATGATTTCCAACGATTGCTTTGGGATCAGTCGTTCACAACGACTACTTCAATTCGAATGATTCCATTCGCTTGGAATTAGTCGTTTGCCAACGACTTGTTTCATTCCAATGATTTCCAACGATTGTTTTGAGATCAGTCGTTTGCAAACGACTTGTTTATGATACGGTGAGTAGTCGTTGAATTCATTCGACTGTTTTTTAAAAGCAGTTGTTTTAACTATCGACTAATTCGACTGTTTTCAGTCGACTGCTGCCCATCTCTACACACAACTAATTTTCTACACCAGCCGCTACTGAGCACGAGCTGTGACTGGCTTAGACATTAGCATCCTACGTGTTGAAAAATATTGTAAGTAACGTGTAGGAATAAAATACTACCTATAGGTATGTCAACCATTACATTGGCATATAATAAATGAATTATATTTATCTTGTATCTATCTATCCCACGATATAACATAATACAAGGTGAAGAGTCCTTTAGAACAAATTGTTTACTGTGATACTGGAAGAAACAATACAACACAGTGGTAATAGTTCTAGCCTGCACCTATTTGTTAATAAAATTTCATGTGATTTCACTCAGATCTCTGTTGTAGTGGCTTATTATATGTCCACCTTGTAACTTAATAGTACATTATGCAACGAGCCTATAATGACAATAATTAAGACACAAGTTTTATAATTTCCATACGAGTGTCTTAATTACAATTATAGATGAGTTGCATACGACTGTTTATGTTCGACGATAATTATAACTATTTTATGTTCGAACATAAATATTCATAAATATCTGTCGAGATTTCACCAGTTTTATATACTGAACAGAGCGCATGAGATGCAGAGAATACCTTGTATTTGACCATGGCCTCCTGGAATACCTCACTATGACACTCGCCACGCAGTGAAATTTAAAATAGGGGGCCATGGAAGTGAGCGCAGGTACGATGCTATCCTCACCTAATTGGTCACACAACTGTTTCTTGAGCTCTGATTGGTGGGAGAAACTGTATCATAATGAAAACTTGTACTATAATGAGCCTCATTATACAGTTTTCTGACATAATATTTACATTTCGCCAGTGTCGAACATAAACATATTAACCAATCTTCTTTACACTGTTTTATGAGTTAACACCACATCAAAACTGATGAGGATTTATTTTAGTTGGACACAGAAGCTTATTTATTAATGTAATAGACATCTATGATTGATGAAGATTGCCTCTCTCACCTTTCAGAAAATAACTAAAATTTTAATTCTGCGATTAATGTAACTAATCCACGTGTGTTTCTATTACACAACAATTAAGGGTAACTCCAGCATATCTTCTAGATTTTTGATGTGTCTGGTGAGTGGTTTTGTTACTGCTTCTGCAGGTATCACCCTTCTGAAAGATGTCTCATCGTTTCTAATTCTATTCTTAATCCTCTGCCAGAGGAGAAATAGTTTTGCAACGCATGAATACAGTGCTGTAGCTGCTGAATTTTCTAAAAATAATTATGGAATGATGGGAAGAAAAATAAACACAGCCTATTCTAAAATAACATACGCATAAAATGAAACCATTCTGATGAACTTAATATGCTTCAAATTCAGAGTACAAATGCGTTCACCATTTGGTGCTTAGTTCATTTGTATATTTGGACCAAAATGTAGACCTCTGAAATAAATTTTAATGTTGGACTTTGCTCCACAGAACAAGAGCACACAGCCACCCATAGGACCAGTGTGTGTTAAGATTTTAGAACCTGTAATTACAGTTCTACATCAGTAATGGCATTACTACACATTCGACCAACTGAATACTTGCCACTTCACCAGTAACTAACATGTGCAAGAACTGATCTCCTCAAGAACTTGAGTACACATATGCAATAGGCTCATGATACTGTATGTATCTCTGCAAGATGTATCAAGTTGAAAACATTACGGTAACATAGACTCTTACCTGGTCTTTCTCAGGAGAGTAGGCCAAATTGCCACATTCATCTGCTATTTCGAGAACAGCAATTTACGATTTGTTTGTTCACAGAATTTGGTAGGCCTACCTGTGGAATAAATAATAGTGAAAGTTAATTAATATGTCAAGTAGAATATCACCTGTACACTGCGTCTAATAGCAATTCAAAACTAGGCTACCGGTACGATATATTTTTCACAGGCACTACAGAAACAAGTTTTCACTTAAACTCTTAAAATAAGCGTACTTACTTGGCGTAGCAGAAGAAGAACTGTTCACTTCTCATTACCAAGAAGACGATTTGATGAAAGAAAGATGAGAAAGAACACAACATTAGCTTATTATAAAATATTAATATACGGGCAATATTGTTTACACCAAACACGACATAAACAGAGACTTGTGTCTCGGGACAGTCGGATGAGGAGCCAGAAAGATGCGCGCGCACCCGGCAGGGAGGAGCATTTGAATAGCGCAAGTTTTAAGAAATAAAATATGGAGGACGGTTGTCGTTTCGGGGTAACATTTACAGTCGATTTGCATTATTAACGCAAAGTGGTCGTGAAACTTGCTTTAAGTACATTTGAAAATATGCATTCCAATCAATATTCAAGATCTAACTGTAATAATTGAATATTTAACCATACGCACTATTAAGGACCATAACAATATGCGGTAAAGTCTGTCGGAAAAGTGTGCGAGTGGTATCGCGCTCGCTTGTTGTTTTGAAGATCCCGGGTTCAAGGCTACCCAAGGGCGCAAATTTTTACTTCTTTTTAATTATTTTATTATTTCCTCCTCACGTCGTACAACAATATTGCAACTTAGTTTTGTCTACATGATCTACGAGGACGATAGTAAACATGTTTTCTCTCATTTAAAATTCTATTTTCCCTAAATACTGTTTAAGACCATGGACGGATACTATTTAAATAGTTCAAAATTTATCCCAGAATAATAATATTAGCCTATGACACGTTCTGTATTTGGTTGGTTGGTTCCTAAATTTAGGGGCTGTGACAACGCGGTTATGTAGCCCCGTGTACTTTGAGTGTGTGTAGAATCTGTCTGATAACCGGTGATAATTGTGATGGCTGTATTAATGTGTGTATCTGTTTTTTAACTCAAGTAAGGACTGCAACTTTGAATTTTTCAAATAGTTCCTACTTTTGCCGCCAAACGCCACCGTCAACGACTACTAGGCCTTGTTCAGAACTTAGCTACTAGACGACACCAAAGTCGGCTCTTGGCAACGAACGTAGACACCTAAGAGCGTTGTTTACATTCCTAACCTATACAATTTAGCTTCACACAGGTGTAATTAGTGGAAGGTTCTTTAAGGGGACACTATAGGCTACCCCAAGAATTTTTTTTTGCTCCCAGTGATCCAAACTGCACCAAATTTTATTTCCATACGACCAACATCTTTCATAAAGCAAAAAGTGAAAAATTATTCCTTTCAGTTGATCAGTATGGGCAGAAATTACTAAAAGATAGTCTTTTCCTTTAAAAAAATGATAGGAACTATTTACCACTAACAATTACTGAAACTTTACAATCTTTTTACACTATGTACGCATTGCACAGACTAATAATTCTGTGCATGGGTTTGGAAAAATATGAAATAGTTCCTGAAATAAAAAATAGTTTCACAAAATTAATTTTTATTTCCAAAAATTAAAGTTAAACATTATTTAAAAATAAACGATAACTATTTTAACTAATATGGATGCACAGAATTATGGGAGATTGATAGATATCTTCACATGCTACAAAAATATTATTGAGATTGTAAAGTAAAAAAAAAAAAGAATTGATTTACAAAAGAATTTTAAATGAGAGAAAACATGTTTACTATCGTCCTCGTTGATCATGTAGACAAAACCAAGTTGCAATATTGTTGTACGACGTGAGGAGGAAATAATAAAATAATTAAAAAGAAGTAAAACTTTGCGCCCTTGGGTAGCCTTGAACCCGGGATCTTCAAAACAACAAGCGAGCGCGATACCACTCGCACACTTTTCCGACAGACTTTACCGCATATTGGTATGGTCCTTAATAGTGCGTATGGTTAAATATTCAATTATTACAGTTAGATCTTGAATATTGATTGGAATGCATATTTTCAAATGTACTTAAAGCAAGTTTCACGACCGCTTTGCGTTAATAATGCAAATCGACTGTAAATGTTACCCCGAAACGACAACCGTCCTCCATATTTTATTTCTTAAAACTTGCGCTATTCAAATGCTCCTCCCTGCCGGGTGCGCGCGCATCTTTCTGGCTCCTCATCCGACTGTCCCGAGACACAAGTTAAACAGAGCGTCCATGTTGGTCAATGCCGCCAACCCAGTAGAAATAATGTTTATTTAATGATAAGTGACGTAATTATCGTCGGTGAGCAAGATAATTGCAAGGAAATGTCAATTAGGAATTATGTGTATATTTATTGACTAAATATAGGGATATATTTGCAATTCAATTAAAACGTGTATCATGCATATGTTGGCAAGACGATATACAGCGCTTAATCCGCTCCTTACGTCTGGCCGCGCTACTACACCGATGGTACCAAATAATCCCTATCTGGTTGACACCCCCTGCCCTGATCCCTATGTTCTTGTTCTAAAAACATACTTTCAGTGGATTAGAACGGAGCTATTACGCCGCGAGCTGAAACTGCAATATAACGAGCTAGAGACTCGTTTTGACGTGCACCGAGTCGGCGAACGGCGCTCATTCCGTTTCAGGTTCCAGGTTAGGGGCTTTGCGACATCGTGGTCATAACCCCGTGTACTTGTGTATGTGTGGAGTTTGTCTGATAACCTGTGTTATTGTGAGGGCTGCATTAGTGTATGAAATAAGAGAAGATGCGGGTTCGTTTCTTGCCTCAGCCATTCTTGAAGTGGCTTTCTCAATTCTACTCCAGACAAATGCCGGATGGTACCTAAGACCACATCTTCCTACCCAAATCCTACCTCGGCCACAAGTACAGACATCACAATGACACAGGTTATCCGACATCTACACACACCTAAGTACATGGGGTTAAATGACCACGATGTCGCAAAGCCCCTAAAGATTCAACAACAACACACGGTGTACCTAATGTTTGTTGATGACCCCATTTGGGGGAAAGCCCGTATTATACACGCGGGCCCAACGAGAGGGAGGGGCAAACGGGGCTGTAGCCCCGGGGACTCGGACTTTCTTAGGGGCCCTGGAAAGTGGAAAAGGCCAGGTTAGGTACATTTAATATGTTCTTATAGTCCTATATTGAATGTATCTGAATCTAGAAAATATAGCCTACAACAAAATATCATAAAGAGAACATAAATAGTAATGTATTATGTACTGTATATATCTTCTCAGCCAGAGTCAGGGCCGTGGAGAGAGAGTACGGGCCCTAGGGCTATCACTTACGGGCCCCCTCCATATTTGTCATCGCATGACATCGTGTAAATATCAAATTTGCTTTCTTTATTTTTAAAGCCCCCTAAAAAACTTTGTGCATTTTATTTAATTTACTTATTTTGGAACTTACTAATTTTGTTGATTGTACATTTGCAATGTCGTTTCTGTTGTATCTGGCCGAAAAGTTTACTCTCTCTCATCACAAGGACATAAAAAAAAGTTTGGTGCTTTTCACAAGAACATGTTCAACGCCTTTCACAATCTTGTGTACTAAAATTCGAACTTTGCGAAGGTACATTAATGTAGCTTAGCGGCAATTAGGTCGAATTGAAATGTTGTTTAGAAACTTGACTCCCTATAAACATGGGAAACTTTGTTATATCTCTGGCGGCAAAAATATGAAGATTATTTACATGTTCTCTTGATAGTATTTTGTAGCATAGTCAATTGATTCAGTTACACTGAATATCATAAAGTGTCAAAGTTGTTGGCAAATACGTAAACGTGTCTACTCTGGTTTTTTTAACTTTCGCCAGCCCCTCAGCAAGACCGGGCCCTAGGGCTACAGCCCCGTTTGCCCCTCCCTCTCGTCGGGCCTGGCCAGAGTAATAACTTTTCCACACTTTATAGGGTTGATACTTTCTAAATAATCGTTGCAAAGTCCAAATTATAGTTCATAAGGTTGTGAAACATGTTTCACGTGTTCTTGTCGTGAGAGGGAGTAAAATTTTCGGTCTGATAAAACCAGAACGACATTAAAAATTCACATTGAACACAATTAAAAATGTTGGGGCCGATAACCTCGATGTTAGGCCCCTTAAAACAACAATTATCATAATCACAATTAAAATGATCAAAAATAAAAAAGAGACAGTCGGTCTGAAAGGCTGGACTTTATATCATTTTAAATGCTACAAATGCTGAAAAATGCTGGACAAAGACTCTTGACATGTTAGATGATCAAGAAACAATCAGAACGCTAGAAAGTTGCAAGTCATGAGGAAGCTGGAGCGCGCGGTGAAAGGAGGGAGCTGGCTGGATAACTTCACGCTCGCCGTGTCGATGCCGTCTCGTAACGCCAGAGCTCACCAGTGAACTCAATACACATGCACCAGGCGGTACTATGTCGCCGTACACCTCAGTGCATTCTCGATACATTTCGTGACGTCACCGTAACGTAACGACGAAGTCGACTAGATAATTTAGCCTAAAATTATATTAAAAAAAAGGAAAAAAAATCCACAGAGTTTTAGGGGGGCTTTTAAAACAGAAGACATACTTATAATTGAAGCTAGGATTGAGAAGGCCCGAAGTTAGATACCATTCCGGCATTTGTCTGAAGGAAAAGAAGTGGAAAACCACGGAGGAGCCCGTACTCACTCTCCACGGCCCTGCATACACGGCAAGAGCCAACACGATTTAGCCTATACATTTTAAATCATTTCGAGTGATGTTACAGCGTACTTACGATTCCTGACGGGTGCAGACATTGGACCCCTCCAACGCGGCCCCTAATAGTGGCACCAATAGTAGCAGTGCGATTTCCATCCTCATTGCGAGCAGTCTTTTTTTCTAATCTCCTGGTCACCTGAAACACGAGAGAGCCACTCATCATCAGGACGCGTTCAGCAGCACGCTACACCAGGATAAGGGTGGGAGTGGGGACAGAGGGGAATGGCAGCCAATCCCCCAGGCTACACACCCTCCAGTCCCAACTTGCTGCATTCCTTCCTCGTTTCGCTGTCAATGTAGCAATAACAATCCATAATGATGGAAAATACCAAGTGCATCACCTAAATATAACTGTATTTAAGATATGTATGTGAAGTTAACACAAATAAAGAATGTTAATCGGCAACGTAACAGTCTAAACGCGAAACATTATTATTCATTACACTGTATATTTATTATAATACTGATTTTATTCGAAAGTTTGATGCTTTTCAGTAGGTCAACACGATTGTATCGTTTACCAAGGCTTCATTCATTCCATTCCTGACCCGGTCGGAGACTGGAAGCAGGCTGTGGATTTTTTCACCAAGGCATCACTGAAAATGACTTGTAAACACCATAATATTTTTTTAAAATGCAGTCAATGGCCATGTATTTTTCTTTCCAGAACGGGTCAGGGAAGAGATATTGGAAGGAAATCGGCCGTGGACCTATTGAAAGGAACCGTCCCGGCATTTGCCTGGTGGAGACAATGGGAAACCACGAAAACCATTTTCAGGACAGCCGAGGTGGGATTTGACCCACGCTCTCCCGATGTAGCGCATTAGCGCTCTCGGCCACCGAGACCGGTTGTATGTCATTTTGTTATGGACCATGACATGTTTCGCTCGTCAAGCGAGCATCATCAGATCAAAATATATACAAGACAAAATAGCTCTGCAAAACACTGCCAAACCTACAATGACACCAACTAACGGCCACTGCCCTCCAAAAACAAGAACAAAAAACCCATCAAAAACTTAGAAAATGTGGCGACCATTACTGATAGAATACTAAAGCATTAAGCATACGAAAAAGTTAATATTTGATATAAGGTAGCAGACTGTTGCAAGACTGAGAAATTACAATCCCATTAATGCCGACATTTGCCTGGAGTAGAAGTGAGAAACCAAGGATGACCAATTCTAGAATGGCTGAGGAGGGATAGAACCCACCTCTTCATTGCAAAGAGGATATAAAACGTAGGTTAGCACAAGTAAGGAAAGTATTTCTACTGAAAAGGAATCTGTTGACAACGAATATAGATTTAGGTATTAGGAAGTTATTTTTGAAAGCCTTTGTCTGGAGTGTGGCGGTCTATGGAAGTGAAACTTGGACTATTGGTGCAGCAGAAAAGAGGAGAATTTAAGCGTTTGAAATGTGGTGTTACAGGAGAATGATGAAGATCAAATGGGTAGATAGGGTAACAAATGAAGAGGTATTAAGCCGAGTGGGAGAGGAGAAATGTTTCTGGCGACTGCTAACGAAGAGATAGGTTGGTAGGACACATACTGTACTAAGACACCCAGGAATAGCAAGCTTAGTTATGGAAGGAAGGGTCGAGGACAAGAACTGGAGGGGTAGACCGAGGTTAGAATATGTTAAACAGATTGCCTCGGATGTAGGGTGTGCTAGCTATGTAGAGATGAAACGATTAGCTCAGGACAGGGAGGTATGGAAAGCTGCATCAAACCAGTCCAAAGACTGAAGACTCAAACATCAACTTCTTTGCCTCACGGTATATCCCGTTTCAGACAAAAATTAAATTTCTTGCCATAGCTGGGAATTGAACCCGGACCTCCGTGGGGACTGCAGGCCTTGCGTTACACAAATCTCTACCTGGCAACATTGCTGCACAAGGCTTTTATTACAACAAACCCAAGGTCAACTTCCAGGGTAGCAGTACAGTAAGTGTTGACATGTAGATAAGCCAGCTATCATATTCCACAAAGTTATGATTTCCTTCCTGGAAACATTATCTATTCGGTATTCTCAAAATGACAAACAAGGAAAGAAATAACAGACCTTGCTCTGCTGGACATTAGCCTACATTGCTGACTCATCTCCCGATGGTGCGTAACTTAAGCGTCAGTCGAGTGAACTGCTTCATTCTGAATCTTAGGATATCGTGTTGTTATAGTCTGTATTATGAAAGAAGGACGCTGACAGCTGTCAAAGCCTGCATGTGGGGAAATACTGCGCTGCCACTGTGATAGATTATCTCATTGACTGTTGCCGTTACATAACAACCTCTGGACCGATTTTTATGCAGTTTTCGCTGTTACTTAAAGGCTTCAAACACCATAATGAATCTTATATCCTGTGAATGAATAAGCAAATACACCTCAATAGGTAGTTTATGGATACCGGCAGTTAGCTTTGCACTTACCCATCTCACTACACCAATAAGCGGCTTCGGTGGCGTAGTCGGTAGCATGCTGAACTGCTGTGCCCAATATAGCGGGTTCAAACCCGGCCGAAGTCGTCGGATTTTTTAAGAGCGTTAAAATCCTTCAGTATGCCTTCCTTCGGAGGGGAAGTAAAGCCGGCGGTCCCATGTCATAGATTTATTGCATGTAAAAGATCATTTCACAGACTAAACTTGTGTAAAGCTCTATCAAAAGTTCCAACGTTCACCACTAGGTATCATTGATATCTGGTGGCGAAAGTTGGAACTACTTGAAATTGAACGGAACTTGTAGCTCACCCTTTAGGGTGTCCGCTGGAAGCAGCTACAGACTCAGGCGAGCCGAACATGTCCTCGGACACTCCCGGCACCTAAAGCCATACGATAAATAAATTAAAAAAACTACACCAATAGGGAAATAAATAGAACTATAGAACTAGAGTGCCTGTGCGAGAACTCTCGCAGGTGTTAAAGAAACCGCCCGACCTAACTGTTATGCGAGCTCGAGACGACAAAGTTGAGGATCGTCGCAACATTATAACGTTATTGGTTTTACGTCCCTTTTAATACTCTGGCTTTTAGATGATGATGATGATGATGATAATTGTTGTTTTAAGGGGCCTAACATCTAGGCTATCGACCCCTACTGATATGAAATGACATGAAATGAAAGGATGAAGATAAGAACAGCTCACTGCCATGAATGAAACGAAAATGGTTGATATAAAACAGACAGTGAGCCCCCACAATTATGCCTTATTTGAATAAAAATAGTAAACGGGGGATGGTAAAAAACAATAAAACAAATAAGGCATAGAGAACAATAAAATAGATGAACGCAATAAAAAAAATACGAGCCTTACAGTAGTCGCATATGATGTGTAACATCTGACATAGAAGAAACCTCACGTGAAATTGTTGATACACCGGTATTTTATACTATTATTGGCACAAATATTAATCTATTGTAAAAGGGAGTGGTTTACAGATATTGTAGTTTATAATACGGAACTCACTTTATTAGATGATTTGTAGCTTCCACCAGCACTAGCCTAAATAAAGAATACGATATGGATCAACTAGATTAATAGACGCGACACCGCTCATAGCCTTAAATTCCTTATAAACAGGTCCTCTTGATTCACAGACCAACACGTAATTTCATAGGGATTCTGTTAAAATGAGTCATACTGATATGATAAATATAGTTTAAAATGATAATCTGGTAGCAAAAATATCTACCCTGTCCGGGATTCGAACCTAAGATCTCTAGATTCACAGTCATAAGCACTAGCCCCACGGCTATTTCGACTACGCATATTCTGTGCACAAGATGGTGACTTATTTCCACGTTCCAATAATACTGCATTACGGAATTGGGGACTTGGGGCGGTGTGCAGATACAGGATGATATCATGGCGAGAGTCAAGTCATGTCAAGTTTTCGGGCAGTAACGACCCCTGGCGCTTCGAGCGCGAACAACTGACCATGGGTCGGTGGCAGGCACTGGTGCTCCTATTGGTGCTCCTTTTAGCCTGTTTTAAGTAGTTACGAAAAGGTTGAATTAATTTTTGTCTCCTCGTTAATGTATAGAGGGGAGAAAAAAAATTATTTTAAGTTTTGGTTTGATTAAAGTGAGGGGGAGAATTTATTGTTAATTTTTAAGTAATTTGTTTAATTTTAAGTAAAATGAGACCTGAAATGACCTTGTTTGTTAGACTTAGTGCCGTATTAGCTGTTCGGCACGTTCGCTCCCTGGCCGATAGCAGCAGCTTCGTTGATAATAATAAAAATAATGAAATGGTAATTGTAATAAGATTTGGAGAGTAGTTAATTAATTAAATGAAAGAGAAAGACCTCTAGTGGGTTGGATTCATTGAAGATGAGGAAATAAAGACCTTAAGTAGGTTTGCAAGGTTGAAATTAATAATAATAACAGCCTCAGACATGATATTTGAGTGTTTAAGTAGTGTACGTAAGGGAAGGGCAGTGATTGGTTAAGTTTGAATGTATTAGTTGAGCTGGTTTGGTGGTCTGTGATTGGTTGATATGTTTAGGGCTGTTTGAGGTATTTCGGTGTAAAAGTGTTGTGATTTTTTGATTGATTTATGTATTCTGTATGTGTAGGAATGATATGAAGTAGTTTTTGTACGGATAATTTGTTATTTGGGAGAAAAAGTTAGTCGGACGTTGTAATGAGAGCCTGTGATTGGCTGGTAGAGTTCTCTGGTTTTAAGACTGATTTGTAAGTGAATATGCTAATTTTGATGTTAGGCGAGAAAGAAAATGAGTATTTAGGTACATTGAGATAGTAATTTAGTTTATTTGTAAGTGGATCTGTTAGGGGGAAAAACTGATAGTTGTTGGTGTAGGCGTTCCGCAGCGCCCCGTAACGGGTAATAAGGCTGGTGCCCTATCCCGGGCAGGAGCGCCACGAAGTTGAAGTCCTGTGTTCGATTTGGGTAAATGTAATAGGGGTCGGGATCGAATCCGCGGCCCACGGGGTGCCATGCCGAGTGGGCTGGCCGTGGCCAGGCCCCCCGCGGGGTCGCAGTCAGTGAGGATGATAATTTTGCGGTTGAGTAATGTAAGTGGGAATGATCCGTGGGACCGGTCCTGTGTTCGATCTGATCTGAGTAGTTTTAAGTTGTGTTGGCAGAGAGTTGTTGTTTTTAGTTTTTAGTTTGGAATCGGTTTTGGCCTATGGAGTTTGTTAATGTTGTAGCGTTGGTTGTGCTGTTAGCGTGATAAGTAGCTGTAATATTTGGTTTAAAGTATTGGAATTACTTGGTGGAAGTGTTGGCGTGAGGGAAAGAAGTGAGGGGATAGGTTTGTTGAGTTGTTGTTTGTTTCTCAACTGCTGTTTTTTATGACTTGTTTGTAGATCTTACAACCATGATACGAGGCGGCGTGTTTACCCTTACAGTTCACGCAAGTGGGGCTTTCTTTAGCTACAGTGCATTCAGAATGCCTATGGGGACCACCGCATCGGTTGCACCTCGCCTCGTATTTACATTCAAATGAAGTATGGTTGAAGCGCTGGCAGTGGAAACATTGGATGGTGAGTGTTGACTGTTGACTATGGATGGGGCGTCTGGCTGGCTGAGTTTTTGTAGTTTTTCGTGCGGGCTTGAGTTTGGGAGAGGTCTGAGTGGTTTTTGTGGATGTGGGTGATGTTGGCTGAGGTTCGGTGTTAGATGTAGGTGATTCTGGTTCAGGGTAAAGTGAGATTTGGTCTAGTGTAGTGATAGTTAGCTGTTGAGTTTCTGTTTGCGCTTCGGCTTCAGTTGATGTGGTAGGGCTAGGCTCAGGGTTTGTAGAGTAGATGTCTGTTGTTGTTATGGTTAATGGTTTTGATTTAGGAGGTTCAGTGTCGTTCCATCCTGCGTTTATGGGAATGTGATGGGGAATGCCGGGGTGTGACAAGAGAGTGTTCCTGATCAGGTCGATGTACTTGTCGTGAGTTGGAGTGATGACTATGAAGTTGTTTGTTGTCTCCTCGATGTTGGTGATGGTTGGCCATATCGATGAGAGTACTTCTATGATAGCCATCCTGTTTGCCATGGGATCTTCGGATGGTGTGACCATGACTACGCTTGTGTACGGGCTTCTACGTGTAGGATGTGCGTAGTAGAGGTATTCAGAGTAATTGAATGCGGGAATGGGTAGACTACGGCGAGTGTTCATGGTGAGAGTAGCTGTTTTAGATGGATAGGTAGAGATGTAGATAGAGTTTACTGGTCAAATGCTGAGGGCAGACCTTTGGTTAATTTAGGGGAATAAATTTGGCCTCGTCCAAGAAGAGCAGCCAGTCGTGTAAGGTTAACCAGTTATTAAGCAGAGGGGCTGCGACAATACACGTACTGGCTTCGACGTTGTTAATTAATTAGGCTGCAGGGGTGAGAGGGATGAGTAACTTGGTGGCAACTCGGGCTGAATGGATTTTCTTGACGGGGACGGTTTGGTAGGTAGGGTAAGTTTGCTTGGCTGGGAATAACAATGGTAGGGGATAACGGTTAGAAGGTATTGTTGCTTGAACTCGGAGGGAAGGTGGGAGGGGGTAGATGGTGGCTCAAGATGATGAAGCGAAGTACTTGAGGCGGAAGTGGATCATCGATTTCATCAATTGACGTGGGCGCTTGGCGTTCGTCTCGGAGCTCTGTGGTGAAGCTGCTGACCTGCTCGGATGCTAGCTTGCGAATGACTGTGTGTGTGATCATGGCGAGAGACCATCCCCGGAGGTGCCTTGCTAGGTACTCGGACGATACAGGAGACAGAAGGAAATCGTAACTGCCGGTATGAGTCATCCAAGCGAATCCCCGCCGGCCGAGTGGCTTGAGCGAGCGCACCATACAGCAGGCGATTCTGATTGTTAAACAAACAGGGATAGCTTGGATGAAGTGGAATCTGTCGGATAGTTGCAGCATACGTCAGCAGCACTTGTTGACGCCTCAGGGGTAAAGGAGGTACACCAGCCTCGGCGAGCAAGCTGACGACTGGGCTCGTCCGAAAGGCTCCCGTCGCCAGCCTCACACCACCGTGGTGGACGCTGTCCAGTTTAACAAGCACTGACTTACCGTACGTGACGAACCATATGCTACACTGCCATAATCTAACCTAGATAAAATAAGTGCCTTATAAAAACGTAGGGGCACCGTGCGGTCCGCCCCCCCCCCCCCCCCCACGATGTGCCGCTAAGAAACAGCAACATGTTGAGCTTCCTAGCACAGGCAGTTTTCAAACACCGCACGTGTGGCTCCCACGTTAACCTCAGGTCGAAAAGGAGTTCAAGGAACCGGTACGTAGCAACAACAGGCAAAGCTACATTTCCCAGATAAAGCGCAGGATCGGGATGGAGAGTGCGCTTTCGGCAGAAATGGACAACCGAGGTCTTGGCGTTAGAGAACCAAAAGCCATGTTCTAGTGTCCACCGTTCCACTCTCCGAATAGCTTGTTGTAGCTGTCGTTCAGCGACTGCCATATTTTGTACACTATAATATAGAGCGAAATCGTCTAGCCTACATATAGCGACGGTACCACCGCTGGGCCAGCAGCAGCTACTATACCGTTTATGGCAATCGAAAATAAGGTCACGCTAAGCACCGATCCCTGTGGGACTCCATTTTCCTGTACATGATATTGCGAATATGCCCCCCTATTCGAACACGGAATAGGCGATGGGACAAAAAATTCGCAATAAAGACCGGCAATTTACCTCGGAATTTCCATTGATGCAGGGTAGAGAGAATGCCGTAACGCCAAGTGGTGTCATAGGCCTTCTCGAGGTCAAAGAAAACAGCGATAAGGTGCTGTCCCCGGAGAAAAGCGTCCTGTATGGCGGTCTCCAGGTGTACCAAATGGTCGTTGGTACTCCGAGACGCCCTGAAACCACACTGATATTCAGACAGGAGTCCTCGTTTCTCCAGGAACCACACCAGTCGCCGATTGACCATCCTCTCAAAGAGCTTGCACAGACCATTTGTGAGACAAATGGGTCTGTAACTCCCTGTCAAATTGGGATCGTTATCGGGCTTTAGGATAGGTATAATTATACCTTCCTGCCATTGCGCTGGAAACACACCTTCCAACCAGATACGATTAAACACCCTGAGCAAATACCGAAATCTCTCATCTTTAATGTGTTTAAGCATCTGGTTGTGAATATTATCCGGGCCGGGAGACGTGTCCTTGCAGAGCGCCAGCGCTCCGTGGAGTTCCCACTCCGTAAAGGGCTCGTCGTAGTCCTCCGAAGCGCGGGAAGCAAAACAGAGCTGGGAGTACTCTGCCTCGTGCTTCAAAGCAACGAAGTCTGGAGCATAGTTATCCGAACCGGATATATCGGCAAAATACGATGCGAGATGGTTTGCAACGCGATAAGGATCTGTAACCAGTTCATTATCAATGGAAATTCCCGGTACAGTAGATGTTGTCTGAATTCTCGAAATGCGTCGTAGTTTAGTCCACACTTGAGAGGAGGGGGTATGTGCCGTGATAGACGACACGTACCGTTCCCAGGATTGTTTCTTACTCTGGCAGATAAGAAACCGTGCCTTGGCACGAAATTTCTTAAACGCCACCAAATTGGCCATGTTTGGGCGTCGCCGATAATGCTTATGAGCGCGACGACGATCTCTTATTGCCGCTGCAATATCCTCTGTCCACCAGGGGACGAGTTTGTGACGAGGAGTCCCAGAAAAGAATGGAATGGACTCTTCGGTGGCAGCAAGAAGCACATAGGTGATGTGCTGTACCTCGTCATCGACGCTCTGGCAACCAAGATCAACGAACACAGCTCGTTCTTGAAACGAGGGCCAATTCGCCCGCTTAAGTACCCAACGACTGGGGAATTCCACGGGTCTCTGGTTCAGAAGAGTAAGAACGATCGGGAAATGGTCACTGTCACCGAGGTCTTCGTGTACATACCAACCAAACAGGGGGACCAGCGCACGACTACACACACTCAAGTCAATGTATGAGTACGTGCCGTGCACTAAGCAAAAATGCGTAGCTTCCCCTGAATTTAGTAGAGATAAATCCAACCCTTGAATTAAGCCCTCCACGTCCCTTCCTGTGGGGCAGGAAGATGGTGATCCCCTTTGTGGGTGATTTGTGTTAAAATCACCCACGAGTAGGAAAGGGGCTGGAAGTTGATCGACAAGATCAAAAACGTCATTAATATCAAGGGTCTGGTTTGGTGGAAGGTACACGTTACAAACTGTTGTCATAACAGGCAATGACACGCGAACTGCAATAGCTTCCAGATCATTGGTTAGTGGAAACTCTTCACTATAGCAGTCAGAGCGAACGAAGGTGCAAACGCCCCCCGAAAGCCCGGGAGGCGTCTTGTCGCCCTTTAATTTATAGTCTGAAACCTCTCAGAACAGTCTCGTGATCAGGCCTGAGGTTCGTTTCCTGTAGGCAGACTATACTCGCTGCATATTGTACAATGAGCTGACGGAGCTCAGTCAAATGCCTGTCATACCTGTTACAATTCCACTGTAACAGTGCCATAGTGTGAACTTGTAAACTAGGGAAGAAGTTGGAGCAGCAAGCTACAACTCAACCTCTGGCGGATCATCACCCACTACGTCGATTATAATCGCCATGTTCTCAGGCGAGGTCGTGGTGTGGATCGACTCAGTGGAAGATTTCCGGGACGCAGTTTGACGGCGGGGGGATCTCCGTGGGGAGCGCGCAGACCTGGGGGACCAGAACGTCCTCAGGCGCAGAAGCATCCGCAGTTAGTGGGGCAGATGGCTTCCCCTTAGGTGGAGTAAGGGATCGCGCGGTGCGGGCTCTCTTCTTCCCCGCCTCTCTAACAGTCTTAGACGGGCCAGGAGTAGAACTCCTGATCCTGGTCGACGATGCCGTCTCCGCCGGCTTAGGCGCGGCTTTCGACGACCGTTTGGGTGGGGAGGACGTCTTCGACTTCCCCCCCCCCCTGCATTGCGGGCAGACGAACCGTCACCCGCACAGACTTCTTGGTGGCCGGAGGTGATAGTGCATTCACCTTCGGGATGGTGTTCTTGATCTTAGGTGCTAAACTTGGGATCTTTGGAGCCACAACAGAGGGTTTCGCAGCTGGTACAAAAGATGAGGTAGCCGGAACCAAATTTGGTATTATAACGCTATAATCAATCGTAAGAACAGGAGCAATAGTGGTATGGTACTTTTTGCGGGCTCCCTGGTAGGTGAGCCCATCCAGGGTTTTGATCTCCTGGATTTTCTTCTCACTCTGGAAGACAGGGCAGTCCCTGTCCCGAGGAGAATGGAATCCAGGGCAGTTAGTGCACTGATAGGGCTTTGGGCACTGCTCCGCATCATGAGGTACCTTACCACATGTTCCGTAGATTGCAGGATTCGAGCACCGACATAACATGTGCCCAAATTTCTGGCAGTTATAACATCGCATTGGAGGTGGAATATAGGGTCGGACATCACAACGGTAACTTGTGACCTTAACCTTCTCCGGGAGTACTGAGATCTCAAAGGAAATAATGAAATCACCTGTGTCGACGATCTGACCGTTGACCTTGAGCGTAATGCGCCGGACATCGGTCACGTGACGGTACTTCATATCCTCCTTGAGCTCCTCGTCAGTGTTCAGAATCAGGTCCCTATGGAAGATAACTCCCCAGACCTGATTCAGATACTTGTGTTTTTCCACTTTGACGGGGAGATCGCCAAAGTGGTCACACTTCAGAAGATGGTCGACTTGCTCAGCAGTCCTGGTCTTAAGCAACAAGCTACCGTTTCTCATCTTTTTTTACTTTCTCAAGTTCACCATAGACACCTTCTATGAGGCGAGAAAACAAAATACTCTTTACCAGCTTGAAATCAACCATATCTGTTCTGGTCGCTACCAGAAACTTGGGGGTGTTAGCACCTAGATTTTCACGAACGGACAATTCCCAAGGGGTTGAACCCTTGATCGCACTAAAAGTTAAAGACTTGGGTGGGGGACCACCCTGTTCGGAAATGTTTTTTTTTCTCTTTCCCATGGCCATTTCATCCTCCCTGAATGCCACTGACTCCAATCAGGGGCTGTCTCTGTAGGTGCTACCCAGCCAAGGCAATGCCCGCCTAGCTTGGAAGGTATTGCCAGGGAGTCCGATGTTTGACATGCCATACTGGCGTATACGAGAGAGTTTTCCAGCACAGGCATTCAGCTGTGCAGGGACCGCGTTGTCAGGCGGATACAGGCCCGACGAGAGGGGGGGTCAGGCAGGGCTGGTGCCCTGGGGCCCGACCCTCCCAGGGGGGCCCGGCGTCCTAGAGGATGGACCCGATCGGGCATTGCTTTATTATTGCCTTTATGTGACTTGAATTTGGTACTGGCAGTCATTTAGGGAATGCAATGAACAAGGTTACAAGGATTGAGAAACGTATTCTGTCAAGTGGGCAATATTTTCCTTTACAAATCGTTTGTGGGAAGAACTACTGTCTCAAAGTGGTCAACTTAGGCGATGGGGCTTCGCTACGTATTGTTCTCAGAATATACGTGAAGACAGAGAGAGCTTTCCATTAGTCTAAATTTGGCTTGTTCGGCTTATGCACCAATCCTTCTAATCACTTTCTCATTCTTTCACTTATTTCGCCAAGGCCACGAGAGCCTGGGCTGCCCTGATGTGATTGGTCACTAGCTCAAGAGTTTCAGGTTTGGTGCGTCACATCGAGCTTAGATATTTAGAGGTGTTAGTGTCTGAAATGAATATATTGTGTAGCTAGACGTATCGTATGCCGTGCAGGCAGGTTAGTAAAATAAATTTTAATGTAGCGTACACATACAGTAGTAATTCACTTTATAGTCGTTGTTGATTTAAGGGGCGAAACAGCGAGGTCATCGTCCCCTAGTAATTCACTTTCGCACTATATGAAAAATTATCATTGCTGGCTAAATATCTTGCGAAAGGGTGGGATGATTCCGTTGTCAAACGTAAATAGAAGAAATGCATGCGAAATTGTTCATCTTCTCGTATACTGAATTGAGAAAACAATGCTAATATTTGAATAATCTGCATGTTTATGTGCAGTATAATTATAATTATAATTGGTTCATTCAATACGATCAACAATCCCAGAAACTTGGATTCGTGCGCAAATTATTTATGATTAAGGGATTTATTGAAAACCTATATTACTATTGGCACTAGAGTTGGGAAATGTATCCAAAGACTGAAACTAAGGTAACATTCTAGTTTTTTTTTTCTGGACTTAGTGTTAACCAGGAGAAAAATTACAATTAAGCTAGGGCACTGAACCACTTAACTTTGTTTTCCAATTCCTCTCGTGGAACGTCAGTGGTAAGGACAGATGACCTACCGTAGCTGTTCCGCCCCCATAAAACAACAATAAGTAACGAAAAGCAGGGTATACACCAGTAGCGGCTATTCAGGTGAAGAGAGTGAAGAGCCTCTTCACATGCCATCTCTTAAATAAAATAAACATTATTTTTTCTTATTTAAATAAAACTGTTGTCATTGTCTTGGGCTACTTTTTCACTTAGTGTACTGTTATTTCTACACTCCGTCGCTAGATGGTGCGCAAGCAAGGCTGCATGACGTCCTTGTAGCAGTTGTACTCCCTGTCGCTAGATTGTACTGCCGTAACTTGGAAGGAAGCAGGAGACGAAGTGTCTTGTTTATGTCAGCTACATCGTCTCGTTGCCATGGTAACCTGACGTCAGTTGTGACGTCATTACCTGCCGTTAGACAGACGAGTGAAGATGTTCCTGTGTCGGCAAGGCAATATCGTCTAGTTCAGTTGATGAAAGTTTACATTGCAACAGGCTTCTTTTTCTTTTATATTGAGGCTTTTATTTACTTTCCCAATGAATAGTATGCATTTATAACGTTATCTACCCTGTTGTTGAAGAAGATTGATGGCTTTTAGTGTATAATGTTTGCAGTGAAAGACACGTTACTAATTTTATTAGAAATTCCCTTCAGTAGGTGGAAAGATGAAGACAAAAAGGGATTTATTAATTAATTTATTAATTTGTGGGCGGCCAAAGAAATTAATAGAACTGTGCATTAAAGAAATAAAACCGGAAAGTCCTATAGCCTTCATCGCAAGGGATCTTGGTTCGAACAGTTCACATAGTTGTGCAGTAGTTATAGAACTGTTCTGTTGGCCTTGCTTACTATACAGTAACAGTAACAAATTTCCAAAACATTACGCGCGGGTTGGACAAACACAAAGACAGTGAGCAACATTTAAAGAACCAGTTACCACTTAGAACACGCACACAAGCACGATATCTGGCACTTAACGGGAAAATGCAAGACTAAGTGCACTTAAATGTAATGTGAATGTGACTTTAAATAGGCAGATCCTGGGACTTGTGATTAGAGTTGTTACAGGAACTCTCTTCTAGAGAGGAGGGCCGATAACCTAGATGTTAGGCCTCTTAAAGCAACAATTATCATCATCATCATCGTCTTCTAGAGGACATGACAAGACCTCTTTAAACCGTGTGCGCTTTAAGGAATTATTGAAGATACTGATATCTAAAAAGTCCTTAGAACCTCAAAATTATTAAAATAAAATTCAAAGTGTGTTCTCTGGAAATAACTGATGCAACATCAGAGTACATCAGAGATCATATTAAGGACCGACTTAATAATGTTAGAGCCTCCGTGGCTTAGGCGGCAGCACGCCGGCCTCTCACCGCTGGGTCCGTGGTTCAAATCCCGGTCACTCCATGTGAGATCTGTGCTGGACAAAACGGAGGCAGACAGGTTTTTCTCCGGGTACTCCGGTTTTCCCTGTCAAAAATTTAATTCCAGCAACACTCTCCAATATCATTTCATTTCATCTGTCATTCATTTCATCATTGCCCCAGAGGAGTGCGTCAGGCCTCGGCAGCCGGCACAGTTCATATCCTCGCTGCTAGATGGGGGGGGGGCTTCATTCATTCCATTTATGACCCGATCGGAGACTAGAAGCAGGCTGTGAATTTTCATTTTTTTCTTAATAATGTTCCGCTTTTTTCTATGCTAACGCATGGCTGTGATAAATTACAATTCTTAAATAAGTCTTATAGATTCCGACAAATTTGAGCTGTATAACAAATATAATCAACAATAGGCCTACCCCACATTTAATAAATGAACTGTCACTCTTTTATGCTCATGAATCCTACATCGTAAAAATAGTCGGGAGAAATACATCAAGAACTCCGTGAATAGAAGAGACTTACAAACTTTTGCTTAAGGACACCACGTACTCTTGCATGATGAAAATATCGATTTTTTGATTTTGGCGCCATAAAATTCTTCATTCTTTTCTGAATCCAAATATATATAGTTTGTGTTTTTTTTTATGTCTACAACTACCTTAAATTCGTTTTTTTTTTAAATTAGCGTCCCATGCTCTGAATAATTCATTTTTAACTTTGCCAGCTGTTTTCCGTTAATACTCATTTTCCATGTTTAGGTACCAATAACTAGGAAACCATTTAAGATAGAGGGCTAATTTTTTTACATTAACTTGCCTAATGGAGTACTTGAATATTAACCTATTTGCACTTCCAAAACATAGTAGGCATGGATTGGGAAGAGAAAAATTAATACATATTTTTGAATAAATTTAAAAAGAAAGAGTTCGGATTCTTTTTTCTTGCATTCTGTCCCAATAATAATGAAACAAAGTGGTTACCGGTACTCATCTGCCATAATCCATTCCAAGTGTGTGAACAGAATTTGAGAATATTTGATTGAAAAACAACTGAGAAATGTGTACCTGAAGCAAATTATACAACATTTTTTTGAAAATGTATCTGTCCAAATTTGTATTCATTTCACACATCCTATAAAAGCAAAGTAGCACTACATGGTCATAAACAGCTCAGAATATACCGCTTCTTATATGTGACAAGAATCATAGCTGTACCTTTAGCATAAATCCAGAAAATACTTAGTAAAGTGATGCCACAAAAATAGACTTTTTCATCGTGTAAGAGTACGTGGCGACCTTAATTGGGTACTGGCAATACCTTCTACAAGTGCATCAGTACAACGCAGTTTCTCTTGTTTGAAAAGATTCAATATTTTTGCATGTAACACAATATCTGACTCCAGAATTACATCATTGGCTATCTCCATAAATCGTGAATTGTAGTTGAAATTGATTGAAGACCTTCTATGAGGACATCATAGATAAGATTGCCTACCTTAGAGAACGGAGGATTCATTTAAGCTATACAAATAAGCGAGTTTGACTTTTTAGTGCGATAACTTATGTTTGGTTTGGTTTTAAGTGCTAGGCTTTTAGTAGATATTTTAGCATTAAAATAGGAAAAGGATGTCAATATTCACAAACGCAAACATCATGCACTGATGAAATTAGGAG
Organism: Meconema thalassinum; assembly: GCA_946902985.2. Classification (NCBI taxonomy): domain Eukaryota; kingdom Metazoa; phylum Arthropoda; class Insecta; order Orthoptera; family Tettigoniidae; genus Meconema; species Meconema thalassinum. The sequence goes on from OX336390.1 coordinate 708,283,151, forward strand.
TTTGGCTCTTCACCTGATATTTGATCTACGAGCCGCCACTGGTATACACTCAGCTGTGCTATTGCCTCTGTGACATGATCAATCGCATGCCGTATTCATAGTTGCCGACCGGAAAAAGTGGGAATGCGTTGCTCGCCGCGACTATTACTGTAATTATTAGGGTTAAGAGTAGGGTAGGTGTCCCTGGACTTGAAATAAGGTATTATACCGGCATTTGTCTGGAGGGAGTGTGAAAAACAATACTCAGGATAGCCGCTGTCAGCATCGGGATTTGAACCTCTGATCTGCTGACTCTCTTTAGACCCCATCACGGTCATTGGTGAGCTACACCGCGGACTATTAATTGAAGGTGCGAGAGATTTTACTTCAATATCGGAGAGTCTTTTCATAGCCACAAATGTCAATGGTCACCAAATTTTTACTCCAAAATATCACAAAAATAATCACCCAAATGGCCTATAAGTCAATGATTTGGACCTGATTTTCGCAACATTTTCCGGAGGAGGACCCCCGGACCCCACTCTGAGCTTGATGATATTCCATACCCCCAGATCCCCGGTGTGTCCACTCTCCCATAATCTTGGCTTAAAACTGCCCCCGATGGTCACCAGTCATAGATAGGATTTGGGATGTTTAGGAGAACCTGGCTCTAGGTTTGCTTACTGCAAAGCAATATTAAATTATAGGAAGTCCACTGACTGCAAATTACAAAATATAGTTGAAATTCACATTTTCTTCTTTTGTGAAAACAATCACTGATCAGCTGCAATCTACTGATAGCACATAATAAATAACTTGACTTACGTATGGGTATACCTGTGGGTGATTATGAAAACATATTTTGCTTTGTTTAATTTACAATGATGTATGATCGCCGTACAACTTAAACAGTGTTTAGGCTTAGACCCAAGTGCGTGGCTCTTTAAGGGCAGCAAGTTTTGAGAATTTCAACATAAAAACCCTATATGTAAAACGTATTTTAAAATACGTCTTGACTTAGTGTAAAAATCATGTTTTCATTATGTAAAGAGATTACATGATATGTCACAGAGGCCGTCGTGCTGCATAGTGTACAGTATACCCTTTCCACCTCTTTTAACTTGCAGTTCAGTGAACTGAACTACCTGTTGATTCAGTTTTGGGTCTTAGGATGTCGTGGTCATCAGTCCTTTCTACTTACTGTGCGTGTAGAACTCTGTCCGACAATCTATATCTGAAGCTAATCATTATATTTTTAATTAATTTGGGATATAATTGAGGAGGAAATGAGTGCAGGATGGTGCAACTACAGCCTTTAGCTATAGTCTAGGGTAAAAACAATGAATCATGGAAAATAAGCTTAGAATCACCGACGGTGGAGTTCGAACCCACCTGTTTCCGAGTTCATGGACAACAGCTTTTTCCAATGTGAAGTTTCTCACCAAGTTAAATACGGTACTGTAAAAGCGATGAAATTACGGTCCGATAAATGCTTTTTTTTTTTTTCGTATGACTAACGAGCATATTGCTTTTACGAGTATCACTGAAGTTCTAAAATTATTGATATCAAAGAGGATCTGCAGAACGTTAAATCTGAACACTGTGCATGCTTACAGTGTTACCTCATCGGGACAGATTTAGATCTGTCAAACGCCAAAACTAAAACATATAGTGAATTTAATGAAAATTATTACCCAGTTTTCGATGGCTTTACTCGTGATATCTATTTTTGTTAATTGAAAATAATGCATTGGTACGCGCTTGTCAGGTATAAACATTGAATTTGCAAATAATTTTGCATGCATTCCTCCAGTTTCACTGTTGTAAATTTTACATACTAGCATTAACTTATTTATATCGTTATTAATTCACGCTCTGCTTATGATAATAAATATAGCCTGGATCTACTGGAATATATAATTGAAATATTATTAATACAGTAGGCCTATATTATACAGTATTTATTGCAGTCAATGGTCATATCAGGACATATCAATTGAACGCCCACAGGCTCCTCAAAAAAGTTCAAATTTAAGTAGTTCCAACTTTGGCTACCAGACGCCACAGTCAATGACACCCAGCGGCGATCGTTGGAACTTGATAGAGTGTTTCTAACGAAATATCCTACAAATTTTAGCTACACACTACCAATTGTAGTGGAAATGAATGTACGATGGTGCAACTACAGCCTTTGGATGAGGCAAAAATGTGTCCGGACTGTCGCAACAGCTGACGTGATTTTTGTCGCGGGACTGTCGGTCTCCTGTGTTATTGCATTCAAGTGCGCACACTGAGGACAGAAGTGTCACTCACCACTCATATCCACGGCCTTGTAAACCTCAGGCCCACCGGCTTTACTTCCCCTCCGAAGTCCGAATAAAGGCATACTGAAGGATTTTAACGCTCTTAACAATCCGACGACTTAGGCCGGACTGAAACCCGCGAACTTGGGCATATCAGTTCAGCATGCTACAATTATTATTATTATTGCTTGCTGTTTTTTTTAATGTTCTTGTAATTGATTTCGTGATGAACATTTTGTGCAAAAAGAAATTGCGCAAAATCAGTTTGTGCAAATTTACGAGGATTATAAATTAATTTTATAAAGTTTGGTGATAGAGGGGGGCCCGGGAGATTCCAGCCCCAGGGCCCGTCACCGCTCTCCACGGCCCTGCGGATATTACTGCACGGTACATGGCCAGACCGAACAGGCTCTCGAGCGTAGTCGCACACTTAGGTGGCCCTTCCCCTGACAGCACGCACATATTCATTTTGAGTGCCAGACCTCAAAAACATGTACGAAACAGCGTGCGATATAACCTTATGGGGGTTATACCGCAAAAATATGACGTTTAGAGCTGGCTGTCAAACCCGTAAAGGGGACCTGGGTCAAGAAACCCTATTAGTCACCTTCTACGACTGGCAGGGTAGACCTGTGAGTGTATTCCACCCCTCCCACCCACCGGAGGTCCAATTCGGAAGACAAGCCGGAGACCTAAAAGAATAGCCAAGGTCGCCCCTTTCAGTCGCCTCGTACGACAGGCAGGGGATACCGTGGATGCATTCTAAACCCCCACCCACAGGCTTTTAGAGACGCCGGGGGTGCCAGAATTTTGCCCCGAAGGGGATCTTTAACGTGCCAGTAAATCAACTGACACGGCTCCCTTGCATTTGCGCACCCTCAAATGCCAGCTGACTGCGCCAGGATAGATCGTCGGAACAAATACCGATAAATCCACATTTGCTGTTATTACAGAAGTGAGCACTGAGTGGTTGCACACATTATGCAAAGAAGGATCATACCATGATATAGTAGCAGGAGAAACTATTCCGAGCGTTCAATCTATTACGAATTTTCTCTTTCTATTACCCGGATTTTAAGCGCAAACGATATATATATATATATATATATATATATATATATATATATATATGTATATATAAAAATATATGGAGATATCTGGTAGTGATCCCGACAGCTTGGAAATATCGGACTGTGCTCCGACCGAAGTGGATATATCGAGATTTTATTAGGCATCATTGTATGTCCATTTTCATTGCACTGCAGCATTGCGATACTATCATAAGCGATACACCGGATTTGTCTTGCGAGCTAAATCAAAAGAAACTAAGGACACTATGCAACTATTCAGTTCCCCCCACATTTACAGATCATGGGATAAGGATGACAGAAGCAGGTTTGGGTAAACTGGAGGCTTCTAGTCTGGACCTGCACGTTGGCGGCAGATGTGTGATGGTCGCCTTCCTGAGACCTGTGACTACTCAGGGATCCGGTCTTGCATCTGTGACTGGGCAGGCCTATTTAGGAATACCTCTGCCCACCCTGAATGGGGAAGGCCCTAGAAAATGTGGGCTAAACATCGGTAGTCACTTCCATAACCTGTCTGGGAAACCGCACTCAGAGGGTTACCCCAACTTGCGGTCGAAATCAAGAAAGAAATATATCTAAGTTCATTACTATTGGTGCATGGAACGTCAGAACATTATTAGACAACGATATCAGACCAGAAAGGAGAACAGCTCTCATCAGCCATGAGCTGAACAGACTTAAATTTGATGTCGTTGCCCTGAGTGAAACCAGATTCGCGGGAGAGGGAAAAATCATTGAGGCTTCATCAGGATACACCATCTTCTCAAAAGGAAAGGAGGAAAATGAACGACGCGTCCATGGTGTGGGTTTTGCAGTAAAGACCAAATTGGTGAATGATCATCGACTCGTTCCCACTGCAGTAAATGAAAGATTCATGACTCTCCGCATACCTCTTGAAGAAAGCATGTTCATTACTCTCATCTCTTCATATGCCCCTACTCTTACGCATGACGAGGATTCTAAGAACCGCTTCTACAACCAACTGAACACAGTCCTCACTAAGGTGCCTGCTACAGACAAGCTTGCACTACTAGGATATTTCAACGCCAGAGTGGGGAGGGACAGCCTCTTATGGGGAAAAGTCATGGGTAAACATGGAATTGGGAACTGCAATGCTATTGGTCTGTTACTTCTTGGTCTGTGTGCTGAGCATGAGCTCTTTATCACCAATACCCAGTTTCAACTGCCAAATCGCTTCAAGACTACATGGATGCACCCACGCCCAAAACATTGGCATATGATTGATTATGTCATTACCCGACAGTGCGACAAGAGTGATGTCCTGATCACGAAAACAGCCCGAAATATTGATGACCGCTGGACAGACCATAAACTTCTAATTAGTCGATTCAGGATTTATATCCATAAAAAGCCACGTACTGTACCCGATACCTAGTTTAGGCTATCGGCTACGCCAGCAGACATTAAGCTGTAGTTGAGGTTTTGGGAAGAGCTCTTAAAAGATAGCGCACCAATCGCGTCAAGAAGAATGTCAAGATGACGTAGGAGGTCTAGAATCAAGGAGGCATTGATATCTGTAAGAAGATGGAATTATGGATAGAGATGTGAAGTTTTATTGAGATATTTATGGGATTATAGTAATTAAACATCTTAGAAGAGGATATATAACATGCATTATATGTGGAAATAATTTTATGGAAGTCAGATAACCCTTAAGTTATTTTATAACGGAATAGCCGAGATGATCTTGGTTCGAGACTATGACCGTGACGTGAGAGCACAGTGGTGGGGGAATACACCACGTGCCTGCGCCAAACACATAAGCAAGAAGACAGTGCCAGCAGATTCAGTTGAGCTCAATCAGACGAGCAGGTAGGAGCAGCTCTATAGCGCAAGCGAGACGCACAGTGAAGGTCACGTAACATACAGAAACTGTCACGGCAAAAGTGTAGGCGACAGTTCCTGCATCGCCGAGCAGCGAAGGCCAGGCGGGTCATTGATCCAGGCGGGCTGGCCGAGGAAGCAATTACAGACGGCCGGGATATGTCAGAACCGCACTGCAAGTAGTTGAAGGCTTTATTACAAGCTCATTTCAACGCAGTTTGAACATAGCTTTTATTGAATAACTTCATGACTATGCTTTTATATAACGCATTCGAAGCTACTTTAACTATTTCAAGTAAACGGAATGTTGTTAGCATAGGCACCGATGAACATTAGATCGTGCATTAATAAGATTTATTTCTTATGCAGTTTCATGAATTACCTAATACAGACAAATACAGGGTGTTTCGTAATCTTGAACACTCTCAAGTAAAATTTTATTTTACAAAAGTGGGACTTAGCAGTCATTTGAGATTGAACTTGCAATACTCAAACTGAACATTTAACGGAACAGTGGCGTATCTTAGAAGAGGAGTAGGGGGTCCGCTGTTTCCATGAACTTTTTCGAGAGGAGTTGGACAATATCCGCTATGGGTAATCCGAAGTTCGACATGTCCGAGTAGACGCTGATAGAGACAAGATGGCACCGCAGAGCGATGGATTCGATTCCTGACGAGAGGAGTCCACCAGCTGATTCACTTGGGATTTCGAAGGCAATCGTCATTTCATGGATGAAAGGATATTCACGCCGATCTTTCGAGAAATTCGTTATGTAGGGAAAATCGACGATCTTGGAAATTAATTTACAGCTGATTATGAAAGGTACTGTAAGAGTCATAACTACCTGATACGATTATTTTCATGAATACTGGGCACACATGTATATTTTTCTAATAGGAGTGATATGATTATTAAGACATGGTTTGAATTTATATACTTCGAATTTGCTAGAATATGGAGTGACCATATGATATGGCAGGCATCATTATACGAAATTCTCACCATTGGTTGACTTTATTAAGCAGATGTTTGGTCTTTTAGACATTTTTCCAGCTAGGATATTTTTCATGAATAGTTTTTTTTGGGTAACGAGTATTTCGAACTCGTGATCTGCAATTGATTATCAAAAATTACTTCGTCAGTTCATTGCATACTAGCGAGTGTGTATTATTCATCAGTAGGGATTTTTTCCATTGGATTGTTTGGAGATATTAAGAAGTTATTCACTTTAGTGAATGAACATCGCTTTTATATGACAACTAGAAACTTGTTGATTCCTATCTGGTACATTCACTCATATAGACGACGAGATGGGGTCCTTCGTATTTATACGATTGTATGGTGGCTACTCATCTTACCCATCGTTCAGGGAACTATCATCCAAGTCGACGGGGCGAGGTATTTCGTATTTATACGACTGTACGGTGGTTACACATCTTACTCGCCATTGAGGGACTCATTTTTATCATCCGAATGTACACGAGATGTAAGTGAATCAAACAAGGAACTACTAGTCACATATCAGTCGAAATTTTGTTAAATAAAGTAACGATAAATGTCAACAGGATTGCATTTAGTAATTCTTGTTTGCCAATCCAATATTTTGTTGCTATACTCTTTTGAGAGTAATTTCAGTTTAACAGCTGTTACAGCTGATGCTTTGATGATTTTTATAATTGTGTTTGATACCTTTGAGAAGGATTTAAAGTAATTGAATCTGGTAAGATTAATCATTAATGGTCAAGATTTATTTTAAGGCAGATCAGTATTGCAGATTTTGATATGAGATTATAGCACATTGGTGTTTTTTCTATGATGTGAGTTATGAAAATTGTAAGAGAATTTATGCTATTTGAAAGCAGATCTTAAATTACTGAGGTAATATATTTTTTCCAATTGTTTAAGAAGTTGTCTAGATGTGATCAGATTAATTACAGTTATTGGAGATTGTGTACGTTGATAATTTGAAGCCAGTTATATATTTTTTGTAGATCATGCAACATGGTTAAGTGGAGTTTGTGATAGGCATTTTGTGGAAGTTGCCATGTGATAGTTGCAACGTTGATAATGTATTTTGAAGCAGACATGAGGTCGTCGTACCCAGTCTAGCGTAATTGTTGAGATTCATGCTGTATGTGCTGAATATTTATGGAGTTTTTGTGGAATAATTCTTGTATTCAAATGTGATATTTGAAGTATTGAAGAAATGTAATGTCGTTGTGGATAGTTAGATCCAACGTGATGTCGTGGAGGCAATAATATTTTTTGGCATGATAAATTAAATACGAGATATAACTTGGAAGTAATAAAACTGTAAGACAACGTTCTATAAACCATATTAAACAATTTGTTAGGAAATTAAACAAATAAATGAAGTTGATAATACAAGATTTTCTGAAAATAATAATTAACGAAATAATAATCTGAGATTTAAGCATATTAACGATCTGACCTAATGAAATAAAAATCAGAATGACTAGATGAAATAATAAAAACTAAATAACTAGATGATTGAAATTTAAATAATTTGATAAATTAAATTTTTGAATAAATCAATGAATTAAATAAGTGGATGAATTAAAGATTGAATAAATAAACTGATTGAAATGAATTAATAGACGATTGTAATGATGATGAATAACTAAATTAGAAGGTGATAATTAATTAAAGAAGCTGATGATTAATGAATTTATATGGAATTAAATAAATTTAATTGAGAGATAATTTGAAGGAATTGCAACTTGAGTTGAGAATTTAAATGATGTAATGGTGATGAATTTAGGATTCTGACAGGAATATGTAGAATTTTTAAGTGAGAATTAATGTGAGAAATATTTAATTTTGATGATGACGATAATGATGACCAATGAGAATTTGAATTTTCTGTAATTCACAGATAAGAGATTATGAATGACGATGTAAATAGTGTAAATTAATTATTCGATGTTTAGGAGCATTTAATTAACATGTTCAACATTCAAATTATGCCATGCAAACCATAATTTACGTGATATTTAATATGTGTGATTATTATATGTGTATGTTTAGACAGATTAATAAAAATTTTAAATCCACATTGATGTTAAATTAAAGAGAAATTAGGTCTCAGGTTTCACAAATGTCAGTGACGAAAGACATAGTGCTACAGTGATCCTGAGGACCCAAGAGAACTTTATAAATTTTTCTTGTTATGTGGATAAAAATAATTTTGGATTAGAAAGGAGATGGTTCGATTTTTGGACAATGACAATTTAACTTTGGCATTCGACCATACTCTCAGGTAGGAGTTATATTTAAAATGTCTGTCTGACTATCAAAGTAAAATAAATTTGTTTTTATTTTAGTTGTGATCTGATGATGGTGTGATGTTCCTTTTTCTTTCCTTGTCTTGAGTAAGGCTTATCCGGAAAGGAAGTGGTTTGCTAGGAATTCAGTTGATGGCGCCCATTTATATTTGCATTATTTTTATTAAACTTAAGCCCGTAACGACCCTAGAGATACTTTGTCTCGTGATACCCACTGCTTTTTCGATAACTCAGCTGAATTTCCGACACATTCCTTATTTGACTAGAGGTTCATTTAACTCCGCTCTGTCCTGGAACTCCAGGAATGCGATGTTATAGCAGATGGGTCATCGCATCCCCAGGACGAACGGGTACAGTACCCATTTCATGAATCAAACAAGGAAGAAGTTCAACACCTCTATGCTTCAACTTGATAGCGTTGTCACAGAATACCAAAACTCTGTTCTAGAACAACTAACTCATAATCCAATCAACACAAAGGATGTAGAATGTGAATGGACCACACTTCAAAATATCATTACAGAGTCTGCACAGAAAGTCATTGGCTATGAGGAAAGGAAGAGACAAGACTGGTTTGAAAATAATAATGAGGAAATCTTGAACCTCATCAAAGCTCCATCCTCCAGAGAGAAGAAATTGCGTTTTCAAGAGCTAAAACGGAAGTGTCAGTCTGAAATCAGGGAAATAAAGAACAAATGGTGGCAGCAGAAAGCTAAGGAACTTTAGAAATTCTCAGATAGCAGGGACTTACGCAACTTCTACGCTGGACTGAAAGAGCTGTATTGACCGGTCCGATCATCATCAGGAACCTTGAAAGCTGTTAATAATTCCACCATTCTTACAGACAACCAGGACATCTTGAAAAGATGGAAGGAGCACTTCAGTTCACTCTTGAACCGCAGTTCTGCTGTTGCTGATGAATTTCTTCAGCATGTCCCTCAACATATTCCCCAACCCTGGATGGACACTCCTCCAAACTTTAAAGAGTTTATCAAAGCTCTCAGCAGAATGAAAACAGGGAAGGCTCCAGGATCAGACAACATTCCCCTTGAACTTATTCAATGTTGAGGCTTACCTCTAAAAACCAGGCTTTTCTATCTCATTCTTCTAATTTGGGAAACCAAAAAATGTTCCTGCTCATCTGAAAAACTCCAGAATAGTTACAATCTTCAAGAAAGGTGATCGCGGTATCTGTGGCAACTACCGTGGTATTTCCCTGCTTGCCATAGCTGGAAAAATATTTGCTCGAATCTTACTAAATCGACTTCAGGTTGTTTCGGAGAACTTACTACCTGAATCTCAGTGTGGACTTCGGGCCTCTCGTGGTACAATCGACATGATCTTCTGCGCAAGACAACTCCAAGAGAAGTGCAGATAACAAATGACACCTCTGTTTTTAGTGTTCTATGACCTTGAAAAGGCCTTTGATACGGTTCCACGTAGCGCTATGTGGATAGTTTTGAGGCGCTTTGGATGCCCCGAACATTTTGTTAGTTCGATCCAAACTCTCCATGATGGCATGGTTGGTCAGGTATTATATCAGAATGATATCTCAGAGGAATTTCCAATTACAAATGGACTCAAGCAAGGATGTGTACTTGCACCTTCACTTTTTGCCCGGTACCTGGCAGCTATGCTTTATGAGACATCGCTTGAAAACAACTCAGGTGTGAAAATTAAATATCGATATGATGGGGGGGCTCTTCAACCAGGCCAGACTCCGTCCCAAAAGATTAACCTATTCCACTCGGGTCCCAGAATTGCAATATGCAGATGACAATGCTTCTCCAGCCAACACACCAAAAGAGCTTCAGCAGTCTGCCAACTGTTTCAACAGAGCTTATGAACGTTTTGGCCTGACTGTCAACATTCAGAAAACCAAAGTGCTAACTCAGCCTGCTCCTGGAACCATCCCCCCAGATTTTGATATCAACATATCTGGCTCAGCTCTGGAAAAGGTGGAACTCTTCTCGTACCTTGGTAGTATTCTATCAGCGAACTCTACCTCTGAAAAGGATGTGGAAAACAGAATTCAGGCTGCCCATGTGGCTTTTGGACGTCTCTCACATCGTGTGTTTCTGAACAAAGATCTAAGTATCTGCACGAAAGTATGGGTGTACCTAGCTGTTATTATTTCTACGCTACTCTACGGATGTGAAACCTGGACCCTATATCGCCGGGACATCAAGAAACTAGAACGCTTTCATCAACAAAAACTTAGATCAATCATGAACATCAAATGGGATGACTATGTAACTAATATAGCAGTACTTGTGAAAGCAATGATAAACAGTATTGAAGCCTCCATTGTTGGTCATCGGCTTGGATGGGCAGGCCATATCCATCGTATGAGTGACAGCAGACTACCTTGGCAAATCCTGTATAAGGAACTCAACCCTGGCAAGAGGCCATGTGGTGCTCCTTTAAAACGATATAAAGACCAACTCAAGCAGACCATGAGGAGAGTAGAGATAAACCCAAATACTTGGCATACTCTTGCACTGGATCGCCCTCGCTGGCGTGCTACCATCTCAGCTGCAGTTGCACAGTTTGAGCAGGAACGTCGTAGACAGGAAGAGGAAATTCGCCAGAGGAAGAAGATACGTCAAATACGACCATGTCCTCCACCCTCCATCGGATGCAACATATGTGGTCGCATGTTCTATGCGAGAATTGGCCTGATAAGACATCAGCGCCATCTTCATCGTCGGGACTAAGATTGTGGAACTGCAGGAGAGAAGTGTAAACTCGGATACGAGTATCGGCCGACGACGACGACAAATCAAATAGTATTTACGCGCTCTTTTAATAGGCCTATTGGTTTTCGGTCACCTTCCTCTGATGCTTGTAGTACAGTACATGCACTGTACCTGCACAAAAATAAAGGATAAAACCGATCCGAGTGTGTTTATGATACAGAAACGAATTGGCAACTCCAGCTATCTGATATGACATCTAGCGGTAAAAATGGGAAACGTACCAAGTAGGGTACATTTGTCACGTGGTGACTGTTTGTATATGGTTTCTTACTTTCTTGTATTGGTAAGCAGATCGTGATAAATTCTTCGTGTTCATACATAAGTAATAAGTTTTACTCGTTGATAAGAGTGCAAAATGAGCAAAAGCAAAGTATATTGCTCAGTTTACGGCTGTAAGTCGATGTATAAGAGGGCTGCGGATATACGTTTTCATCATTTTCCAAAAGATGCAAATAGCAATAGCCGAAAGGTGACGATACCAAATAAATACGGGCAACAAGAGCGGGTTGAACCACTCACCACTACACTCACTGACGACAGGACGGGTTGTTCACTTACGACGAGCCAAACCGCACCTAGACAGCCAAGCACAGTCTCGCCGAGCCAAGCCGTACCATGACAGCCAAGCCTACACCAGCCGAGGACAGCCAAGCTTCATCAGTCAGGTATCCTTCCCCGCTCCCTAGTTCATTTCCAATAACCCTACCAACCGGCATCAGCTCGCTCTGCAATTTCCAAGCCATTCCACTACGAGTCATATAGGCCTAATTTGACTTCGCAGGGTTAATACCTACAATCCAAATCAAGCAATTCCTGTTTACCCCGAGTTTTAATATAAGTAAAACTCATCCCTTCGCCCTACCAAGCAGCAAATAATTTCTAGAGTCCATGGTACAGTGAGCAAACTCAAATATAGCGTTTGAACGTAACAGTGCCACGACTCGAACTTCACAAAAACAAATACCAGCAGACAACCGATGCTTGATAATATGCAATTGACACATAAAATCCAGTGGAACACACAAATTAGATCACGTGCATCGCACAGTTATACATATATACGATTGAAAATAACACTGTCATTATTTTAGGGACCACATTTACTGATTATAACCGAAAAATAAAAAGTGTTCCATATCAAACGCGTGTTATTGAGTATTTTTAACCTACTTATCCAGACCGACTGCAGCGCCCCAAGTGTTAGTTTGAGTTGCCAATAGGCTACAAACAGGACCTTCTATACTACCGGACCTGACACTGCAATCCAAGATGGCCGCCGTAGTTGGTGGTCGGACATCAAACGCCTGACGTGTGTCACAATCCAACACAACACAAAATAACATCATGACGTGATTTTGTCTGCTGTTAATTCATTTTATGGGCTTGGGACATCTTGGTCATCAGCCCCGTGCAGTTGTGTGTGGGTTGAATTCCTCCGATTACGTGATGAATGTAGTAGTGTGTGTAGCTGTGTAAGGGCAGGCATGGGGAGGTGCACTAGGAGTTGAATTAAGGTACCACCGGAGTTTCATCAGGAAAGGAATAAAATAAAATAATGTTGAGGCCCACAGGAGAGATTTGCAGAATATCTTGGCTGAGTGAACAGGGAAAGTTGTAAATGTTCCTGTAGGAATTTCAATCCCTTTTTAGTAAGTTACATATTATTCGGGGCATGTTTGCCATCTCTTGATGAATGCAGTACATTTGCATTTTTCTGTTGGCACAGGCTAGAGTAAAATGAGGCTTTTCGCCGATGTCTCAGTCTCACTCATGGCTGTGATTATATGGAAGCTACTGAGGTATGGGTGGTGCTGAGTAATGACATTCAGGGCACAGTCAGTGCCTGTTGGCACAGGCTAGAGTATCACCGATGTCTCAGTCTCACTTTGGCTGTGATTATATGGAAACTACTGAGGTATGGGTGGTGCTGAGTAATGACATTCAGGGCACAGTTAGTGCCTGTAGGCACAGGCTAGAGTATCACCGATGTCTCAGTCTCACTTATGGCTGTGATTATATGGAAGCTACTGAGGTATGGGTGGTGCTGAGTAATGACATTCAGGGCACAGTCAGTGCCTGTTGGCACAGGCTAGAGTATCACCGATGTCTCAGTCTCACTCATGGCTGTGGTTATATGGAAGCTACTGAGGTATGGGTGGTGCTTAGTAATGACATTCAGGGCACAGTAAGTGCCTGTTGGCACAGGCTAGAGTATCACCGATGTCTCAGACTCACTCATGGCTGTGATTATATGGAAGCTACTGAGGTATGGGTGGTGCTTAGTAATGACATTCAGGGCACAGTCAGTGTCTGTGGATGCTGTGAAAGGTTCTACTCATAGGGTTAGTACTGCTGTACTGACTCAGTGAGGAAAGCAATAGCAAACTACCTCACTCCTCTTCTTGCCTAGTACTGCCGTTAGGTTATGTGGGTAGATACCCACAAAACCCCATGGCAGCGCTATATTGAGGATCCAACCAGCTTTCGGGCTGACTACCTAACAGACATACATATTATTCTTAAAAATAACTGTAACCAACCAGATGGTGTAGTTCTTGGTTGTCACTTCTGGGGTCCAAGTTTGATTCCTGACTGTCAAGAAATCTCAATTCTAGTCTGAGGGTAAGAACGGGCTACACACAGCCTAGTGAGGTAAACCGAGAAATGTTGGGTTCGATTCTCCGCTTAGCCACCCAGCAAGTGGTTTACCATGGGCTCCCACACATACTGAAGATAAATGCCTAGGTAATTACTATCATAAGGTCACGACTGCCTCCTGTAAATCCGTCAACAAGTAGGCTAGTCGAATTCATTCATTCCTATTCATGAGATTAAATGGAACTCTGTCAAACGGGGCGGCTTCGGTGGCGTAGTTGGTAGCATGCTGAGCTTCTATGCCCAAGATAGCGGGTTCAAACCCGGCCGAAGCCGTCGGATTTTTTAAGAGCGTTAAAAATCCCTCAGTATGCCTTCCTTCGGAGGGGAAGTAAAGCCGGCGGTCCCATGTCATAGATTTATGGCATGTTAAAGAACCTTCCACTAATTACACCTGTGTGAAGCTAAATTGGATAGGTTAAGAATGTAAACAACGCTCTTAGGCTTCTACGTTCGTTGCCAAGAGCCGACTGCGGTGGCGTCTAGTAGCTAAGTTCTGAACTAGGCCTAGTAGTCGTTGACGGTGGCGTTTGGCGGCAAAAGTAGGAACTATTTGAAAAATTCTAAGTTGCAGTCTGTACTTAAATTAAAAAAACAGATACACACACTAATACAGTCATCACAATTAACACCGGTTATCAGACAGATTCTACACACACCCAAAGTACACGGGGCTACATGACCTCGTTGTCGCAGCCCCTAAACTTAAGAACCAACCAAACTCTGTCAAAGGCATGACGTGTGTCAGAATCCAACCCAACCCAAAATAACATCATGACGTGATTTTGTCTGCTGTTAATTCATTTTATGGGCTTGGGACTTCTTGGTCATCAACCCCGTGAAGTTGGGTGTGGGTTGAATTCCCCTGATGGGAAATTAGAAAATAGGCACCAATGGCTTATCTTCATAATAATTGGATTTGGATCCAGTCACACAACAGTTTCAAGGCATATCACCACAATTTTAGCATAACCTATGTATGAGTAAGCCTACTGGTAGTTTATTAAAACGGGATCCACACCAAGTACGTGATAAGATTGATATCCTTGGACAAGCAGGCGTATAATTGGATGAGAGAACACTGCAGACAATTTAAAAAGTAGGTTATGTTCCTACGTACGGTAATCAATTTTCAGATCTTCTTAAACCTTGAATTGGAATACGTTAATTATTGCTATGCTTGCTCATAATGAATTACCATTACTAATAATTTATAAACTATAAACAGAATAATAAATAGACCAAACTTACCCACTGATTGGCAATAGTAGGTCTATTGATGGTATCACAAGCGTAACAGAAGTCACCGGTATCTCGTATTTAAGAAGCACTATTGCAGACATTTACTTACACGAACGTGTAATATCATTAAGCAATAATCAATAAGCACAGATAATCAAGGGAGACGATTGCTAAACGAAATTCACATCACTATCACATCGTAAACAAAACGACTCAACTAATAAACAAAGCATGTAATCACCAACAGCGACAGCCATCTTTCATCAGTCCCGCCGCCAGTGTCAGGTCCGGTATTATAGAAGGTCCTTCTGCTACAAACTTTACGTACATAGGCATTTGATAACTTGTGTAAAAACAATGATCTTGATTGTCATTTTGTTTTGGCTTACAACACGTCCAACCCCTGCCATGAACGCCAATCCTAGAACCATTTTATGCACAACAAATGAGTTTTTACACCATTTGTTTTAGATGCCATCGTTTTATAAATGGACTGAGGACGTAGGCAGCAGAGGTTGGTTCAGAACTCCTGCATTATTTGGAATCGTTGGTTTTAGACGGAAAAAGAATGTTGAGACTATTCTGTTATGGACGCGGGGGTCAAAACAAAAACTCTCACATCATACACATCATAATGTTTTGGCTAGTCAACAAATCACCTGCACATTTAGAGGAAATACATTTGACATTTCTCTAAGAGGCCAAAGTCCGATAACTCCAAACAGTTAGATCAAAACCTAACATCTCCATATTTTTGCACTGAACTTATCTATGGAGGCTATATGCCATTGTTTATTCATTGCTTCTTTCTTTCTTTCTTTCTTTCTTTCTTTCTTGACAAACCTTTATAAAGGGAAAATCAGTTGTTTCGGAACATTGTTTTTTTAAAGTTTCACTCGACCTAATAGCCCCAAAGCTATTTTATGTATGCAATTGGTCGAGAAAGTTTACGCAACAGTCCAACCTACAAATGTTAGCTTCCACAAGTGTAGTTAGTTCAAGGTTCTTTTTCATGCCATAAATCTATGACATGGGACCACCGGCTTACTTCCCTTCCGAAGGAAGGCACACTGAGGGATATTTACACACTGAGGGATATTTAATGCTCTTAAAAAATCCGATGACTTCGGCCAATGTTTACTTGAAGCACATGGGAGCCGCAGGCAGTAATGGGGTGCGCTTGAAGAGAGAGAGAGAGAGAGGGAAGAACTATCGTCCGCACTCGAGGAGGTGACTCAAGGAAAACACGGAGAGGCTGGCCTAATCCGTGAGGTAGGCCAGGGGACGGAAAAGAGTAGCCCAGTCATCTGGTACAGTCCACATTGGGGTGTCCAAACCAGACATGGACCCAATAGGCAGAGCTTCGCTGCAGGCGTGCGACTTAGGTAAAAATCGTGCAATGCTTACACCGTATTTTAACCTTTGTAAGGGGGTGATGAGACCTTATTGCATAAGTCAATATTCATTCGGTATCATATGAAATTATATCCAAGTTCTGGGCAGATGTTGGCGAAGGGACAGCACATTCTTGGCGGCAACAGTTTATTAATAGGAAGAAAGGCTGACGTGACTAGGAGAGTGGAGGACGGATATTGAAGTCATAAATGCACTTAGAGAAGGCGAGGTTTGAGGTATAGAGAAAGTTTTGAGCGTGTGAAGGACCGCTGGAGGAAGCCGGCCACGAGCGTTGAACCCTCTGGAGATGTAGAGAGAGAAACGCAATTTTGCGAAAGGACAGGGGATAATTTGTACCCGCCTATAAGTGACCTACTTGGAAATTAATGATTGGATGACGTTGAAAATTACATTTTGAAACCGGGAGAATTTTAACCTCTCTTTGATATATTTTATGTGTGAGAAATATAAAAAGCTGATTTAATTTACTCCAAAGCGAAGTGGGGAGGCGTGTTTAAAACGACCAATCAGCAAACAGGCGTAACCAAGCCGAATTCACGCGCCAAATCCAATGACAATGAGGGCAAATTGCGGACCAGTGTATAAATTAATCCTACGATCGATTCGGGAAATTGACCAGACCTACGAGACGTTGGGAACGTCACGAGCATGGTGATATGTCATATTGTTCTGAGTGAATTATTGTGAAAATTAAGTTTTGATTTCCTCTTCCTACACCCACCTCTGCTGTCAACATTTAAATAGGACTCTCAGAGGGAGGCAAGTCAGTCAGTTTTGGGGTGCTATCTGTGGTGGTAGCCTGCATCGCTCTGCTAGATAATTTAGTAAGTACTGCGATACTAGGTGCTACACCGGGACAGTTAGACGAATTAAGTAATCCAGCAAGTAGCTATTTCAGCCAGTATAAGATCGTGTCAAACAGCGTGTATGCGAAGTATAAATATGTGGTCATTCATATAGCTAAAGTATAATACTGTAACCTTTTCTGCCCACCCACAAAACGAAGCATCGTGTGAAGAAAGAAGTCAGCAGTTATCATACTAGGAAAATGAGATGATGCTGTCGCCCACGTAAGCCAAGGGGCTGAATATGGAGTGAGGAAAACACGGATGGGCTGCACAGATGGCGGTGGTAATTTGGCACCCAGGTGAAAGATGAGTACAGCACAAAATATACTTGTATAATTTAGTTGGGGTTGCGCAAATCAACAGGGAGACTTACTCATATTGTCTCTTATTCAGTTCATGAGGACTTTTATTTGTTTGTCAACGTGCATGCAAATATGTAATGCGTGGTCATGGGTATCATGGTAACTGGTGGGGAGAGTGTCACTTCAAGGGACTGGTCATCAGCCCTTGGTGTTTGTTCATATGTTAAGGAATAGAAGGAGGGGGATGAGATATTCGGTGATTAAGCAAACCAGAATTATGTTGCTGTAGATTAATCATATTGTGTGTTTGTGAATGGGGTTAGTGGACCGTCATATTAACGTAAAGTAAAAGCAGGTTTTAGATTGATTCATCCTAATTGTCGGCAGGCAAGGCAAAGGTGACCCTACGTAATGTTATTGGTGAGTAAAATTTACAGGAGGGTGATCTGAGTGTGTAACATAATTTTTGGGATGTTTGCCTTTGGCGTTTCGTTTAAGATTCATATGTTTTCTTGAATAAATTATTGTTTTATTATTCCCCTGGCATATGATTTCTAGAATAAGTTCCCATTATCCATTATCCATTATCCATTTCGAAATCCCTTGGATGTAATTAATGCTAGCCACACGGACAGCGCACCCCCTCCCCGAGAAGAGAGTCAACATCCAAGAAGACCTACTTTAAAGGGTACAATACGAGGTTTAAAATTTAATTTTCTATCCGAAAGGTCCTTATCCCTTTTCGTGTATCTCCAACCGTTAGCGAGTAAAACCTAAATTTGTGCAATAAAACACGATCAACGCCGAGCGCTGTAGTTGGACAAAATGTTCCATCCTTACTCTCCCTCCGGCAGGCAAAGCACGGGTACTTCAGCTAGTAATAAATAATTGGACATCCCTATATTAAGAGTAACGTAAAGATGCTGCTTCTCTAGTGTCCACGTGTATTGAGCCCGAAATCACATCTGCCATGTGGCCTCTATGGCTCATGAGGAATTAACCATCCTTGAGAGAAGCGAAGACTTCCAAGGAGAAGGCGCTCATTTGATTTAGTATGAGTTGCCGCGCCGCTAATGTATATAATTTTGTGTATTTCATGAGACTGTATTATTAACCATTATTGTACATATTTTCGATGCACCGGAGGAAGATTTTATTTATAATGTGAAGGAAACATAAATGTTAAACCCGCAGAGAATGCCATAAACATTTCACAGTCGCACATTTGACTGATAGCGCATCCGGCATCTTGCTAACCCCCACTCTTACTGCAAGCATGGTCTTGACATAACGTAATAATGGGTAGATAGGGTTACAAACAAAGAGGTATTAAGACGAGTGGGAGAGGAGAGATGTTTCTGGCTACTGCTAATGAAGAGAAGAGATAGGTTGGTAGGACACTTACTAAGAGACCCAGGAATAGCAAGCTTAGTTATGGAAGGAAGGGTCGAGGACAAGAACTGTAGGGGTAGACCAAGGTTAGAATGTGTTAAACAGATTGCCTCAGATGTAGGGTGTGGTAGCTATGTAGAGATGAAACGATTAGCTCAGGACAGGGAGGCATGGAGAGCTGCATCAAACCAGTCAAAAGACTGAAGACTCAAACAACAACACCACTCTTACTGCAGGCATGGTCCTGACATAACGTGAAAATTTAAGATAAACAAAATCGACGAATATCTAGTGAAATAAACTTAATCCGGCGAACAGTGATGTGCTTTAGCACGCAGCAAGGCTGCTGAGTGAATTAGAAATTATTCGTGAAGGCAAATTCTGAATATTTGCGGTATTATAGTATTTTTGTCCACGCTAACATCGAACATGCCGCCTAGCACGTTTTTCCAAAGTGTAGCTAAAGTGTTACGATATAACCAGGTAAAAGGTACAGTGCAACATGTTAATGAACGAATCACGTGTGATTTAATTCACCTAGTTTTGAGTGAGTATAGTAGCAAAAGCTGCTAGAATTAAAATCTGTGAGCGGAGGAAAAATCCACGCCCATTATTGCTTAGCCGCTAATGCAAGTGTAGCTTCAGTTAGAAATTGCAACTTATAATTTAATATTAGATTCAGTGCAAACCTACAAACACGACATCACAATGGCATTAATTACACACATTCTACATGCCGAAGAAATGCTAATTATTCCCATTATAATGGAGTTGGAAATGGAATAAAAACATCATGATGGCGGGGTTCAGTGATGGCTGGATAACACTATGAAGGAAGGAACGAGTATCCTAGGCATCTTACCACTATGCCTTACTTGCAACCTAAACCAGGCAAGTCATTTCACGATGGAAATGTGAAGCACACATGTAAGTCTGGCTAGAAGCCGAAACACCTTTTTATGTATGATCTCGTTATGGGGATTAGTTTTAGTAAGACCATATGCCGCACATTCTTAGGTAGGGCCCTTAATTAACATGTTTTCCTAGTGGTTAGGTAACCACAATCTTTGTCGTATCATTTGCAAAAGCTTGGGACAAACGCTTTTGCTAACATTTTTGTAAATAAACATTTTCTAGTTCGACAGTGCAACGAACCCACACACTTTAACGTGTAGGTACTTTTGTTATATAATCATGTCTGAATAACTGCATCCTTACTGGGACAGTAAACCCAGCAATCACCTGTTAGCCGTGAAACAAGCCAATGTCACATTCTTTCTTATTATTGGCCTTGTAAATCCGACTACAGCGCACTCTTTTCTTGAGATATTATTTATAAGGCTGTGAGTGGAGTGAACACTAGCCAATACTGCATAAAAACTGTTTACGATATGTGGAGAAGTGGGAGGGTAATTTTATTAAATTCGACATTCAGACGACTATGATACAAGCTATGAACTGTATATTTGGAAGATGAGCCAAGCAGGCTATCTTGAGTTCGAAGTGAGGGGTCATTTTAGGACAGTAAACGAAAGTCCCTGGTTTATTAATACAAGTTTTCCCAGACTTTAAATGTCTGATATGAGCATATAATGCACACTTTCTATATGTTCAGAAAGCACGGCTGTCATTACAGCAGAATAAAATCTTGTCCACAAGCTGGAACTGTATAAATTTAGTAAAACCATTGTTATGTTAGAATGCACTACAGAGGTAGGATATGATTACCCTTAGTTGCCCAGTACAAGTATTGGCACTGCGCCCAAATTTATTTATGGCTAAGACCATGATCCAGACAAGATGTGAACGGGGACCCGCAAATTTCAGAAATTACGAATTAAAATTATTTGGATAAGATAAAATCGAAGATCTGGAGATTTTATACTTAGAATGAGTATATTATAATGTCAAGAAATTATTATTAACAATATGTAAGGCCGAAAGTGAAAGAAGAAAATCTAGAAATTGTTTAAACAATTAATGTGGAAAGTATTGGAACAAGGACAGGCCTACATCACTTGATACACGGACTGTACTTCCGGAGACGGGAGTGTGTCATCACGAAAGGAGGAGAGGCGACAGCCCGAGACAGCACGTGAGGAGAGGCGAGAGCTGCGTCACAATCTTAGCTCATAAATCCAATAGATGGCTGATGACGTCACGTTGTTGAAACCAACATCTCGATCAGCTGACTAAAGGGAACTGCGGTAGTTTGGAGAACTGAAATACTACACGTGATGATAGAATTGGGTTATTTAAAGTGAGTTCTATTCATTACTAAGTCAGAATGGTGTATATTCGAAGAAGAGTCCATTTCAGGTTCCGTGTTGACGTTTAGTAATTAAGTATAACAAATTTAAAGTTTCCGCCTAATCAACACTCATTTAATATTTAGTTAGCTTATGGGTACATGTTTCGGAATTAGTACAATTCCTTCTTCTGCCCTTCATAATTCATGTTCAGAAACATCATAGACTAAAAAGACTAAAAAGACCACGTCCATGTAAGAAACATAACACACTGATATTAAAATATTATAAAAAATATTATAAAAACTGGTTGAACACTTTAAAACATGACATATTATGGACATTACATACGATAAAACAATAAAAACATTCCTGCTGTTAACAATCAAATTGATTACTAATCACTCCTATGCACATTCTTGAAAGGTATGCGCAGGTCAAATTGTGCAGTCGTTAATTTGTAAATAAAAACAAAGAGCACATTACATTAGTGTTCAGGACACAAATAACTTGCTGTACTGATAAATGTTGACATAGGTGGAGACTTTGTTCGGCACTTTATTAAAAGTGCGCTGACATGTGCTTAGTGGATGCAAACGGAGAAACGGATTATTAAGCTTGTATTTTGCACATTAACTGGGTGTGTTAATCTTGAGCCGAACGCTCCACGGACCTGAAATGAAAACGTTCAGTGGTTGGAATATGTTGAAGCCAAGGATTTAAAAAAAATAATTAAAAAACTAAATTCCGCCCTAACAAGAAATTTTGGACTTACGTGCAACGTTTGGGAGCAAAACGCCAAGGTCAATGACAATGGTGCTGGGTGGTAGGCTCCCACATCTGAAGCGAAAATTGGTACCAAAGTAAAGGAAATGACTTTGAATAAAGAATATTTGCGTGGAGTACATTATGTTAGATTAACTTACCGGCGTGACTGCTAATGCGAGGCGATGTAGGTAAGGTCAAGTGCCTGGTTGTTTACGGTCCGATGTGTACGCAGGCTAATCCACTAGTGCTGTGAGTGGAGTCAACCTGCTGCCTGATACGGATGAGGGGCGCACATGAGCGGTGGGGAAGTGGAGGGGTGGAACTGCTCGGGGTGGAAATGAACGGTGCGGCACTGGGTGGGACGGGAACCCGATGTCGACGAACTTGCTACTGTCTATGGAGGTTTTAATTTTTTGGAGATGAGATGATCTGCTAACGTATCAAATAATATATTGGTATCAAAATTGATCTCATTCAAGTTTTTGTGTGCATTGGACCTTTGGAACACGTTGATGTGTATGTTTTCTAAAATATTCATCAGACTGCCTTTGGATACATAATGTAATATATTAACATCGTTTTCTAAGCTGGTGAAGCTGTGTTTGCTTTCTTCCATATGGGATGCTATAGCCGAAATTTTTTTATATTTTATTGCTGAAAAATGCTCATTATAACGAGTGCGAAAGCTCCTACCGGTTTGGCCTACGTAATTGGCTGGACACGAATCACATTTGATTTCATAAACACCCGATTTGGAATATTTGTTGGTGTGATTGATTTTGCTTGAATTGAAGAATTTTTTGAAGTTAGAATTGTTGGTTTTAAAGGCAATGTTTAGGTTGTGTTTTTTTTAAATGTTAGAGACAGTATAAACGCTTCGGTCCACATAAGTGAAAGTTGCGAATTTTTTTTTTCGGGTTCAATTTTGACTAATGTAGTTTTCGGTTTATTTTTTGCTTTATGAATAAGGTTATTGATGTAATCGTGACTGTAGCCGTTGATGTTTGCTATTTGATGAATAATCTCTATTTCCTGTTGCAAATCCTTTGGAGACAACGGTATATTCAGGGCTCTATTTATGAGGCTGATGAAAGTCACCAAATCTAATATTGCAACTAATTCTTCGATTTCTACTTTAGAAAGTTCGCTGTGATTGGTCAATTGTTTGCGTATGACATCTATGGTTTTTCTCACTGGTATGTTGGTATACATGTCCTTAATATCTATTGAGTGCAGGGTGCTGCTATCCTTTAGTTTTAAGCCTACTGTTTTTTTTCGCAAAAATGCATGGTATTCCTGAAGGATGTGTTTGCCTTGTACTTATAATGTCTGTTGAGTCTCAAACGAGCACCACTATATGTCATGACTCCAACCACCCTGGAAGTCAATAAAAGGCAACTTTCATCAGCCTCATAAATAGAGCCCTGAATATACCGTTGTCTCCAAAGGATTTGCAACAGGAAATAGAGATTATTCATCAAATAGCAAACATCAACGGCTACAGTCACGATTACATCAATAACCTTATTCATAAAGCAAAAAATAAACCGAAAACTACATTAGTCAAAATTGAACCCGAAAAGAAAAAATTCTCAACTTTCACTTATGTGGACCGAAGCGTTTATACTGTCTCTAACTTAAAAAAAACACAACCTAAACATTGCCTTTAAAACCAACAATTCTAACTTCAAAAAATTCTTCAATTCAAGCAAAATCAATCACACCAACAAATATTCCAAATCGGGTGTTTATGAAATCAAATGTGATTCGTGTCCAGCCAATTACGTAGGCCAAACCGGTAGGAGCTTTCGCACTCGTTATAATGAGCATTTTTCAGCAATAAAATATAAAAAAAATTCGGCTATGGCATCCCATATGGAAGAAAGCAAACACAGCTTCACCAGCTTAGAAAACGATGTTAATATATTACATTATGTATCCAAAGGCAGTCTGATGAATATTTTAGAAAACATACACATCAACGTGTTCCAAAGGTCCAATGCACACAAAAACTTGAATGAGATCAATTTTGATACCAATATATTATTTGATACGTTAGCAGATCATCTCATCTCCAAAAAATTAAAACCTCCATAGACAGTAGCAAGTTCGTCGACATCAGGTTCCCGTCCCACCCAGTGCCGCACCGTTCATTTCCACCCCGAGCAGTTCCACCCCTCCACTTCCCCTCCGCTCATGTGCACCCCTCATCCGTATCAGGCAGCAGGTTGACTCCACTCACAGCACTAGTGGATTAGCCTGCATACACATCGGACCGTAAACAACCAGGCACTTGACCTTACCTACATCGCCTCGCATTAGCAGTCACGCCGGTAAGTTAATCTAACATAATGTACTCCACGCAAATATTCTTTATTCAAAGTCATTTCCTTTACTTTGGTACCAATTTTCGCTTCAGATGTGGGAGCCTACCACCCAGCACCATAGTCATTGACCTTGGCGTTTTGCTCTCAAACGTTGCACGTAAGTCCAAAATTTCTTGTTAGGGCGGAATTTAGTTTTTTTAATTTTTTTTTTTAAATCCTTGGCTTCAACATATTCCAACCACTGAACGTTTTCATTTCAGGTCCGTGGAGCGTTCGGCTCAAGATTAACACACCCAGTTAATGTGCAAAATACAAGCTTAATAATCCGTTTCTCCGTTTGCATCCACTAGGCACATGTCAGCGCACTTTTAATAAAGTGCCGAACAAAGTCTCCACCTATGTCAACATTTATCAGTACAGCAAGTTATTTGTGTCCTGAACACTAATGTAATGGGCTCTTAGTTTTTATTTACAAATTAACGACTGCACAATTTGACCTGCGCATACCTTTCAAGAATGTGCATAGGAGTGATTAGTAATCAATTTGATTGTTAACAGCAGGAATGTTTTTATTGTTTTATCGTATGTAATGTCCATAATATGTCATGTTTTAAAGTGTTCAACCAGTTCTTATAATATTTTTTATAATATTTTAATATCAGTGTGTTATGTTTCTTACATGGACGTGGTCTTTTTAGTCTTTTTAGTCTATGATGTTTCTGAACATGAATTATGAAGGGCTGAAGAAGGAATTGTACTAATTCCGAAACATGTACCCATAAGCTAACTAAATATTAAATGAGTGTTGATTAGGCGGAAACTTTAAATTTGTTATACTTAATTTCAGAATGGTGTATTACTGTGTTGCGTAAGGATGTAAGGAGACGTTTAAAAATGATCGGGCATTTATTCCCATACGTATGTTAATTCATTGATAAATAACCCTACAATTCTTGACTTAATTACTTGCATTTCTTTAGCCTACGTTTCCTCTTAACTCCGCAACACGAAAGAAAAATAATTAAAATGGAAATGCTGGAATTTATTATAAATTATTATAATTTACCCTATCCCTTACTCCACTGAACAGGCCTGTATTTATGCTCGAAGGTATCAAGTATTTACATGTCCATAGACGAGACGTGTTTCTTGGTGTTTTGTTGAGACTGCTAGTAAATGCATCTCTGAACATAAAAATGCTTTATGTCCCTATGCTGGTTTAAATGTAGTGTGGACTACACAATGCAGTCGTCAATCATGTTCAGTGTCAAATTGCAGGTTATGCTACAGATGTGACGGTGTAGTCTTCGATAATAAATATTAAACGTAAGTTATGGACAGTGTGTTTGGTTGAGGGAATTTTGAGATTCTTCTAGGATAGGCTACATTGCATCCCTAAATTAGTCAATGACAGGGTGCTTAAGCGGGAGATAAGGTTCTTACACATGAGGAAGAACAACATTAACAATGCGTTATATCGAGCACATCTGGAAGCGTCCAATTCAATAAACAAAAAAGAATGGGACAATTACCAGATCATCGTGTGGCAACTGACTCATGCATGCGCCATAAGGAAGGTCAAGGCGCTTGACAACAAATTCAAAAACCTGATGGACGCACAGCACACGCCCCCTAACCATCATAAATTAGTAGTGAATAACCCACATGTTTTCCAAAACCCCATCCAAAACCTTTCAAACATCACATTGGACCAAAAATAGTTAGAAATATTACAAAAAGGACCTAAGCATAATTGGGACCAGAACTATAATGACAACGAATTAATCAATTTAATTGCCGAAACCGAAGCAGCAATCAAAAAAATTCCGTATGAAGAACAAAACGAGGTTCGACACCAATAAGAAAATAAAAAAAATCATAAACTCCAATAAAAACAAACGAAAAAATAATCACAATTCTCTCATTAAAGCACAATTAAATAACTTAGTTAAAAAGGTTAATGATAACAACATAGTCATAACAAAGGCCGACAAGGGAAACACAACTGTTTTAATGAACAAAGATGATTACATCCAAAAGACCAACAATTTTCTCAACATCGCAAATTTCAAAGAAATCAAAAAAGATCCAACTAATGCTATTCAAAATCAGGTCAAAAACTTTTGAAAAATACGATTTTCATCATAGACGACAAACAAGCCACTAAATTCACGAGTATGAACCCAAGTCTACCCACGTTGAGATCGTTACTGAAAATTCATAAACCAGGCACACCAATCAGACCAATTGTTAACTTCAAAAATAGTCCCACTTACAAGCTTGCAAAATTCGCACAACAATATCTCAACAGACATTATAAGTACAAGGCCAACACGTCCTTCAGGAATACCATGCATTTTTGCGAAAAAACAGTAGGCTTAAAACTAAAGGACAGCAGCACCATGCACTCAATAGATATCAAAGACATGTACACCAACATACCAGTGAGAAAAACCATAGATGTCATACACAAACAATTGACCAATCACAGCGAACTTTCTAAAGTAGAGATCGAAGAATTAGTTGCAGTATTAGATTTGGTGACCGATAATAATATCTTCATGTTCAATGGTAAAATTTACAAACAGTCCGATGGTCTCGCAATGGGATCTCCCCTATCCGGCATACTTGCCAACATTTATCTCGACCATTTAGAACACGAGAAAGTAATTAACCACATTGATGGAATTGAATTCTGGGGAAGATACGTCGATGACGTCTTCATCGTCATCAATGAACAAAGTAAAAATATAGCCAACATTCTAAAAACTTTGAACAACATCGACGAAAACGTCAAGTTCACTGTTGAGTCCGAAGTCAATAATGAAATTAATTACTTAGATCTAACGGTAACTAGAAAAAGTAATAGGCTCCATTACAAAATATACAGGAAACCCTCTCAAACGAGCACCACTATACGTCATGACTCCAACCACCATGGAAGTCATAAAAAGGCAACTTTCATCAGCCTCATAAATAGAGCCCTGAATATACCGTTGTCCCCAAAGGATTTGCAACAGGAAATAGAGATTATTCATCAAATAGCAAACATCAACGGCTACAGTCACGATTACTTCAATAACCTTGTTCATAAAGCAAAAAATAAACCGAAAACTACATTAGTCAAAATTGAACCCGAAAAGAAAAAATTCGCAACTTTCACTTATGTGGACCGAAGCGTTTATACTGTCTCTAACATCTTAAAAAAAACACAACTTGAACATTGCCTTCAAAACCAACAATTCTAACTTCAAAAAATTATTCAATTCAAGCAAAATCAATCACACCAACAAATATTCCAAATCGGGTGTATATGAAATCAAATGTGATTCGTGTCCAGCCAATTACGTAGGCCAAACCGGTAGGAGCTTTCGCACTCGTTATAATGAGCATTTTTCAGCAATAAAACATAAAAAAAATTCGGCTATGGCATCCCATATGGAAGAAAGTAAACACAGTTTCACCAGCTTAGAAAACGATGTTAATATTTTGCATTACGTGTCCAAAGGCAGTCTGATGAATATTTTAGAAAACATACACATCAACGTGTTCCAAAGGTCCAATGCACACAAAAACTTGAATGAAATCAATTTTGATACCAATATATTATTTGATACGTTAGCAGGCCACCTCATCTCCAAAAAATTAAAACCTCCATAGACAGTAGCAAGTTCGTTGACATCGGTGTTCCCGTCCCACCCAGTGCCGCGCCGTTCGTTTCCACCCCGAGCAGTTCCACCCCACCACTTCCCCCTCCACTCATGTGCGCCCCTCAACCGTATCAGGCAGCAGCTTGACTCCACTCACAGCACTAGTGGATTAGCCTGTATACACATCGGACCGCAAACAGCCAGGCACTTGACCTTACCTACATCGCTTCGCATTAGCAGTCACGCCGGAAAGTTAATCTAACATAATGTACTCCACGCAATGTTTCTTTATTCAAAGTCATTTCCTTTATTTTGGTACCAATTTTCGCTTCAGATGTAGGAGCCTACCACCCAGCACCATATTCATTGACCTTGGCGGTTTGCTCTTAAACGTTGCACGTAAGTCCAAAAAAAAAAAAAAAAAAAAAAATTGTTAGGGCGGAATTTAGGTTTTTTTAAATTTTATTTTTAAATCCTTGGCTTCAACATATTCCAACCACTGAATGTTTCATTTCAGGTCCGTGGAGCTTTCGGCTCAAGATTAACACACCCAGTTAATGTGCAAAATACAAGTTTAATAATCGGAAGGTTTTCTCCGTTTCGCATCTACTAAGCACATGTCAGCGCACTTTCAATAAAGTGCCGAACAAAGTTTCCACCTATGTCAACATTTATCAGTACAGCAAGTTATTTGTGTCCTGAACACTAATGCAATGTGCTCTTTGTTTTTATTTACAAAAAGAAATTAACGACTGCACAATTTGACCTTCGCATACCTTTCAAGAATGTGCATAATAGTGATTATTAATCAATTTGATTGTCAACAGCAGGAATGTTTTTATTGTTTTATTGTATGTAATGTCCATAAGGTTGTCATGTTTCAAAGTGTTTAATTAGTTTTTTTATAGTATTTTAATATCAGTGTGTTATGTTTCTCACATGGACGTGGTCTTTTTAGTCTATGATGTTTCCGAATATGAATTATGAAGGGCTGAAGAAGGAATTGTACTAATTCCGAAACATGTACCCATAAGCTAACTAAATAATAAATGAGTGTTGATTAGGCGGAAACTTTAAATTTGTTATACTTAATTACAAAACGTCAACACGGAACCTGCAATGGACTCTTCTTCGAATAGAAAAATAATTTGGGAAATAATGTAGTAAGTTAATAGATTGAACTAATTTTTTAAGCTTTCGGGCGTACAATCAAAAATGACCAGCTAGACAAATACAATTCTCTTCAAAAATCAATAGGCCTAATTCAGAGTTGGATTTGTTACTAAGTATTTACAAGAGGGGATCCTGGTGTATGAGTATTACGGAACACGACAGCCACTTTTTATACAAACACAATTCTGTTCAAAAATCAGTAGGCCTAATTCAGAGTTGGATTTGTTATTAATTATTTACAAGATGGGATCCTGGATGTATGAGTATTCGGAACACGATAGCCAATTTTAACACCAAATATGTTACATTCTTAAGCTTTGCTACCTTCCGGTACGTAAAGAAACATGCGATGCTTTTCCCAATGCCGTATAAATTATGAAAATGTGTGTTTAAACCCTCATAAAAAATCATTTTCCCACATACTCCTATCACATTCCATTACGAGGTCCTCTGTTTACCCTTTAATCAGCTGATCGAGATGTTGGTTTCACGTCACAGTACAGGCGCAGTGTGGCAATGCGCACTCTATTGTATTTATGCTCGAAGGTCACAATGCAAGAAAGTGGGGGACGCAGGAGCGGAGATCGTGGCATTAGGAAGAGAAGAGCTTGGATTCACTCTCTACTCATATCAGGTCTGAGTAAGACCTAGACTGGAAAGCCAGTATCTTTGAAACAGTGCATCGTATAGTAGGCACAGTGCGCGACCAAGAAGGCAGTGTATTCATGGGGGACAGTGCTCTCCCCGAGCAGACAAAGTTCGAGAGACGGACTTGTAACATTACGAAGTGAACAGCTTACGAGCAGAACTGAGCTCATTTATTCAACACGCTCTACGACAAAAAGACTGCACATTATAACGCAGCTAGCAGCAGTACAAACTGATTCATTTACAACGATATAACTGCTAACATTTCTGCAGCCAACATTTGTCATTATAAAGCAGTATTCTACAAGCATTTATCACATTTCAACTAGTTAAAATGCAAGTTATAGATCGGCAAAGGGGAAGTCAGTCAGGTTTACTTTTTAACCAGATGATGACTTATTGCTAAGTACATTATGAAGGGAAGCTGATATGCATCGAGCTAGAGTGAAATCCAGAACACTATGATAGTATGGACATCGCAGCAGTACAACTACGCGACACTCTAAGATACAGAATGAAACTACACTACAATGGGAGATTTCACATCCATCTTGAAATAATCTCACAAATATTTTACAATGGAACGAGATTCTAAGAAGAGCTCCTGTCGAGATTTGCTGGAGTACAGCATGACGATTTTGCCAGTTAAGCTGAAGGACAGCCAACGGACGGAGAGAAGGCTGAGTGCTCGTGGCGAGGTCATCGTCCTGGCCACTGACCCAGTTCCGCTGGTGACATCACAGATAGCTCCAGCCACGGTCGACTCTAGACAGGTCGGAAGGCTGAGACTTGGCAACATGTTCATCAGTCATGAAAGTGAGAAGACTCATGAAGTTCAAGCGCGCCCCGCCAGGCAGCGCTAGAGTGGGTACGTTCCACACTGCCGGGGTCAGCTGGTCTTAGGGATGCTCCTAAGGGAAACGAATTACTTTGTAACTAATACTCTTTTAAAAAGTAATTAGCGGTTCCAATTAAAATAGCATGGCAGGGCACAATGGAAAATATAATTCATAGAAATAAGAACTACGGTCTTCATTACATGTTACGGAACGCACCGATTCCTGGATTATACAGACACAGATAACAAACGTAATCCCCAGCATATTAAAACAAGCACACACATAAACTATTTAAAATAACACTCTACTTAACAATTCATTTTGTCGGCTACGGTACCGTGAAGCTTGCGTGAAGACTTGGCGGGTGTTCGAGATTGCAAATCTCGGCGGATATCCTTCGTTTCTGAAGAAGAATCGGCACCCTAAATAAACAAGTCTGGGGATAATATCCATGACACGCTGAAGACAGCAGCCAGCTCCTGAAGGATCAACTGAAATTGTTTCTTTGGAATCGATACAATCATAAATATTTTGCTCCACATCGATTTTGAGTTTAATTTTCCGGTAATTACTTTCTCAGCCTGGAAAAGAATGCCACATACACTTCTCGAAGGACGTGTTAGATACACTTCATTGTTCATCTTCGGGCACCTTTTTTAGTTTCTTTGTTGCTTTCTCTTAGCAATAATTTAGTCGTATTTCCGTTTATTCCTGATGAAGAAAGACATGGTTTCTTTCGAAACGCGTCGAGTTTGAATAAATAAAACCTGGCGTAAGCCCAAAATTCTACATTATGGATAAAATGGTATTAACTTAGTTGCGTTTGACATTAACCATACCGTACATAAAACATCACAATAAATCGGTTGAAAAACTGGATCCAGATAGCTTTAAAACTCATCATTTTGCACCATGTGTTTCCACTGAATTTGGTTAATTAAAGCTTAATAATTGAGTTTAAATATCGGTTTGGTGACACATCGTCCCAGGCAAGCCGGTAACACCTGTAACTACTCAGGCAGATAGGTCACTTAGCCGTAATTTGGAAGTTATTGTGAAGTTATGAATGCATTTGCAGTAGCACTGCCGGAGACGTCATCGGGCTAGGCTATTGCGTTTGTAAATTAGCTCCCGTTTCAGGGTTTTTAGTTTTTGAGTGCGAATAGTTCGCTTAATAGTTGTAAAACAGTAGGGAGAGTATGTTTTGTATAGGTTTTAAGTTGTATTATGGCTTATGTCGAGCTGAGAAGTAAATTTGGTTTAGCTTATAGTGTAGTTTTTTGGTCTGTTCTGTAGCCTGGATTTATTAAGTTTATTGTGCTGCTGGCGTGATTAAAAGCTGTAGGATTTGATGTAGAGTGCTAGGATTGCTTGGGGGAAGTGTTGGTGAGAGGGAGAGAAGTGAGGGGATGGGTTTATGGAGTTGTTGCTGTTTTTGCTTGTTTTTCAACTGCTGTTTTTTTGATGGCGTGCTTGTAGTGCCTACAACCCTGGTACACGTTGTTGGACATTATCGCTTGCAGTGCTTGTAGCGGCGTGACCACAAACTACCGTGCTATAATGGCGGAGTCCTCACACTAGGTCCTTCTATTCGTCATGGTCATACCCTTGTCAGGCGGGAACACGAGGGAACGTTCAGTCTGGCAGGTGTACTTGTTTCTCATAGGGATATTTCCTTCTATATTTTGTTTCTTACGCTTTGTACGTTTATATGCTTTATAGTAGCGTTTATACTACCCTTCCAGATGAGTTTTTTTTTACTATAATCCGTAATCGAGAACACACTGACGAGTGTGCTTTGTATCTGGCAAATATGGTATTTTAAATGCCTACGGTACATGGAATTATCACATATCGTACTTCATGTTTTAAACTTTGATTTTCCTGGAATGTTTCGGCACCGTAACAATGCCAGATACATGTTGTATCCCCAACTGTAATGCAAATTAACCAAGTAAGGGAGGCTACACACCAGTGTTCAGGTTCCCAAGTGACGAAAATCTGCGCCAGGCCAGGATTAGGGAACCTTCGAAATGGTTCGTAGATTGCATAAATTAGTCAATCACCGGTAAGTGAAAAAACACTTTCAGTTATTGCCACTGTATTGCTAAACAATTATTCACAGGCAAGGAATGTTGCTGTTGATGTCAGCAAACTTGGTTATGGGAAGGGAAAGTTGCAACACTTTAGGAAGGAAACAGAAGTAATCTGATATAGTTATGGAATACCAGCAGCAACAGTCTATTTCTATTATGGTAGTAAATTATCTACATACATGTGCGGTGGAATCGAAGGTTTAGGCCTACAGTGTGAAGATGTTATGGGAGATAGCCTACATTTTTTGCATCACATAACCCTCAATTGCATCTACTTACTCCAAATTATTATTATTAGTACACCGCCAATTGTTTTATTACCATACTTCAGAGTACCGTAGTAAAATACGAAAGAAACCAAAATAATTTTCTTTATTTTGCTAAACACTCTTATGTTGGTAAATTATTTCCGTGTTACTCATGCCTAATATCAGCTGCTTGGCTCTTATAACAACATTTTATTCATTTATTTCCGATTGTGACACTGGTCATGTGTAAATAAAAATCAACAGATGTTTTGCTGAACATGTACATTATGTTTGTCCAATATTAATTCCGTTGTTTTTGTCGCCTCCCTTCCAGTAAACAGCTGTTTCAGTTCAGGCGCTCGTGACGAAATATGACTGACAATAGCCGTAGCTACAGTGTTGTCAGGTTGAACCTTCCGACCTTTCTAGAGTCGACCGTGCTCCAGCACATATGGTCGAGTCAGCTGTGTTTGAAGGACTCGAGCGAAGCTTTGCTTGTCAAAGCCAATCCATCCAGAATTCTCGTCGTTCAACAAAGGTAGCTGAAGCATTGTATTACATAACCATGTTTGTAGCGTAGTATTGTTCTGTGTTTTATTCAGCGATTGACCTACATACTTTATTAATTATTAATTTTTGTGTAGATCATTTAAATCCGTTTAATCCACTTTTATTGCCATTTTTCATTGCAAATTTCAGTCACTTTGACATTTTATTAGCGAATAATCTTTTTTCACGTTTAAGATAGTAATTTGTAACCGACAGTAGTGGCTACGCTGGCTAAAGCGCAGCATTAGGTCATGGGACCAAGCTCTCTGCTGACTCGGTAGACGCGTGGGTTCGAGCCCCACCGTCGGCCGTCCTTGAAATGGTTTTCCGTGGTTTCCCATTTTCAACACCAGGCAAATGCTGGGACGGTACCTTCTGACAGGCCACGGCCGCTTCCTTCCACATCCTTGCCCAGTTTCATTCACCATCATTCATTTCATCTCTCATTAACTCCTCTCATGAGGTTGGCGTCAGGAAGGGCATCCGGCCGTAAAAACCATCGCTATAAAGACTTCCATCGCATATCATCCCCGACCCCGTTGGTAAAACGGGAATAATAAGGGGTAGAGATACAAGATAGTAATTTGTAAAATCATTTAATTAGCTTTATATATGCGTGACCTTATTTAAATCTGTTTTATGGGGGTGGAATGCTTTGATAAATCTAGATACAGTAGGTTAAGTAAGTTCACATTTTCTCGAAAGTACAGGGATAATCGAAAGCTTAAGATATTGATTCGAGCTTCGAACCTTGTTACAAACTTACTGCGTGCAATAAATGTTTTATTACACGACAAATTGATTCTTAATAAAATAAAGACTTTATGAACAATAAATCAAATTAAACAATAAAAGTCACTATGTATCTGAGAAAGCAGATAGTTAGGCTACTTGAAACTATACTGCATGCCAAGAAATGGAATAAATTGCATTTCCACTTTATATAATGTTCAGAGAACGTTAACATGTGTAAATTAAAAATTATTGGAGCATTAATAAGTCTAAATAATTTTGAAATAAATAATTTCATGAAGGAAACCAGGAAACTTCATTGATAAGAATATGTATTTAAATAACGAAATGTAATGACAGGACGACTTCTTTTTATAAGTCAACCGATGTCAGTAAATAAAGTTAAATGGACTTATCTGAATAATTTTTCAGATTTTGAATTCACAGGAAGATAGGATATGTTCGTAATTTTATTAAATATGAATTCTTTCAGTCTAGTCAATGAAAAGTTACAGCATTGTTAAAACGAAGTTTATACGTGGAATAAAGTTGATAAAACCTAGACACAGGATGTTAAAAAAAAAGCTGTACAGATGTAGTGGAAGTTTTGAATTTTGATAACACGAGGAAATGAGCGTGTAAAGATAGGGGGAGTTTTGTAGAAGTTGTTTCTTGAAAAATATTCACATTAGAAGTGATTATGAAATAGAGATACTGATTTTCCTTGCATTATAGAGAAAATGCATTGAAATGGTTTAAAGATTTGAAATTCCGTGCAAGTAGTTGACGTCAATGAAATTACGTAGTTGTTAAAGAAGGAGGCATAGTATAAATGTTTTCCAGTTGTATTCACAGAGAGTGTGAAAGTAATAAATTGCATCGAGGCGAGTTCTGTACAGCATGTTCGAAAAGTATAGTAATTATTGGTGTCATTTTTGAAACAGAAGTGTGGAATGAAGAATTAATGCCATGCACTTCAAATATCCACAATTTATAACGTAACTGATAGTTTTGCAATGAATTTCATGCTTTTTGGAGTTATTCCCAGATTAGGAGGAATACAATTTTGAGCAGTGTTTAACTTAACCATTCGACACATATACTCGTCTTTGCTATGACGAA
This sequence comes from Meconema thalassinum, assembly GCA_946902985.2. Lineage (NCBI taxonomy): Eukaryota > Metazoa > Arthropoda > Insecta > Orthoptera > Tettigoniidae > Meconema > Meconema thalassinum. The sequence goes on from OX336390.1 coordinate 708,318,686, forward strand.
GTAGAAATTACTTTAACCCTATAAAAGTGTGGTGATGGTTAAAAAGGAGTAATGGAGACTCACACATTAAAATCATGATAGAAAGTAAACTTAAATTATTTCGTGGAATTTTGTGCGAACCACAAATTTTGTACATCTGTATATAAAACTTATAATTGATATTTAATCTTTGATATTATCAATTATACTAATGCTAGATTTGGAACCACGGTTCAGTACATGAAACACTTTGTATATAATAGGGTAATGTCTGAAGTAACGTCGTTTCATATTTTTGATTTTCCGTGAAGGTTCAGAGGAACTTCAAAGTGTTGGAAATTAACTTGAAATTTTCTTGATAGTTAAGGTGCATGTTTATGCATAAATTGTTATTTATGGAGACAATAAGGGCTCGAGTAGAGTGCCGAATTTTCCACAAAAAAAAAAAAAAAAAAAAAAAAAAACAGGACATCGTGAGATGTCACAGTTTTTTTTGGTTTAATTTTTCTTGCAGTGTCAAATGGGACACTAATTCAAATTTAAGTTAGGGGCATTCTTGTATCGTCCTTGGTGAATAAACCGCTAGCACCTTTTAGTTTGCTAGTAAATTTTATCTTAATTGACCGCTTGCTCATTTTATAATCGTCGTAAATGGTACTACTGGTCAGTTATAGGCGCCCACTATAGATTAGACCTTAACACTCCTCGAGATCGGAGTCTCTCGATTGCTAGTAAATGTAAATAATAGTAGAAATTTGTAACTGGACTAGTAGTAATATTTCTGTACCTCAGAACCAGACTAACGTAAGTCACATTATGCCAACTTTTCAGGAGAGCTGAACTGTAGAAAATGAACTCTATGTCTGACTGCATGGCTAATACTTGAATTAGGCAGCAAAAAACTATTGGCATTATTAAAGTAGTATATACTTAACCCTTTTATTGGTATTTCCTTTAGAATTAACGCAATATTCAGTCAGGACTTACGTTTTTTGGCTGTACTTATGAAATCGTTTTAGGACTTAAGACTGGACTTGCGTTATATTGGCTGTACTTATAAAATTGTTCTAGGACTTAAGACTGGACATGCGTTATATTGGCTGTACTTATAAAACCAAGTGGGGGTGAAGCTGATTCCTGCACGTGGTGCCCCTGAATAGGTACTTGAACTCAATTTTCCAGTACTGAACTGATCATCAGCATTTGACAGCCAGACTATCTTCTATAGATCTCCTGGCAAATAGAATACACCATGCAATACCATTCAAATTCTAACGGCTCTTCTCAGAGCCTTGTGACAAGAAGGCTTGGACAAAGATTAAAAATTTGCCAACTAAACATCGAAGGCATCAGTCGATCGAAAAGCGACCATCTATCGAGCGTTCTTCATGAGAACAATGTTGATTTGGCACTCATACAGGAAACTCATACCACCAATGAGGAAGAACTCCAGAAAAGAGGAAAGATTCATGGTTACTCTATGATTGGTGCTACGAATGATAGTGTTGTACCCCTAGGGTACGCCACCCTCATCCCCTAAATAAAATCACCGACAAATCCAAATTCCAAGCAATTACTTTGTAAACCTACAAATAACAATTACAAAATTATAAGACTAATAAGTTAGCACCTACATGAGCTCAAGTAGCCTCGTGTCCCAGGCAACGACCCTAGAAAGGACTATGACTTGGGAGGAATGTACGGATTCCGCAGACGTAGCACGAGAAACCTATAAGTACGACGGGAGGTCATGCCCTCGGGATCAGTCTGTCTAAGTGCTACCGACGTGACGAACCGCTGCTGCTGTTAGCTGAAGGGTAAGTGACTCAAGCGATCACTACACGCACACTCACACTACACTCCCATCCCCCTGTGCTTGGACTGTAATAATTATTATTTTCTATCAATTGAACTGCTATTTGCTAGCGTACCTCAAAATCGAGGTACACATTAAATTTAAAAGTAATAGAAGCCACTGGTCTTATCCTTTATTTATTTAGCTGATAAGATCCTACCCTCTTAGCTTCCCCATTAGGTAGGATCTAGAATTAGCTTTACTGTTTACTGCTTAATTGCTTCGTGACGTTAGCCGAGCGCTACCGCTCAGCGCTGACACCAGCAGGTTCCCCGTTAGCTCGCCTGCTCACGACTTGCAGCAGACCGCGTGGCGCAGCTGTCGCGCACAGAGTAATAATTAAATTACCTTTCCAAACACCACCTCAACCGGAACTACCCCGAAAAGCAGTACATTGGGGAGTTCTCTTTGCAGATCGTACTGACGATCGCAAATCACTAAATAATCCATTCCTCTTACAACCATTGCCAAGCTCGCCCCCTAATTACACTAAATTCATCCCTTAGGTTAATTATTTGTACAGGCAACCCTCACAGGTACCTTACAAATAGTGGAGGTGCTAGGTATCGCGACGTTGTCTTAAAACAATGCCTACAGGAGTACAGACAACGTATTCCGCGGAAAAGATCCCTAGAACCTAAAACCTCTGTCTAGCCAAGCAAACGCCACCCAGAATTAGGAATTTGTTTTGAAATAAGGGTACAGTAAGATTTTTATACCCACCCAGACCCGCCCTAATAGAGATACGTTCATTAACGCCACCCTTAAATAATAGGCAGCCACTTAAAACCCCAAATTTGCTACAACCATACCACATAATTAATAAGGGTCACATTATTTAGTTGCCCACCCAGTTCGGTCCCCAGTACCTTATATAGTAGTGTAATAGTAATATTTCATTTATTACCCCCTTTTACACCATGGCACCTCATGCCGAAACACCTAATTCACAAGGGAGGGTGTACCATAGTAATACAAATAGAAATTCCGAGCTATTCTTTTTTCTCTTACGAAGCCGGCAGCGCCGAATGCTAAAGGTGCAATTCCGCATACAAGCAATGCAGGCAAGGGTAAGTGTGGCACAGATTAAGTACACCCGCACCCCCCCCCCCCCCACCGATAGGCGTAACACACTCCTCGCCCGGGCACACCGAAATCTACACACGATCCACAGGGCACTACATGAAAAACACACAAAAACACTGAGGATACATTCCAAAATGGATAGGGTATAAGGTCACCTCACTCATACCGCAAACCTCCAACACATTAGGGCGCAATATGCGAGGGTGGATAACCATTTCGCACGGCTCATTGCCGAATATAGGCGGCTGAGCGCCCGGTTGATACAAATATACCAAATGAATTCCCAGTCGGAAATACAGCGAGCATAAGCGGTAAAATTTTTGCCACACACAATAGCATGCTCAGCATAAACCAATAGCTGCATACATTTGCGCCCCCGTGGACAAATAGTTAAATACACGCAGCTATACTGCCCCTTATCACACCTCAAAGTGAATACTGCCACCGCGACAGTAACGGAACAGGCCAGGGCATTCACCCGGCAATACGCCGAAATATGGCAACGTTTCCATCAGCTCCAGGCACACTTTATTGCATTTGAGCTGTTAACACATCCACCTACCCCAATGGAAGCGGTCAATACAGGCAATGCACCAAAAATAGTTAACACATCCATTCCCCTAATGCCCACTCCTATTAGGAAGGGGACTGCCGTGGCCATGCAACATACGCAGCTCGCCATGGGGAACGAGACACATGCAAACCAGTCCCACTGCCACGCAGTAATATTTCCATCCCCACGCTTCCATTATGCCCTAGGACCTTAGCGCCTATTCCGGCCAGCAACAGTCCTACGGTACGCCGAAAAGCCATATTAATGCACCGCCCCATTCCGATCACAATCCCCAAAATAGAAGGTAGGCTACACAAACCTAAAATCACCCTTCTCCAAACGCCTCGCACGGAAAGTGCATCCCTTGAGTGGATACCAGGTGCAAAAGACGATTTGGCAATCCGAGGGAGACGGTGTCATTATTTGCGATAGATAGCATTCGAAATTGCCAATTTAGAACACGTTATTTTTATATAATTGGCGGTACACTGAATTATAATACCAGTAAACCAGACCACGTAATAGCCTTACACGTAATATAACTCGCTTCCATAGCCAATTTTCCTTTCACACACAACATTTAAGTGTAAGTAGAGGATAAGAAATGTCGAGGCAGGCTCCGCTTGCAGCAGTCCCACGTAGGCTATCTCCACGTTTCCCCAGTCCCCAGAGCCATAGGAAACGAAAGCATTAAATCACCAGTATTAGGGAGTACAACAATATTTTTCCCACACATCACTCAAACCCAGGACCATATAAATCATACAAGCGTCCTATGCACTATGGAATTTAGTAGCCATGCTCACAACTAGCAGTCACCAACAGTTCCCCACAATGCATGACACGAAGCTTAATTATAAGTTGCATGCTTAGTTATATATGATATAATAATGTGTACCAGGTTATATTTCTTGTGTCCTATGTCTTTCTAGGATTATGAATTCTGTTCACACACACTAATTTAAGATAGATCAATGCTAGATATATATTTAGTAGCACATATGCCTCACATTCCCCATCAGTCCCCATGGACACGGTACGCCAAATAAGCATTGGCAACAGCGCCAATTGCAGTATGGCATCTAGTAACCACAGTCTGAAATAGTGGTCAATACCAATCCCAGTTTGGCCCCACACCATAAGTAACCTTCAGTTGCAAAATTCCAAATAGGAAATACCGACTTAACATTATTAATAATAGGTCAATATTTATAATATGTAAAGTGCATAAATGTTTTTGCAGATAATAAATTGTAGACAAGAGCTTGCACATGTTATACACAATGCACAGCAAGCCAGGTCAATCCTCTGTCCCAACATACGGAAGTAACGAGAGACGTAATGCTCAGTCATCCATACGCGACACATGCATATCAACAGCTTTTTCCGCCCAGTCACGTAGACTACCACGCTCATACATGGCCGTGCGATACCCGGGTCATTCACACTCATGGATGACACATAGCGAACCACGGAAAGATTCCTTTACCATAGAAAGATATCAAAACACTTCACATTCATACAAACTTATATATAGCGCACATTTTTACCTACTTAATCGCATATAGATTTCCATACACGGTCACGAGCATTAGGCGACCAACTGAAGATTAACTCACCTGGCACAAGGGACGATACAGTGACGTGCCCTTCCCCCACATATATAATCACAGAACACAGTTGAGGAGCACCAATATATAGCTTAATTGTTTATATATATATATACCTTCGGCAGCGACCGATGACCAATTTCGACAGATGTGATAAATAATAGGTGCTTGCATACATTTCCCATAACACTAGAGGGACTAACATTCCCATGGCTAATAACCACATTTAGGAGATTAACACACAATATTTTTACTTATACCACTTTGGAAAGTGCACGGATTCCAACAGTCACCCCATATTAAGGCGGGATGACAGGCCGATACACTACATTATCCCAAAATAGGCCAATAAGTTGATACATAGGGCCAAATATAATACATTACGGAACGTATAATACAATTTCTATAGCGAACACCATTACTCCAGCAGTAGCGAAAGCACATACCTAGTTACAGACAACACAATAACACAGGTTAGCCGCAGTGCATACACACAATGGCCTAACATATACAGGAACACAGGTTAGCGGCATTTCTATAATGGAACGCAATACTTATACACTAATGCAGATTAGCGGCCTTTCGCAAAGGCATAGCAGTAGACATACAACAACACAGGTTAGCGGATTTCCCTATAGGCCAAAGCAGATTAATACTCATGACAGAGTATAGCGACACTTAGTATAATTCCACACACAATTGCGCTAGTACACAGGTAGATTACTACCACCACAGCCAGTAGGATGTGACACAATCACACAGGTTATCATACCGTCACAGCATCAGCGTATATAGGTCAGCTGAACAAACAGGAAACACTGGGCATAAGGTTGACTTATACTTACACATATTACATATCCCATACACTGTAATCCAAGAGATGTTCTTTAATACATATAAAATCACTTCACATACTAAGTAAGGCAAACTGCACATAGACAGTGAGTAGCGCTCTGCATGCAATGCCGGATGCGAGAAATGCGCACACAGATTCTCGATACCCGAGACGCCAGAACCCCAAGACACACAAGTTATACACAGCAATTATGACGTTAACATATACTCCTTTCCACATATTTTTTCTCCTCACAGGGGATCTTTAAAAAATTTATTTTCTAGATCACAGTGGCATTGACCACCAAGTACCGTCATAAAGACAGACAAAATGAACAGTTTTCATAGAAGGCGACTTTCCATCTTAGACGACGGAGCAGGGAAATCATTTAAATTACAATTATAATTATAATCATCTCATCCTAGCCGACGACCGATTGGACTCCTAGAAATTTCTAGGGGATTGGGGCTATACCTCTAACAGTCGACTTAGGAATCCATTTATCATCCTTACGCTAAGTACAAACTGTTCATAATGATCTACTATGTGACGAAATGATATTCGTAATTTCATAAGTAATTTCATAATTTCATAAGTGCCACAAGGCTCCAACGGGACCACAAATCCTTATATGGATCCCCTTTAGTTCACATCTACACAGTAGATACACACTTACCATTACAATCATAAGTTGGCCACATAAAACTTACATATTTTCGTTTTGAGGTAACGCGACACGACATGGCACATACATATATATATGTCCATTAGTATCACAATAACGCCATGGCCCATAAGTATCCTACAGTCGACCTAAGGCGTCAGTAAGTCAAAGGCAGGTTAAGTCCTACTTTCCTGGGTCAAAACACTATAGGATGAATATCAGCCGTGAGCGCACAGATGTAAATATATTCGGCAACTACTACGTTAATGGTCCATAGCTATTCCACGTTTTCCTAAGGCGTAAATCGAGTCAATAGCAGGTGATAGCCTACCCTCCTGGGATCACGATAAGGAATGAGTATCGACCATAGACATAGACATGCCGAATTTTATAGATAACGAATAACAAAGGCCCAATGATTTTATTTAATATATAAAGACTAAATATCCACTTGATTCCACAAACATAAAATACGAAATAGGAATACATCATCTACCCACCAACACATTCAGTTCTGGGAATACACTGCATAAATCTCACTTCCATACAACAGAATGCCCGGTAAATGTAGCCCATTACACTACTCCACGGACAATCCAACAACGCGGAATACAATATTCACTATGAATACAGCATATTACTGCACCCCGCATTATTTTTCACTTTCCCGAAGTAGGCGGGAGTAAACCATTGAAACACTTTTTTACAGAATGACAAATAGCATTTTCACAGCCACAGGAAGTCGCCATATGCTTCCGGACATACACAATATACTCCAGCATACTCCATACATTGTATACAAGATGCATAGTTATATATATATATATATCATTTGCCACATTTAAGTACACTATGATGACAGCGTAATCCCATTAGAATTCCCCAACAGAAAGACATGCGTCGCTTCCCAATACACAGACGGGCAGTCAATCGACTACACCCAGATTACATAATGCACCGGCTGTATAGCATTTGACGATGCATAAATGACGACCACTCCATTTGACACATAACACGTGCTTATGACAGTTCATCTACTGTACAATAACAACGCACCGTGCTTGACACCCGCTCTTAGAGCTCAGGTCCAATCAGAACAGCGCCACGATAAGCATGAACTACTACAGCCCGCCAGCCAATCAACACTTTAGGTACCGCCTCGCAGTAGCGATATCTATTACCTCCCGTATACACACGTTATCACAGGCCACACCTCTCACGTGACGAGTAACAAGCAGGCAGCCATAATTAATATCCTCTCGCGCGCTGAATTCAAACGACAGTAAGGCCGAGATATATAATTCTCGGAATATACTATACACACCAGGGTAACCAAATATTTTTCTTTTAGTTCACACCCTTCATCCCTCAATACTTAATACCGGGACAGCATATTTCACGGCAAAAAGCCAGTATTATCGGTGATATTCACACAGCGCCGCGTCACACAAGTACACCGTATTTTATTTTTCAGCGGGCTTTAATATACTCTTGCCCTCGAATACACCCTTATATCGACACACCATCCAACATAGGAAAACACGAGCATGTCTCCGTGACCCTACTAATATATAAATTTACTTCCCAATTAGGAGTTTTTTTCCGCGGTACAGCGATATTGGACAAAATATTATCTTCCAGATTTGAACGAGCAAACCTATTTCAAGCGATAGCGCATTGATAATCCCCCCCCCCCCCCGAGCATTGTACCCCTCTTGAACTCCATAATTAAAACACCACATTTAGTGGAATTTATAGCCCCGTTTACCATATAGATGGCATTCATATATACCATCCACCCAACTAATAGGATGGCAATACACACTATGGATCCCCACATTTCCGTAGGGCGGATAGAATATTTTTTGCAGCAATAAGCCCCCCTATATGAAGGACTTAGGCCACACATATAGTGCGCTGCAATATAACCTGGTTTAGTATATATGTCTACATATAAGACAATTTCTCTAGTTAAGGGATCATATTACATAATAATCCTAGATAGCCAGTTTTAAGATATATACTTTGTAGAATATAAGTCTAAAGTATATATATATTCCAAGTACAGACAGCAGTTATTATGGCCCCAGATGCCATATATTGCGACTAGTGCGTCCAAGATTAAAAGCACATCTCCCTCCCAATATACATATTAACACTCTACAGTTACACACTTGTACAATTCCCCCCTATTAATGCGCGGCACTTGGTAATCATGCATTTACCAGGGTGTACGCCATGCTTTATCGCTCGTGGCTATATGTTCATCAACATTCGGAACTTTAAAGCTAACAGCTTCGCGTCCCAGGCTTAACCCGCTAACACCAGTGCATGCATTGTTTTATTTTTATAACCAACATTTTTACCCTGCATGCCAGTTTTGAGCATAAATGCTAGCCTAACTCCTTCAGTACGGTATCTAACAACCGCGCTGAACACTCAGGTCCTAACCAATAAAATCCTCACCCACACCGGTCGAATAATCCTACCACTTAACGTTTCCCAACATCCCCATAGGACCACGATTCCTTGGACCTATCTTACCATCCATTTACCGATACTTACAAATTCTAACATACTTACAACTGCCCATTAACACGGGAATACCCTTCACATCCTTAAATTATCCACTAACATGTGAGAGGGAATTATACGCAGCTGACATTAGCTGGATATCCGACGAGCCAGGCGCAACTAAAGTGCACTGTGCCACCACTGTCATCCGCCCGTATAACTATGACACCCCACACAACACAATACCGCTTGACACTTTCTTTTCATCGTTGGTGCACGGAGGTGCACTGTGATGGATGTGACCCTATTTTCCAGGGGAAAATAGATATTGGTAAGTTGTACCCAGGACTGACGGCAAGGATAGCCCAGGACCTGACAGGATATGACTTGGACGTTGACGACCGACGGGAGGTCATAGTGGTGACGTGTTAGGGCGGGCAAGCGCCTGTGTTAGAGGACGTACATAACCTGTCTCCCCTAGCATGGGGTCCGTTATACCCATATTTTATGTCCTAACGTCGTCTAAGCTATACCTGCGGATGGAGGCTTGATGGTTCGATAAGGGAAGTAAATACCCCCACATCGGACAGGATACATCCTCCTTCCCAAGACGACCCACTTGACTTGACGATAGTTAGCACGTAAGGTTAAGTAATTTCGGCTCTATGCGCGGAGCTAGAGACCTGGTTATCACACACAGGTGAAGAAAGAAGAGGATATAATTTCCCGGGCCGAGGTATCTAACACCGATGATCTCCTCTGTTGATACCCCCGTAGACCAATTCATCAAGAAAGAAGAGGATATAAAATCCCGGCCGAGGTATTGTCCCCGATAATCCGAATAGTAGGCTGTCAGATATCCGCCCCCTCAATCGGATTGCCAATAATCAATCGCACCGGCACAGCTACATCAATGAAAATGGCACTGACAGATACTACCGAGATTAGAGCACAGTAGTTAACATGAAATTATTGTGGAACACACCAAAATATACGGGGGATCATACTTACCTTTTACTTACCTATTCAATTTAATCTCGGGTCTGGGTTTTCAACTGGATCACTTAATAGTATGCCCTCACAATAACCTCCACCACGATATTTAAAATGAACCAAGTCGGAAACAAGAAAATTTAAACTGCACAATAATTTATTTCACATAAAAAAAATTAACAAAATTTAACAACAAAATATACGTGGCAATCAGAAGCCATTGTCAATGCAACCATGTCCTCCCGTAGGACTTGTAGACTTCACATACAAAATTTCAGCTTTCTCTAGCTCAAAAGAACGTAATAATAACAACAATGCACATTGGAATGGATAAGGGAGCTGGGACGAGACATATAGCATTTGTTTCCTTGTTCATGAACTTCACATTTTATTTATAACCGCAAGGCTGCTATGTAGATGACCTTGGCCTGTATCATACAGTTATCTGGCCACCTGCGATACACCCTGCACCGTGTCGCATGCTTGCTTCGTCAAATGGACGCACCTGTCCAGCCAATGTTAGCATATGCTAGTTACCTCAGAGCCTAGCTCCTTTTCAAAACACTTTAAATGTTCACATCTCAACTCAAATATTATCACGCAAATCTTTTAAATGCTCCGTTCAAATATCAATGGATTACTCTAATAATCCCAAATCTTGTTTAATTGTATATTCCAATTGTTTAACTAGCGTTGTTTAGAGTATAATAACGAACACGCTTAATGTTTATAACAAAATGTTCATTATTTATTTATAACATTTTAAATTGTTTATAACATTGTCAAACGACAATTGAAAAAAAAATATACACGCCTCTATTAATCCCGTTCGTTTCAAATTATTATTATTAAAGATTTTTACATAGTTATTTACATTATTTATATTATTTATATTAGAAATACATTAAACCACACGTTTATCCGGTTGATAATTACTTAAATCGTGGTGATATAATCGAACAATGAAGGTTAGTTATATTTAAATTTTAGATTCAGGTTTAATAAGATTTAATAATAATTATTTGTGACGGTAACCTCCATTCAAAATCGTTATCTCAAATTATTTAAACACTCATGTTAATTTTAACAGTAACTTCACATGAATAATTTTCAATGGACCTGAACAATACACTCAGCGGAAAAATACCTCGCTCAAAACGCAAAAAATTGCACCTAAATTGGCCCATAATTCATCATATATCTCATTATATATGGCATCAAAATCTTCCACAATACACACAAAAAAACTTCCACTTATAAATTCATCATCATCATCATCAATATTACTGTGGGAACCTCCTTCACTTATTACAGGGCATTATTCATCAGCGACTTTTACACGTCCACTGAACTAACGATTATACATCCATAGTTCCTCTTTAAAAATTCTTATATTCATCAATTGTATCAAAAACGGTTATTATATTTAACCTTCGTGGGTTTCATTCATGAATCGATATGAAGTAAAAATTTGCCAGTCACAAAGAAATTTAATAGCAAATACGATTAGACACGCCACCCTGGTCTATCAAAATTGAGATTAATATCATCAAAGTATCGCAGTATAAAAATACTATCTTCAATCAAAGTTCATCTAAACTGCATAAATAGTCGAATAGAATACAATTAGACTGTGGACTGCAAACATTATTGTTCCAATCTAGAATTGAGAAAAACTCCTATCAAATGTTCATTACTACAGTGTACTCAATAAATCGTAATCAAAATTCATATTTCATAAAATTGTCTATAATGCAATGGTATTTCAGAATTGACGATAAATGTCTATGTTGCAATCATGTTCATAAAACGACTAGTATTTCTAAGATCGTCGATAAAGTAGTAGATTTTAACGCTCTAAAATCTTTTAATCATTCTTCTTTCTTGAGGATGACAGAAAATTGGTCAAAGTAATTTACTGAATAGAATTACTTTAATAAAATGACACGCTGTCTGAATTCAAATTTGCCATAGAGAATCGTTAACTTTACAGTCAAATCGTGACTACAAAAATATGCAAATTACTGAAAGAATATATATTATCAGTCTCAACTGATCCAAAAATTATATAACTATGCCAATGACATAATAATGTCTCAATAAATCGTAGAAAAAGGCATAAATCAGCAAAGTGTACAGAGTACAGAAATATCAAGCAAGAATATGGGGCAAAATATATGGAACAGAAAATATGGGGAAAATGGTTGCTCAGATATCGCTAAATGGCTCAAATAAATCAAGAAACGTTCACGACTACCTTATCTGTTGATTGAAGTTCTAGAGGAAAATTTCCAAAGAAGACTGCTGTTGGTTCCATTTCACCACCGTAAAGATGTGCTCCGACCTCGAACCTGGAACCTGCGCCCTCGGAGAATAGAACAGTTTCCTCCTCCGGAAATAGCACTGCTCCGTGTAGACGATAGACATCCTTCTGGCAAAACTCTTCTGTGTGAGCCGGGTCCACCCTGGCCTCTCTTGAAAGTTCCCTGACGTTCTGGTAGAAATTCGCCATGAAGTTTATTGCAATTATTTCCGCAGAAATGTTCATAATTGTGGAGTATGAAGATATTTCCACTGCCATTTGATGTAATTCAGCGATGGATTACGATGCATGAGTGTAGTTGGATGTTCACTACATGCTCGCTTTTGTAGAATGACGATTAACGAAGCTCCATGTTGCTATTTCACTCCATTGATATATGTCCCAATTGCATTAAAGTTTTAGTCTTCCATCTCCACTTCCGTTATAATAATAGTCGAAAGTACTGCCAGATTATATAGTTCCATTGTAGAATGTAGCGTTGTATCACCAAATGTAATCTTCAGTATCACGGTTGCAATACATGTGTCAGCCGTAGCGTAGAATGTTGTATTATAAAAGTGCTTCTCAGGTGTCGAGAAAATCACTTTTGTCTGCAGTCTTAAAATGCGAATATCTTCCAAAGTATAATAGTGAAAATGTTCAACTTTCGTACACGCCTCAATATTGTAATGCACAATTGAATTAGCATAAATGCAGTAGCTAACTCCTGATAGATAATTTTGTAGACTCGTTTATGTGTGTGCTCCAACTTCGCCTAGTTTTAGTAACCGTAAAATTGCACTGCTGCACGCTCAGTGCTTGTTCGATGCTGTGGGCTCTACCACACGTGCTAATGACGACTTGCTTCACTGAATAATATATACTTGTTCTATCGGAATTAAGAACTCGAAGTCTGACAATGTGAGAATCAGAAAAATGAGCCATGAGAGCCTCCTCTCTGCTGTGCAAGGCCTTTTATCAACTTCTTAAGGGGCGTATCCATCCCTTCCATAGCTTGTTCCTCCGTCATTGCTAGAAGTTCTAACTTTGGCTATACTTGACGGATTTTCAAATTTCAAAAACTCATAATTAATTTCTTCAAAATTCCAAATCAATGCCATAACTGAAAATAGATTTCCGCAATTCTGCATGCCAAAAGTAATTAAATATGGTAGTTTCAGTAATCTCCGTCTCCCTCCAAACTATCATTCATTGGTTCGAGCCTCTCCTCCAATAGCGTAACTTCTTCCTCAGCACAATTCCTTGCTTCCCTGCGACTGCGTCGTAAATCTCAGATCCTTCTCGAACAAAATCATGACGTCACCAAGAATCTCAGCTCATCCAGCCTACTTGCATAAAGTCTGCGTCATCCGTGCCTACGTCATGAATATACACGTCACAACTATGACGGCCATAACTTTATTCACATATGCCAATACAGCCACCGTGGTCTCAGTATAATTCAATTTACGGGGGCAGTATGTAGCACCGATAATATTCTCTGCTCAGGCCCCCGTTGACCAAAGCATCAAGAAAGAAGAAAATATATGACGAACCTACGATTCTCTCCCTGGCCGAGGTTACAACTATCATTGTGCCCCAGGGGGAGGAATATATTGATATTGCCTAGGTGGCAATATATGAGTGCCGAATGCGGTCTTACGCAGATGCGTAAGTCCGATAGGAACGGCCCATACCGTTCACGTGAGTGTCCTTCAATGGAAGGGACGATAGCATAAAGGAACGGTCCATACCGTTCACGTGAGTGTCCTTCAATGGAAGGGACGATAGCATATTGGAACGGTCCATACCGTTCACGTGATTATCCTTCAATGGAAGGGACAATAGCATAAAGGAATAAAGGTATAAAACAGACAGGAAGGTATGTGAAAGTATAAAATAACAAATGGTCAGTAGTAATTATGAGTCTACATTTTATGCTTATATGTCTGTATTAATTTTTCAGCGCAGGTTGAAAACCTGAGACGCCGAATCCTGATACAGCGCACATAGTGGTGCATACTTTGCGCATATGCATCGGGAGTAGCTTCATTTTGGGCACTCGCCGAGATAACCAATTAAGGTGACATAATGTGATTTATTTGCAAGATGAGATGTTTTTCTGTATACCTCCACAGGTTCACCCCACAGATGCCGAGGGTGGATACCCTCTAATATGATTTTATGTGTCTTTTTGGTCCCAACAGGTGGCGACGTAATATATGCAATAATGATATGTATTTTTACTACACATATTTCCCTCCCCCACATTTCACACTCACACGGCCAATGAACAATTCCCCCCCCCACACATGATATATGTTTACAGGCGTACATCCGAACCACAGTGGAGATATACCTGTGGGATATCCCCCCACTGCAGGTCGGATCAACAATAAACAATTTGACACCTGTCATGAGAGGTGCACTACGGCCACACAGCTCGCGCCTATTTCTGTAAAGGACGAGTTGTGCTGCCAAGATGACTTCGCTTTCCCACAGGGAGCGAGTCCTACTATAGTCGTACTATAGACATGTAGTACATAGCCTGCAGGTCTTAGATAGTAGTTTACACATAGGTATTACATAAGAGTGCACTCGAAGTAGTGTTAGCATTCATAGAGTACGGTAATTTTGTAAATGAAAGAATATAACAGTCATATAGTTGCGCAACTTCGATATTGGTATAATATTGGTATAGGTAATAGAGTTTTGTTTTAAATGTAGAATATTGGTATAGTTAATAGAGTTTTGTTTTAAATGATTACATATGATATTGTTGCGTTGAGTTTTGTTGCAAGCATTTAAGATAATTATGATCTATGGTATTGTTCAGATAAGGTTAAGATTGCGAATGTATGAAGGTATTATGGTTATTTTTTATTGTACACATTGTTTTTTCCTTTCTATTCTTTTAAAATCCCCGTTGTAAAAATGTCGTATTTCTTCCCCACAATAAAACACTTCTAACTATATTCCCTTAAAATACACCCTGCGACATTTCTTTGATTCTTTCTCTCCACCCTATCTCTTTTACACATGTGCAGGGCACGCGAGGGCAGTTTTTCATCCGCACCGGAGGTACGTTACTTGTATATCCTCCCCCCCACCCCTAGGATTTTTTTCCTCTCGCTGTGTTCCTGCACCCCTTTAATTGACTTGATAATGATATGTTTTATGTTTATGATGTATTTACTGTTTTGTTTATGAGTGTACATTGTAATTTGTTACACATGCCACATATTGTAACCCATCCAGGTTCACAATGTTCACATTAGAATAAATATCAACAAAACATACAAGTAAGCTTCACGACCCAATGTTGCACTTTTCAAAATAACTGTAAAGAAATATTGTTCCCCTCACCATACACACTTACACATGATCGCTGAGCACTCCCCGGAGGCACAATCTATAGAAGGCACTTATACACAGCCTTCAACCTTCGACGATTACTCCCATATTACAAATTTCATATCTACCCCCTTCCTCACCCCTATCTTCCACGAGGCTACCCACACACCCCCGACGACGCCACCCATACATTTACGGACTAAATTAAAAGAAGAAAAGAAGAGAAGAACAGAAGATAGAAGAATTCCAAGAAGAAGATGCCATATTTTACAAAATCCACCCCCACGTCTTCGTCCAGTTATCGAGGACGATAACTAACCCTACAAAGGGGGTTGTTGTACCCCTAGGGTACGCCACCCTCATCCCCTAAATAAAATCCCCGACAAATCCAAATTCCAAGCAATTACTTTAAAAACCTACAAATGAAAAATGAAAATCCACATCCTGCTTCCAGTCTCCGACCGGGTCAGGAATGGAATGAATGAAGCCCCCATCTAGCGGCGAGGATATGAACTGTGCCGGCTGCCGAAGCCTGTCGCACTCCTCTGGGGCAATGATTAAATGAATGACAGATGAAATGAAATGATAGTGGAGAGTGTTGCTGGAATGAAATTTTGACAGGGAAAACCGGAGTACCCGGAGAAAAACCTGTCTGCCTCCGTTTTGTCCAGCACAGATCTCACAAGGAGTGACCGGGATTTGAACCACGGACACAGCGGTGAGAGGCCGGCCACGGAGGCTCTCTTTAAAAACCTACAAATAACAATTACAAAATTATAAGACTAATAAGTTAGCACCTACATGAGCTCAAGTAGCCTCGTGTCCCAGGCAACGACCCTAGAAAGTACTATGACTTGGGAGGAATGTACGGATTCCGCAGACGTAGCACGAGAAACCTATATGTACGACGGGAGGTCATGCCCTCGGGATCAGTCTGTCTAAGTGCTACCGACGTGACGAACCGCTGCTGCTGTTAGCTGAAGGGTAAGTGACTCAAGCGATCACTACACGCACACTCACACTACACTCCCATCCCCCTGTGCTTGGACTGTAATAATTATTATTTTCTATCAATTGAACTGCTATTTGCTAGCGTACCTCAAAATCGAGGTACACATTAAATTTAAAAGTAATAGAAGCCACTGGTCTTATCCTTTATTTATTTAGCTGATAAGATCCTACCCTCTTAGCTTCCCCATTAGGTAGGATCTAGAATTAGCTTTACTGTTTACTGTTTAATTGCTTCGTAACGTTAGCCGATCGCTACCGCTCAGCGCTGACACCAGCAGGTTCCCCGTTAGCTCGCCTGCTCACGACTTGCAGCAGACCGCGTGGCGCAGCTGTCGCGCACAGAGTAATAATTAAATTACCTTTCCAAACACCCCCTCACCCGGAACTACCCCGAAAAGCAGTACATTGGGGAGTTCTCTTTGCAGATCGTACTGACGATCGCAAATCAATAAATAATCCATACCTCTTACAACCATTGCCAAGCTCGCCCCCTAATTATACTAAATTCATCCCTTAGGTTAATTCTTTGTACAGGCAACCCTCACAGGTACCTTACCTTATGGGGTGGCAACTTATGCCCGGAACAATCTAGAACATGTCCATCATATCACTTCTAGCACGGGGCCGATAACCTAGATGTTAGGCCCCTTAAAACAACAACAACAACAACAACAACAACAACAACAACAACTTCTAGCACGGACGATAATATCCATGTAGTAGTTGTTACTGTACAGGATATAACCATAACGAATGTATACAAACCACCAACATTCCCATGGCCCAGCTTTGTGCTTTCAGTTTCAAATCATCCAGCCATTTTTGCAGGCGATTTCAATAGCCACCATGAAAATTGGAATTATGCTCAGAATGACAACTGCGGCACTGCTCTCGTTGAATGGGTTGAAGAACACAACTTACACCTTGCTTTGATGCCAAGGACAAAGGATCATTCAGATCAGGAGCCTGGCAACGTGAATATAATCCAGATCTGTGTTTTGTGACTTGTGACAAGTATCAACCTCTTCCAACTTTAAGACGCATATTGGATGATTTTCCCTGCAGTCAGCACAGACTAGTACTTATAGAGATAGGGTTGTCTATCCCACTCATAACTTCATTCCCTCGCCCTCGATGGAACTTCAATAAAGATAATTGGACAAAATTTACTAGACAAATGCATCAGATGGATTCCTGCTAGAAGCATGAGCTACAACAGGTTTGTTGGGTTAGTTACTTCAATAGCCAAGAAATATATTCCGAGAGGGTATAGAAAAGAATACGTTCCGGGTTGGAATGAACAAAGTGGTGCTCTTTATAATGAATTTATGAAAACATGTAATCATGTAGTGGCTGATGAGCTCTTACATAGTTTGGATGCAACACGCAAGCAAAAATGGTCAGAGACTGTTGAGGAGTTGAATTTTCAACACTCAAGCAGAAAAGCCTGGAAGCTTGGAGGAAATTCTATAGGTCAAAGAGACCAACCTAGCATTATGCCTCATAAGATTGTTAGCCACATGGTATCGACTTCTATGGTTGCACAAGATAAAGACCATACTCGAATGCTGAAAAGGAACTTCAAAAAAATAAAAGCATCACTTCCATCAACTTCGTCTTACTCCGAAGTATTCACCTTTGAAGAAGTCAATGTGGCTATAAAAGACATCAAACATGGGAAAGCCCCCGGATTTGATGGCATTCATTCTGAGTTTCTGTTAAATCTGGGCCAAAATGCTCGAAAATGGCTTGCTCGATTTTTCAGTGATATTCTATACACAGGGTTCCTCCCAAATCAGTTCAAGAAAACTAAAATTATAGCTGTTTTGAAACCTGGTAAGCCAAAAGACGCTCCCCAAAGCTACATGCCTATAGCATTGCTGAGCTGTTGCTACAAACTTCTTGAAAGACTGATTTATAACAGGATCAGTCCGACTATCTTAGAACACAATCCTGTCGAACAGACTGGCTTTAAACCTAATCGCAGTTGTTGTGATCAAGTCCTTGCTCTTACATCGCATATCGAGTCTGGTTTTCAACTCCAGCTGAAAACTTCTGTTGTGTTTCTCGATCTGTCTGCCGTTTATGATACAGCATGGAGAGAGGGGTTACTCTATAAACTGTCTCGAATAATACCTTGCAAAACTACCGTGAAACTTATTGGTAACATGCTCAGTAACATACTTTTCCAAGTCATTCTAGGGAAATGAATGAGCAAACAAAGAAAGCTGAACAACGGGCTCCCACAAGGTTCAGTGCTGTCTCCCCTTCTCTTCAATCTGTATCTCTCTGATCTACCAGATACTCAGTCCAGATAGTTTTGTTATGCTGATGATATAGCTTTGGCTATAAGGAACAAGGACATCAGTGTCATGGAGAATGTGCTCAATGATGACGTTGCTAGGCTTTAAAGTTATTTCCACAAATTGAGGCTCCAACCAAGTGCAACAAAAACTGAAGTATCATGTTTCCACTTAAACAACAGAATGGCTGATAGTGCAGTTCATGTATCGCTTCAAGGTTCTGTGCTGAGAAATAATAAACACCCTAAATGTTTAGGTGTCACTCTGGATCGAACATTATCTTTTAAAAAACATCTTGAAAATACAGCCGACAAAATTAGAAGCCGGAATAATATCCTGCAGAAGCTTTGTGGAACTACTTGGGGAGCTTCTGCTACAACTCTGAGGTGTTCTGCATTAGGTCTTGTCTTCTCCGCTGCTGAATATTGTGCTCCATTTTGGCTGAACAGCCCCCATGTAAAGATAATTAATACCCAACTCAATAACACCATATTAGATCTACGCCTTATTAGATCTACGCCGACTTATTGGCTTCCTGTCCTCAGCAACATCATGCCTCCTGACCTACGCAGGAAAGCTGCCCTGATCCGAGAGTATAAGGAAATGATGAGTAATCCAGCTCTTCCTATTCACTGCGACATCCCTGATCTGAATAGAAACCGACTGAAATCTAGACATCCACCCATCAAATATGCTAGAGATCTCACAGGCAACAATTTTTACCCGAATATTCAACGGAGAAATGAATGGAGCACCAACATCAACCGTGACGCTTGGAGTGACTTAATTGGAGATAGCGCTGCACCCGCTTTTGACCTACCAAGAGGAACGTGGACTGCCCTCAATAGAATCCGGACTAACCACGGGGTCTGTGCTGAATCACTCTTCAAATAGGGTAAAATTCCTTCTCCCCAATGTGACTGCGGTGCTCCTTCACAGTCAGTTTACCACATTGTTCACGAATGCGATAGAAGAGCATATCAGGGTAATCAGTCTGACTTCCTGTTGGCAAAATCTACAGCACTGCAATGGATACATAATTTAGATTTAAAGATATGAGCCTGCCTTGTCATGTGTCACTGTAAATATGTATATATCAATGTTTATGTGTGTATATATTTAATCTTGCATACTTGTTGTCTGTATGTCATACGATAAATGTAAATAAAACCAAGTTTAGGTCTTAGCATTATGACAAGGTGTGTTAATGGGACTTGCGTTTTAATTTATTCTTAACGCTTCAGAACCACAATAACGTAAGTGGATTTAAGTTTGTCTGGTTCAATCATAGGTTGGGACTTACGTTCTTACAACCCTTAGTAAATACAAAACGCGATGTTTCACCGGACTTAAGTTGTAATGGCTTAATGTAGAATCAAATTCTACATACAATGATGTAATAACCTGAAAATCGTAATTTTTGGACTTACGTTCGTCTGGTTCTGAGGTACAGATTTAATATACTCTGTATGATCCACGAATTCCCAATTTTTACTTAGCAGGCAACGGTAAGTTAGTTTGAGCTGGGTATCTATGTGTCTGCAATTCTTTACATCTCAGCAGATATAGGTGCTGATTGGAGAATTCGGGCGCATATAGGTGTATATTTTTATGCCAAGCCTGGAACGTGGGGCACACGAGGGGCAACTCGAGAGAGGCATTGAGAGGCCATATTTAAATTTACATTATAGAAATGCCGATCCAAAATTTGATGATCATTGAAGTGAATGAGACATCAACAAATTTGTGGAGTACATTACAGTTGTGAGGCATGTTTGTAGAACCAGCTAACGACAATTGGTCAAGTAAAATTAAATTAAATTAAAGTGTAAATTAACGTTATTTAAAGTAAGCTAGGTAGGATTATAAAATGAGGAAATTTCAGTTCAGTAAAATGCGGCAAATTTAAAATTTTTACTTATGGACACGCGTTTAAATAGATTTAAGTAGTATTCGATTATCAATGCATTCCACACTTGTATAAAATGTGTATGTTGGTCAATTCTGGATATTCACTTGTAGATTGATGTAGTTGATGCTTCCCTTATTCTCAAGAAAGAAGAAATATGTCGGCGAACGATATGTCGTTCATTAAAACGATGCTTACAGATATGAAGGAGAGTCAAAATGTATTGGCTAAGGACAAGGAGGCCCTCCATAATTTAACACATAATAACTCGAAACAAATGAAGGCAGAGATACACAAATCTGCAGCAACTGTAAAATCTGAGGTCAAAGCAGAGCTATCTGTAGCTCAGACACTCACAAAAGCTAGTATCACACTTGCACAGGAGGAAGCTAAATTAGCATTAGAGAAGGCTCGCGCAGAAGAGAAGTTAAAGAGAGAGAGAAGGCCCTGGAAGAAATTAAGCTAGCATTAGATAAAGCTAGGGAGGAAGACAGATTAGCACGAGAAAAAGCTAGAGAGGAAGATAGATTAGCACGAGAGGAGGGCCAGGAGAAAGCTAGACAACTCTAAGAGAAAGCTAGGGAGGAAGACAGGGAGGCCCAGGAAGAGACTATCAGGATTAAAGCTGAGATCAGGTTAGCCCAGGAAAGAGCTCGAGAAGAAGACCGATTGAGTCAGGAACAGGCTAGACAGGAGGATAGGAAGATCCAAGCCAAAATCAGAGCAGCTCAGGAAGAGGCCAGGAAAAGCCAAGAGGAAAATAGGAAAATTCAGGAAGAGGCTAAGAAAATTCTGGAGAAAGCTGGAAATTCCCAGGAGGAGTTAAAAGCTTCCTTTGAAAAGGGCAAAGAGGACATCGATTTCACTAAAACTCAGATAGCGATATTAAAGACAGATATGGTTGGGAAGGTGTTGGAGGCTAAGATAGCTAATAGTAATAACATCATAGAGTTAGAAGAGAAACTACAAGCTAGTATTAGCACAGTTAAATCGGAGAACACACAATACCATGAACACATTTCAGGTTCCCAGGATAAGCTCAAGGAGCAGCTTAACAGTCTAACTAGTACTGTTCATGATCTACAAACTAAGCTGTCCGATCAAAAGAGATTGATCGAGGACGGAATTAACATAGATATGAATGCTGCTATTGTAAATGCTGTCACGGACATGAAGGAGGAGGTCCTGACAGCGACAAAATAAATCAATGTCTAAAATTCATGCTCAATTTTCTAATGAGGTAAAAGCCATAGAATTAAGCACCAATTTAAGTGTAAGTCCTGTCCGTGAAGATTTATCTAAGCGGATAGACGAATTGCAAACATCAAGCGTTTCCACTCTCACAGACATAGTCAATAAGGCAGATTTAGCTAAACTGAGTGAACTTGATAATATTAAAAAGACTGTCGATGATACTAACACAGAACTTGCTAAAGTTACGTCTAGGCAGGAGAAGGAGGCTGATGAATTAGGGCAGCAATTAAAGGCGATGACGATAGGAGATTCGACATTTTCACGACGCTAAGAACAGAAGTCAGGGAAGAATTAAGAGAGGACTTAGGTAAATTCTTCCAAGAGAGAGATGAAAAGCTAAAGGAAGAGCTTAAAGTACTAGAAGCTAAGATGGATAGATACGAAGAAGACGAGGAGAGCGTTGATAGCCAACAGCAACACTATAGGCCAAACTTAAACTTTGGGAGAGAACAATTTCAGCAGGATAAAGAGGATTTCGGAGGGTCCTTTGAACCGCAGGTCAAATTCTAACATCATTGTTATTAAAGGAAATGATGAGAAGCCCAACAAGTTTAGTGGTGTTGGTAACATCACTGCCGTAGAGTTTTTGAGGGACATGCGGTCATACTTGGAGGACAACAGGATACCTCGCGAACGCCACATGAGGGTGGTTGAGAAGTATTTGGACTCGGAAGCATTTGTATGGCATCGTGCTTTCCGATACACTTACCACACGTTCGAGGAATTCGCTGTAACTCTACAACAACGTTTCTGGAGCAAGGAATTACAGCAGGATATTCGCGCTGAAATATACCCGAAGAAGTACGCATACTCAGTTCCAACCAAGTACGCAAGCTTCTTTACGAATCAATTAGCCCGCTTGCAGTATCTCCAACCCCCTTTAGCAGAAGGAGATCTTGTACATGCGATATCATGTCAGTTGCCAACTGAGGTCAGGAGATATCTGATATCAGCAGACGTCCGAACACTGGCAGGAATGGCGGAAATCTTGAGGAGATTGGACCACACCTCAAATGTGTCCAATAACTCTAGTAGTAATCAGAATTCCAGATCCCGAAACCAGGAGCATCGCGAAGTACACACCGTTCATGTTGACCAGACGCAACAGACAGAAGGGAGTAAGAATGGTGGAGGTCCTACGAGAAATAGTTATTACGGACAGAACCGTTATCAACCGGAGTATCGGAGACCTAGAGAAGGGAGGCCATACCAAAATCTACGCTGGAATGATGCCCAACGCAGAAGCAGTTATCACCAGAGAAATACGGATTATAGAGGGGACGGTTACTACAACAGGGACAACCGTACAAGCAATTATGGGTATAGAAGATACCAGAATTGGAGGTCGAATAACAATAACTATTCCAGGCCACATAAGCAACAACAGCAACAACAGAATCGTGGATGGCGAAACGATGACAACGTAAGGAGGTATTATGATGACCGGGAGAGAGAGAGTCAAGAATACCGGAAGAATCTTAGAGAAAGGGACGAAAGAAACGCCAGAGATAAAAATCAAGGACAGAAGAATAGGAATCAAGAGCCAAACCCCGGAACGAGTAGAGACCGGAGCAATGAAGACCCAGGAGGGAAGAAAGATAAGAGGAAATATTCGGAAAAGAATTAAGAGGAGAAAAACATCACCACACCTAGAGAGAAAACGTCACCGAGGGAATAAAAGAAGAAAGAACGGGCCCTGAAATAGGACGAAGAGAGGAAATTAGATATGGAGAAAACCGTTCAAAATAACCAGAGTCTACGGGAACAATTGTTACTTAATAGTGAGGATTGAGGATGAGAGACCCATAGGGAAGTTCAATCACTCGAAACTGAAGCGATTCTATCCAAAGATCCTCTAAGAAAATAAATTCAGTCACAAGAAATAAGAAAACATTGTTATTAAAGAAAGTACAGGCTATACTTTACTTTAAATGGCAAAGGGGAATTGCGCCCAAATTTATTTATGGCTAAGACCATGATCCAGACAAGATATGAACCGGGACCCGCAAATTTCAGAAATTACGAATTAAAATTATTTGGATAAGATAAAATGGAAGATCTGGAGATTTTATACTTAGAATGAGTATATTATAATGTCAAGAAATTATTATTAACAATATGTAAGGCCGAAAGTGAAAGAAGAAAATCTAGAAATTGTTTAAACAATTAATGTGGAAATTATTGGAACAAGGACAGGCCTACATCACTTGATACACGGACTGTACTTCCGGAGACGGGAGTGTGTCGTCACGAAAGGAGGAGAGGCGACAGCCCGAGATAGCACGTGAGGAGAGGCGAGAGCTGCGTCACAATGCAAGAAAGTGGGGGACGCAGGAGCGGAGATCGTGGCATTAGGAAGAGAAGAGCTTTGATTCACTCTCTACTCATATCAGGTCTGAGTAAGACCTAGACTGGAAAGCCAGTATCTTTGAAACAGTGCATCGTATAGTAGGCACAGTGCGCGACCAAGAAGGCAGTGCATTCATGGGGGACAGTGCTCTTCCCGAGCAGACAAAGTTCGAGAGACGGACTTGTAACATTACAAAGCGAACAGCTTACGAGCAGAACTGAGCTCATTTATTCAACACGCTCTACGACAAAAAAGACTGCACATTATAACGCAGCTAGCAGCAGTACAAACTGATTCATTTACAACGATATAACTGCTAACATTACTGCAGCCAACATTTGTCATTATAAAGCAGTATTCTACAAGAAGCATTTATCACATTTCAACTAGTTAAAATGCAAGTTATAGATCGGCAAAGGGGAAGTCAGTCAGGTTTACTTTTTAACCAGATGATGACTTATTGCTAAGTACATTATGAAGGGAAGCTGATATGCATCGAGCTAGAGTGAAATCCAGAATACTATGACAGTATGGACATCGCAGCAGTACAACTACGCGACACTCTAAGATACAGAATGAAACTACACTACAATGGGAGATTTCACATCCATCTTGAAATAGTCTCACAAACATTTTACAATGGAACGAGATTCTAAGAAGAGCTCCTGTCGAGATTTGCTGGAGTACAGCATGAAGATTTTGCCAGTTAAGCTGAAGGACAGCCAACGGACGGAGAGAAGGCTGAGTGCTCGTGGCGAGGTCATCGTCCTGGCCACTGACCCTGTTCCGCTGGTGACATCACAGATAGCTCCAGCACATATGGTCGAGTCAGCTGTGTTTGAAGGACTCGAGCGAAGCTTTGCTTGTCAAAGCCAATCCATCCAGAATTCTCGTCGTTCAACAAAGGTAGCTGAAGCGTTGTATTACATAACCATGTTTGTAGCGTAGTATTGTTCTGTGTTTTATTCAGCGATTGACCAACATACTTTATTAATTATTAATTTTTGTGTAGATCATTTAAATCAGTTTAATCCATTTTTATTGCCATTTTTCATTGCAAATTTCAGTTACTTTGACATTTTATTAGCGAATAATCATTTTTCACGTTTAAGATAGTAATTTGTAAAATCATTTAATTAGCTTTATATATGCGTGACCTTATTTAAATCTGTTTTATGGGTGTGGGGGGGGGGGGGGGGTGGAATGCTTTGATAAATCTAGATACAGTAGGTTAAGTTCACATTTTCTCGGAAGTACAGGGATAATCGAAAGCTAAAGATATTGATTCGAGCTTCGAACCTTGTTACAAACTTACTGCGTGCAATAAATGTTTTATTACACGACAAATTGATTCTTAATTAAAGAAAGACTTTATGAACAATAGATCAAATTAAACAATAAATGCCACTATGTATCTGAGAAAGCAGATAGTTACTTGAAACTATACTGCATGCCAAGAAATGGAATAAATTACATTTCCACTTTATATAATGTTCAGAGAACGTTAACATGTGTAAATTAAAAATGATTAGAGCATTAATAAGTCTAAATAATTTCGAAATAAATAATTTAATGAAGGAAACCAGGAAACGTCATTGATAAGAATATAAATTTTGGATGAAACGCTTCTCGTTTACATCATTGTTACTATTAACGTACGATAGGTATTATATTAAATGATTATAACGTAAATGTTGGGGATGACACCATCATAGCATAGCTTTAAACTGATTGTGCTGTAAATGTAACGAATACCTTGCTTTGTAAACAAGTAAATAACTTTCTTTGCTGTAGAGTCATGCTTGTATTATTATTATTATTATTGAATCTCCGATGTAATTGCATCGGGAAGAACTACGTGTCATTGTCTTAGATTGCATTTTTTTGATTATCCAATTTTGCGTAGGACTTCGAGAGGCTTAAGTTATTAGGATTTTCGCACGGAGACGAGTTAAATTATTATCACCATTGTTTAGCATGGATTAGCCGTTTTCACCTCTCTGACGTAGTTAGGGGTCTGCCACTTTTTTGAATAAACTGAGTGCGATTTTAAACGTAAGCCTTGCCTCTTTATAGTATTTGTTGAGTTTGTATTCCTCTGGACTGGTTGTTTCACCTCTCATTACACCCGACACCCCCGAGTACAGTTTCTTTTGTGTTTTCCCAGTCCAAGAATGCATTCCTTCCCGTCCTATATGTCTTCCTCGGAGATGGGGGTTTCGGAAGGGTCATTTAAGGTCTATGGCTCTCCGAAATTCTCGTCAAACGGGCACAGTATCTTATCTGCATGAGTCAGGCAAGCCGTTGCAACATGCCTGGTGTGCGGTGAATCCCTAGCTACAGTTTGTGGCCAGTTATCCCCGCTTGTGCATTGTAGTACAGTGGACTGTCGGCGAGCCTCAGGCACGTGCAATTGATATGTGAGATACTTTCTGCACTACTGACAACCGGTATATTTCCAAACAAGCCCGATTTCCGAATTGGGAGTTCCACCTGTTGCTATTCGATGCCAGCACATCATCAGTCAAGAAGCTAACCTTGCATCACATTCGTTCACTTCAGTGTTTCTTAGCAAAGAGTTAGTCATGGAACACTTCTGCTTAAAGTCTGTCCAAAGAAAATTGGGGTATGATATCATGTGGTCAAAACCTAAATTAATGTTCAGCATTTCACGCGAGTTATCATAATCTACCCCTAATTAAAAATAGCATGACATGCTATTTCTTTTGTAGTACGAGAACTCCTAAGTGTAATTATTAGCACAATATGGCAATTTACATTTTCAGACGTAAAATGACGTTTTGTAAACAATTTGAAAATACAATCAGTAAAAAGGTGCGCAGAGCTATTTCACATACAATTGTCAATTTTCATCATTACTATCATTCGAAGTTATGAACTTCCTAGTTACTGGCGATGAAACACGGGTGGCTAATGTTACGCCGGATTTTAAAACAGCAAACCATGGATTGGAGACACTCAACATCACCTAGAAATTGAAGTTCAAGCAAACAATTTAATTTCGCAAAATCATGTGCACTGTGTTTTGGGATAGGTATTGTGTGTTGTTTGTGGATTTTTTGCACTGGTGTAACAATAAATACGGAGACTTATTGTGAAACCTTATGCAAGTTAAACTTTGTTGCGAAATCCAAAACAAACCGTGCATAATCTCGATAGACCAATGGGTTTGGTATATTCTGGACCAAATTTCGGTAGACCTACAGTATGTGTTTAGCATGATCTGTGTTGGCAACTCAGATGTGACATCAGTGTTCCTCTCTTTTTAGAAGGTGGCAAAGACAAACATGGCTGCCTTCGTTGAAATAAACGGTCGTATTGTGCCCGTTAAGAACGGAGAATGTTCAGTCATAACCTGGCTTAGCTTCTCCGGCTTCGGGGGTGTACCGTTCAACCCACTATATGACTTCACATTCGGACATGATACACTATTAGGTCAACATGACTACACAAATAACTAACATATTACAATTAATATGAATTTATTCTCTTAAAGAGTGCCCAGGAAACACAAATACAAAATTATTTGGAATCAGTCCAAACAAAATCAAAAATCAATAAAAATCATCATAGAATCATTCAGAATCAATACACTAGAATTATCTTGCTTATATCTCTTGATCTAGTATCCATTATTTAAAATCAACACAAAAAACATTTCTTACATTTTTCTTTATGTTTATTTAGACACAAAGTCTGCCAATCACTTTGTCAGTCATCTAAGGCTTGCGGACATTTATCTTATATCGTTATCATCACTTCAGGGCGTTTGCTTTGTCTTTACTTTCATTTATATGCATTAAATTTAGTCATTTTAAAGTGCACAATTTTCTTCCGTTTAAGCCTTAGGTGTTTTACACTTGAACACGATACATCAACAGTTTACGTGTCACGAATCGAACCCACACCCTTCAACTTATCTCTCATGCTATAAGGTGGTTCATTAATGATGTATCATGCGCTATTATCATTATTCTTTAGTTGGTTTACTTCCAAAACTCAATTATTCATTTACCCGTCTCGCTTACTCCTTCTTTGAGGTAGAAATCGACTATTTTCTCAACATATTTATCCTTGACTATTACTGTCAAATATTATGGAATCACTTCAAATTTTGGATGGGGACATTTGTCTAAAACCCATCAATACAAATATTCACTTTATATTCTCATAGCACCTTTATTAAACAAATTTGCATATTCTCCGTTAATGGCTACTACCTGTTCAGACCCTAAACCTTCACTTGCAAAGCCTCTATTGTATCACTCCCCTCGCGCTCTCGTAAGAACTGGCAAGGTCGTTCTGTTCCCCTCTCAAAGATATTAGTTTAAGATTTACGACTTTAGTCTCAGTGGCGGCTGGTAAATATTATTTCTGGGTGTTGCACTATTTTGGCGGGTGTAAAAGATGACTTGAAATGCATGTGTACACACGTCTGATTTAACAGTCGTAGCTTATTCGTTACGAATGTCGCAGTCCTCGTACTCCAGGTAATAACGTTCTCCCGTTCTTTCCTTTCACTTAAACACGTATCCAGAATTCCTATTCCTGTGGGAGCTCAACACATACTGTATATGACCCAGCATGCAATTACAGAATATATCAGACTACGTTTTTAAACTAAAGGTAAATCCATATTACCATCTAAATAATAGACTAAGGAACGACCGGATGCGTGGCGCAGCGGTAATATTCTCACGTGCTGTGCCCAAGGTTGCAGTATTGAATCCTGGCGCAGTCAGTTGACGTTTGAGGGTGAGCAAATGCGAGGGAGCCCTGTCAGTATATTTACTGGCATGTTAAAGATCCCTTTTGGAGCCAAATTCCGGCACTCCGGCGGCTCTAAAAGCCGCAGTAGTTAAAAGGGACGTACAATCAATAGCATTATTATTATAACAAAGGAGCAAATAGATCTGTCTAGAGAATCCTTAATAATTAATAGCATTTTTTTTACTAAGCCTGAGTACAAAATTACTTCAGTAAAATAATTCAAAATGAAGTAGACTGTTAGCTCATTCACTTAAAAACCATGGCACTAGAGCCATTAAAGCCTTGGCCTACCAAGCGACCGCTACTACCCTCATGAGGCTGTCCTTGACGGAGCCGGGAATCGAGCCCGGGGCCTCCGGGCGAGAGGCAGGTACGCTACTCATACACCCTTATCTCATCCACTGCTCATAGGTTTATCAATCACCATATCCTTTGTGATCGTATGTAAGTGTAAATCATATAGAAGCTGCTGTTCAAACGTAGCTTAGTATCGGCTACTAGTTACCCTAATTATGATATGCACTAAACTTTATAAGTAACTTATTTTGCTTCAGATTGATCAGCCTGTAAGAAAATACTAGTTCAGTAGGGGCAAATTCCATTGTTTGCAAGGTTTGGTATTATTCTCGGAACTCTTCCTCAATGCAGCCTGCGTCTCATGACCAGAGCAGCCACTGATGGCGCAACGGGAGGTGACGACAAATCAACTCCTCACCACACGTCAGCTAGAGGCAGATCGTGGCCACGGAGGCAGATAGCAGATGTGTTTAAACGAGACCTTGGATATCATTCACGGACAAAACAAATGTGTCCAGCCAGGAGTGCTGTAGAGGTGATTGCTTGTCTTCAGAATTGAACAGCTAATCCATAGTATAAATATTTCTCCGCAAAAACTATAGAAGGAAATGCTCAGACACTATAATGCAATATGCTTGCTCTCTCTCTCTCTCTCTCTCTCTCTGGAGCGATTCAGACACGGACATTCTCATTTAGACAGCAATTAATACATGATGGCGCAAACCTGTGCGAACTCGCGGGTGAGGAGAAGGAAGGTAGTGGAGGGGGGGAGGGGTCCTCTGCAGTGCCTTTGGGAGGCACTGACGTAACACAATAAGCAATCAAATAAAATAAAAACATACTATACAAATAGAATTCAAATGTGACAGTTACAGTAGGAGCCGATAGTAACATTCCCTTAGCAATGAGCGAAGTGAACGTCTCTCCCCTCTCTCTCTCCCACTGCAGCACGTGGACTCGCCGCATACGAAACTCTTTCCGTACGTATGTGCCATCAGGTAATAATATACTTACATGATCCTTGGCGGTATACAGTATAACCTGTCATATCCGGACTAATGTGGCGACCGGCCGATCCGGATATGGAAAAATCCGGATATCACAAGGCTACTTTTACAAATAGCTAGGTGACCAGAAATAATTCACGAGTTTGTTGTTGATTAATTTTAATGTTTTTAACGGTTTAGTATAATTTTGTTAACTGTATACTGTACATACGCTAAGAAATAGATTTCTTTAAACTAAATTAAAATAATTAAATTATAATAATATGCTTTACAGTACATGTACTTACATAAAAACACTGTACATTCTGCTTCTACATAATTTTTTGAAAATGTTTGTCATTTTCTGTTGCTTCACGCACTTCACTTAGGCCTACTGTTTCTACATTATTTTTTGAAAAAGTTTGTGATTTTCTGTTGCTTCACGCACTGTACACGCTTTTTGGATGCCATGTCCCTCAATCTTCTTAAAATCATCACTTCAGTCACACTCATTTCATCTTGATTTTCTACATAAGTGATTAAAGATTCTATGGTATTGAATGCCTCAGAGTGACTCATTATAGGGGCGTTGTCCTCTTCTTCGGGTTCAAAGATTTTTTCCTCATCATTGCACACCATTTCTATAATGTCACTGTCTGTAATTTCGCTGACTTCGTCTTCATTTACTAACCAATTTATGGCTTCCTCGTTGTTGATTTTTTCACAACCAGACAGGCATTGTACAAGCTCAGCAATCTGACGATTTTCTTCATTGCAGGCATAAGTTTCATTGACGTCTTCTGTTTTCTCCCCCGTCCATTTATCAGTAGCTTTGTGATCTAAGAGCTTCCTCCATGACCTTACTAGCGTCAACGGTTTTATTTCATCCCATGCCTGGGATACCCACATTATCACGTCTAACATGTCCACCTTCTTTAACGTCTCTGTGACACTTTCTTTTTCGTCCATTCCAGCAATCAACACAGAAAGTAACCGACGGCGATAGGTTCGCTTTAGTGACTCAAGCACGCCTTGATCCATAGGTTGACAAAGTGATGTCACGTTTGGTGGTAAGAACACACCCTTTATATCTCCATCTTTAAGTTCGTCTTGACTTGGATGTGAGGGTGCATTGTCAAGTAGGAGCACTGCTTTTCTTGGCAAGTTATTTTTCAACATTTTTTTTCCACTTGTGGCACAAACTGCTTGGGAAACCAATCATTAATATTTCGCAGTTCATCCATGCGTTGCGCTGGTTTCTGTACCAAACTGGTAGGCCAGACAAGTCTTTAAAGTTCTTGAAAGCCCTTGGCTTTTTGGATTTTCCAATGAATCCTAATGGAAGCTTGTGATCTCCTGTAGCGTTGCTGCAGGCACAAATGGTGACCCTCTCCTTTTTCTTCTTATACCCCGGTGCACTGTCTTCTTTCTTGGAAGCCAAAGTGTAGGTGGGAAGCATTTTATAGTTGAGCCCAGTCTCGTCACAATTATAGACCTGCTCTCCAGTAATCCCATGTTGATCAATTAGACTGTGTAAAAATATTTTAAATTTTTCAACGTCATCTTGGTTAGCCGATAGCTTTTCACCACTGATCTGTAGTTTCTGCACACCATGACGATTTTTCCAGCTTTCCAACCACCCCTCACTTGCTTTAAACTGTTCATCCCCTCCAATTTCCTTACTAAAGTGTAGTGCCTTTTCTTTTAGTAAAGGACCTGAGATAGGTAACCCTTGCTCTCTTCTTTGGGTAAACCAAAGAAACAATGCCTCATTAACTTGGTTGTTAGCTGCCTTTTTCATCATTTTAAGTTTTTTAACACCACTTGTTGACGCTTGTGACGAGCACCACTTTTCAATATCACTCCGAGCCTTTTTCCAGTCACTCACAGTGCTTGTTCCTACTCCCATATCCGCGGCAATCTTCTTGGCTGTTTCACCAGCATCTAACCTTTTTAGAGCACGGAACTTTTCTTCCATCGTAACAACAGTTCTTTTTCTTTTTTGGACATTTTAGCAAAAAAAAAAACAAGGTTAAAAGATAACAATAACGATAACAACGGTAAACAATAACAGTAACAACAGAAACACACTCGCAAAACAAACTGTCGCTTCAAGACTCACGCACAGACTGAAGGGTAGAAAGAGAGGCAGCCTCGTGTTGACGTTGGTGGCAGGCAGGCAGAAGCCGTGAATGGAATATCGCTTATTCACACAAAGGGATGAGTTTCCGGGAAGAAGTTGTTGACCGAGTCAGGCCACAACCCCTCGCGGTCAAGCACGCACACAGCCTTCCAGCGCTGCAACTTTCACTCGTCTTCCCTGGCTAGCACACTAATGTATCCTCGCTCTCAACTACGACTTAAAAATTCATTCGGAGATGTGTCCGGATATGGGAGGGTTCGGATATCACAGGTCCGGATGTGACAGGTTGTACTGTACATCCATTTCCCTGATTGGAGGTCATGGAGCTGTAAGCCTTTATCAGGACGCCGCGTCGGTAATATGAGCCGTACGGGGGCTATCGGAGAGTTCTGTGGGCTGTATAGAAAGCGAGAAAAGGCCTGAATTGGATAGAAACGATGGACACCATTTCTTGGAAACAAGTCTATTTTCGATAGTGAAGGCAGAAGCACAATAGCATAGAGGATCCGCTAACAGTCACTAAATAAGCAATCAAATTTAAAAAAAACGTACGGTATTATATAAATATAATTCAAAGACAATCGACAATGTTAAGAATTGGAAACAATTAGTAATAATCTCTTACTCACATTATTTAAACAGGAAGTCCATTCTCCTGTCTTTTGTTGCAGCAAACTTGTCTATTACGCGCTGATTGAAGTCTGCAATTTCCATGATAAAGTCCTTTTCAATGGAGAGCATCGCCAGTGCTGTCAATCTCTCTTGAGACATGGAATTTCTTAGGAAAGTTTTAATCCTCTTCAATGTAGAGAAACATCTTTCAGCTTCCACTGACGTCATAGGCACAGTTAGAATCAATTTCAGTAGTCTCGATGATTCACTGAATGTATTTTCCAAATTATTTCGCAGAACAAAATCTTATTAACTCACAGCCCCTGACACACATCTGAATTCTTCTGCCGAGTAGATAGAAGACAGTTCATGAGAAAGTTTAATCCTGTCAAAAAAGTTATAAATTGTGCACACTGTTTTCACTGTTTCTTCTGGAAATTTTGATGCGTACTTTGGAAACATATCTGGCGCAAACAAATTTGATGCAACAAGATGTCCTGAGAAAGAGAAGCGGACTTTGGCTTCGCACACGATCACGTCACACACTTCTTTTGCCTCCCTCTTCCAGTCAGTGTTGTCAGTCATCCTCCTTTTCGCAGAAGTCGCGGTAGGTTCTGCGCTTGAATCAACATCAATTTGTTCCCGAATGATTTTATGTTATCTTCGAACTGAGAAATTGCCCTCTGGGCAGAACAAGGATCAATTTCTCTTCTCTGGAGTTGACCAAATAACTTTTCAACAAGTGGCATTATTTTGCTGAAAAAGGAGAGCCAAAAACCGAAATCATGACTGATTAGAATTTTCTTATGACCTGCAGCCTGATTTATTGTGCTGGAGTTCTTGATCTCGTCACTGTCCAGAATCTCGTACATACACTGAATAATATCTTTCTTAAGGTCAAAAAAGGTGTTTACACTTCTAGATAAAAAGTTCCAACGAGTATTGTTAGCTCGAGGTAACCGTCTCTTCACCACTGAATCAAGTACCGCAGTACGTTGGGGACTAACAGAAAAGAATGTACAAATACCCTGTAAATTTGAAAAGAAAATTCTCACGTTTCTATTGACAGAAGCAGCCTTACCCGTTACCAGATTTACTTGGTGAGTATAACAATGCACGTATTCTGCATTAGGAAATGTGGTTTTCATTATAGCCTGTACACCTCCAGAAGAACCAGACATAACCGAACACCCATCGTAAGTCTGTGCAATTAATTTCCACGAATTTGCTGGAGAATCTAATTTATGTTTTCGCAATTCTTCAAGCTAACAAGAAGCTAATGTTTTGGCGTCATGGTGTTGAGGTGAAATAAAACCCCAAAATCTTTCCACTGGCTTACTCTTCACCACATAGCGATAAACAATGGCCATTTGAAAAATGTTAGACACATCACTGGTTTCATCAGCTATTGCAGACAAGGAATTTGCATCTTTCATTTGCCTTGCAATTTCTTCGTGGCACACATCTAACATCACTTGAAGCAGCTCATTCTGAATGGTTTTAGATGTTCCCTTAAAGACCGTGGCCTTCTTTAAATGAGACTTCAAAGCAACATCTAGTTCGGCACTAAAATTAATTAATCCCCTATAAATTCCTGGATTTGATGATGTTTGAGTTTCATCGTGACCTCTCAAAGCTAGCTCAAATATGCCACAAAATCTAACGCAATTTATTAGTATATTCAGGACGTATCTATTGTACTTCACGTTCTCATTTTCTGCTGCTATTTTCCTCCTGTATGCACTGTCCAGCTGCGAAGCTACATTTACCTTGCCGAAGAGCGCTAGCTTCAGCACATTTCTTAAATGAATACCCGAGGACTCGTGTTTTTTAATGCTTGAACTCAAATGATTCAAATCAGTAACTCCCGATTTCGTCCACGCTTGTTCGCCGCCAAGTAGTAAACATGGAAAACAAAACAATGCGTTCCTATCTTCACATCCTCACAGCCAGTCATGATTGTTATATACATCTTACTTAAAAATTCTCCTAAACTGCCTCTTCCCTGTTTGAACATTTTGGACAATTTTCAACTCTGGCAATGGTCTACCACGTTGTTTAATTTCGCGTTTCTCTTCATCAGTGCACTGAGAAAAAGTCTTAATTTGCAAACTACTTATGGAATTCATCCTAGATTGAATACAAAACACTAATTAAATTCACACGAGAAATTCACCTTGGGATAAAATGGATGAAAAACGATATAAAACTTCACGAGAACAAATCAGCGTAACTTAACACACGAGGGTAATAAAGAACAGGAAGTATCTGACTCATGCGCCAATTACATTGCAAGACGGTCGTATCGGCAGTTCATGGAGCCACTCGAGTATCATCGCCCGCCCCACTCCTTTCTGGTTGCAATGAGTGGGCAACGACCAGCTGAGTTAACTGTTGGGATAGGGCTTACCCGGCCTAGCATCTCTACCATACCTTTCACTATTGAGATCTGGTCGGTGCTAGCGCGATGCAACGACCACACGTCCAGCGCTCCTACACTGTTTGCGCGCTCTGCTTTTTTAATGCAGTTCACAGTACTATGAGATTTCCTGAACTATTAAAGAACAAATGAGTAGCCCAGATGCAAAGGCCGCTAAGTGCACTTTTTGTAGATTTTGAGTTGAGCATACCGTCATGCTCGTCTTTAAACTGGCTACACGATGGAATAAGTTTCAGGGTGCATATCCCGCTCAAAACCGTTGAAAATGGCCAACAAAGATCGCATTCGTTTGCATAAACCGCTAAATGCATGTTGGCTACGGTTGCAAAGCCAGTTTAATGTTCCATGTGTCCAAAGACCGCTAAGTTCCATATGTATGGTGTCTGCCTTGCCACATACGGCTGCAAAACACGCTCACTGGTACAAGAACTGCCAATATTCCTCCCACAGAATTTCTTTACAATAAATAATTATTTATTTCGATCAGGAAGGATAGTTTCATGTTTCAGATTTGAGTTTTCTGCACTATCGAGGAAGTGTACGCAACAATGATATGCTGTCTTGTCGAAATACACCGTTTAAAAGGACATTTGATCGACAGGTCGTTTCTTGGTTGTGGATATTTCAAGCCAGAAAAATGAGTGATCTTGTTGATTTAAGTGAAGCAGTTATTGCATTTGTGGACTGTAATACTATTGTGGAAGTTCAAATAAGGAGGGAAGAACAGAAATGGCAGAAGTAGTGGGAGAAATAGTGCAAGTTGAAGTAGTCTAACCCGTTAATATTGGAGTTGAGAACAACTTCTTACGTCTGGTTAGAACATCAACATGCCAAAGGATCAAACCAAATAGCGTCGACACTTCTTCACAAACTGGCCAGCATAAATGTTTAAGGTGCAAAATATTTCGGTTATTCTCTGATGGCTGTGGGGGTCAGAACAAAAACAAGACTATGATCAGCATGCTATCTCATTGGTTACTGCTAGAAGCTACCGCATGTCTAGAGGAAAAACAGCTATGGTTCCCAATTGTGGGTCGCTCATTTATCTCACCTGACAGAGTTTTTGGAAATATTGAACGGCAACTTCGCAAAGTGAGTGTCTTTGAAAATCCTTCCGGATACACAAGCACATTGAGAAATTTGCGAAGATGAATGTTCTGTTAGGGATTAGAAAGCGTATATGGATGGCATGGTAAAAAAATCCGTGTAGTAAGCATTTCCAATTCCAAAAAGCGAAGAAAATAGTGTTCAGAATTATTGGCAAAACAAAAAAATATGTCTGGTCCAAGGGGAGACGTTCTAAAATGTTGTGGTTGGTGAGGGAAAGAGCATCATGTAAACTGGAACGAATATTAACAAACATCCGGGTCCATCACCAATTCAAGTAGGTGTTGCACTCAAAGAAACTTAACTACAAGACGTCTGACGGCTTTTAGAGCTGTATTTCGGTGAAAACTGGCCAGCAATGACAACCTAAAATTTTTCAGTGAGTTCATCCAGGAGCAAGAAGTCATT
Source organism: Meconema thalassinum (assembly GCA_946902985.2). Lineage (NCBI taxonomy): Eukaryota > Metazoa > Arthropoda > Insecta > Orthoptera > Tettigoniidae > Meconema > Meconema thalassinum. The sequence continues at coordinate 708,356,042 of OX336390.1, forward strand.
TGCAGCAATATCGTCCGAACTCAAGAGGAAGAAGACGATGAACCAGCAGATTTTGGGCTGATGGACGGTGTCGAGGATGAACTGACCTAACGTAAGTGCCATTTTTCCTTGTTTTGTGCACTTTCTTAATTTATAAATTTTTATGCTGTCTACATGACGTTGCACGGTGTTTAAGATGTATTTGTTAAAAATAATTTTCTTTTTATCGCACCCGACGTGGTCAATTTTTTCAAAATATATTTTTCCTAATAAACCAAATTTAAACTAAAATAGTTATTTATTAAAAATCTAATCCAAATGGCATTCGTAAAAAGTAAAATAGCAGGTTTTTCAACCTAGCCTAAGTTTCATTAACGACTCTCGTCATCACGGGTTCAAATGTCGTTAACTGCACAATACGTGTGCAAAAACAGGTAAGTCAATATTTTAATTTATGTTTTAGGACAGAATATCCAACCGTAGATTTCACAGATTTTAACTGAATAATAAATGTTTTTATGTTGATTTTTTGGGGTAAGAAATAGGGTATTAGCTTAAATAGTTTGGCCGTAGCAGTTTTTCGTCATTTACTCGGTTTCGTTTATAATGCACTTAGCGGCCTTTGCAAACGGACTACTCAAATCTATCAATTCCTATCCATGTAAGAGGAAAATATAAAATGCATATTTTCCCTCTCAAAATTCTATATTTTGTCTCTATGAAAAATCTGGTCGTTGTGCAACACTGTAACCTTATTACCGGCCGCCACTGTTTAGTCTAGACCTCCATTCATTCAACCCTCGCGACTTCCAATGTTTACTTTCTTCCCGTTATAACCATATGAATGTCCATTATTTCAATAAGTACAATTACTATTCCTCAATATCATTTATTTCGTGTTCCTTATAACCAATGCATTTATTCTGAGATCACGACGATTCAATTACTTGCAATGCGAACGTTTGGAGAGTCTCAGTCGTGTCCAAATTTCGTCTTATTTTTGCTATTTCACACAACTTACTGGTCGGATATAGAAACAATGCTGGCCAATTAAGGATAGGTTATATGACGTTAGCCTTGGAGGCTGGATTTAGACAGCTCCTTAACCCGGTCCATGAGTCAATTATAATTGGCTACATGGATAATTGGACGGCGTTATGCATTAAGCGGCTAAGCGCCAATTTTTGGAAATTGAGTTATTAGCACCATCTAGTGTGTATGGTCTGGAACTACATTCTTTTTATATAATGATGTCATTTTTCTCAATATTAACTGTTAATTTTATGGAAAAGTCTAAGCGCCATTCCCTTTATCTTAGGTTAAGAGTTTTGCATTAATCGGCTATGAGGCAAAACTATGAAGCTATTCTTCAAAATGCCATATTGAGTTCTACAAGAAACAGCCAAGCGACATTTCATTGTCTCTTACACATAGTCTGTATTGTTAGTGTTTCGCTATAATCGGCTACGCGCCAAATAATACGTTCTATGTTGCCTCCTTTAATCTCGCGGGAGAATTTTCTAACTACTCAATGAGTGAGAGTGTGAGTGTATCATGACAAGCAGAGCGCAGACTATTCTTTTGCTGCTGAAGAAGAAGAATCCTCAACTTGACTTGCAATATTCAACATCATTATTGATGTTTATTTACCATGCGTACGGCATTGAAATGACTAAGCCCTAACAAATAGTCTACAGCAGTTGGTTACAAAATTTCTATTGCTTACAGACAATGTCCGAAAACATTGATTTCTTTAGCAATTATTTGCTAGGCCTATATTAAATGCACTTGGCGGGTGTAAATCGCATAGAATTATTTGATTTACTTATAGGGAATAAAAGATAATGACACTAGCACCATGCTGTACCACTCCAATGAATCAAGCTCAGGCATCTCTAAACAAGAAGCTGGGTGCTGTACTCTATATCTGAAAATAACACTGCAGCTCAGCTGTTGTCCTATGGGGCAGGTCCAAGTGTAGAACCTATCAACTTCCAACCCCCAGCCAACTAATAACAATGAATTTGACTGCATTTCAACTGTGTTATCAGGAGATGTATATAATGGAATTGCTCACTTAACGGAGAAGCGAATCAATGATAATGCAGAATGAAATGACCAAAACTCTCAATCGACTGGAAGGCCAAGGAAGGGATGATGTGATTTCTGGTTTCCGGGCACAGCTATTTGCCCAATGATGATGCTTTTAGAGATATTGAAAGTGCCTTGAAGTTTCATCTAAGATTATACACCAGAAGATTACAAGGAAGTAATGAGAACTTGCCGAAAGAAAAACAAGCTAATCGTGAACGAACTGAAAAGAGAAGATTTTTTGGGCACGGCATCCGTTGAGAAACAAATAATAGATAGGAAGAAAGATACCAATGGCAATGGAGTAAGCTGGCTAACAACACATGAAATTGAAATAAGTATGGAAAACCCATTGCTGTTGACTTTGAAACATACTTTCGATGACAATTTGAAGAAAAGAAATAACGCATGCCAATGTGACCAGAATAACCTCAGTATTTGCCTTAATGATGGCCAAACAGTAAAGCTATATCGGAGCCAAACTTACAGGATCTCAAAAGTGTCATGCATCAGATACCATCCCTTGCCAAGGAGTTCTACGAATGCCTTCATTCAGATGGAAACCGTTTTGACATCGAGGGTTTTGGTAGTGAACTCGATTTTTCGATACAAGATGAAACCTAAAACTGTCAATTTCCTATAATGTGAAAAACATTTACATCATAAAGTAGAATGGAACACCAATGTTTATAGCGTTAGTTTATTTAGTATAATTATTACTTGAAGTTTGATGCTGGTATTCAAATGTATCTGTGTTTCTATTAGACTATTGAGAACAAAAGTGCAATTATGGTCACACGAGTACTCATTGTATGCATCAAATTGTCCAGAAACTGGCATTAAAATAAAAATGCATAAAGGGCTAAAAGACAAAAAAAAAGGTGCTTAGCCGATTTACGCATAACTATAGTGTTCGATAGAATAACGTAACAACAAGCTTTTCACCAAAAATGGCGCATAGCAGTTTTATGCGTAACTAAATTCACAGATAACATAAAGCAGCTAAGTGACAATTGCTTATAAATCAACTGTTTGCTGTATTTTTGTAATTTAAAGGCAATAATTATCAACAATGCATATAAATAAGGGTTTGTTTGTTTTTAAAACTCAAACTGGGCTAACAGGAGGGAATTTGTGATTGTTTAAATGTCAAAACTTTCAATCACTTTTTTCTCAATTCCAGCTTTTGGTGGATAGCTGTTTTATGCATAACGCCGTCCAATTCTTGCAAGGCGCGTCCACGTAGCCGGGGTGGGCAACGGTACTGTAATATACCATGGAACTACAGTACCGGCTAAGTTCTGGTGAGGACCCAGTCCTATGGGATATAACATAGGCCCCGTGCACAGGGTTACCGTACGTGCGAAGACCTCAACAGAATCTGCAGCGGAGAAGATGGACTTCGGAACGGTAGAGATTGCGGAAGAGGTAACCCAGTACTCAGGGAATAGTATGAGTACAGCATCAATCGGTAGCGTCTGTTTCCCATGTTAGGGGCGGCTGCAAGGGCGTCTGTTTCCCATGTTAGGGGCGGCCTGAATAATAGCTGGCAGTAGCTTCATAAAATGCCTTTGGGATGGGCGACCCCATCGTAATAATAGCCTAAAATGGAAATGGCACTTCCAATGATTCGAAGAAGGTTAGGGCGCACCCTGCAGGCGACGCGCAGTTCCATTGGTACTGGGGGAACTGTGAGAAATGGGCGACCAGTAACCGAAATGAAAGTGGGAATCATGAATGTCATGACCCTGACAGGCAAGGTGGAGGAGGTGGTAGACTTCATGGAGAGGGAGAATGTTGGAATGATGGGGCTGAGTGAAGTGAAATGGAAAGGTAAAGGAAGGAAGAAATTGAGGAAAGGATATTCATTATACTATCCCCCGCCAGTACTGCCAACTTGAAGAAGGCAATCTGGGTTGCCAGGTGTTTTGGGGGCTTGCGAGCTCAAATGATCTTCAGAGCTATGCCAGCGGGAGCTTAAGCTCCTGGTAGGGCCACCCAAGCTGGACAGGTCTAAAGTGATGAGCCAGACTAAGAGCAGTACCCCGGTCCTCCAGGTTGGGGGTTGGGCGTGGGGTTAACAACCCTACCCCGTAAGAAAGCAATTGTTACGGAACCAAGGACAAACAAAGCCGGACGGATTCAATGGAAAAACAACCTTGGCAACGGAAACGGTACATGTATCTAGCTACTTGGAATGTGAGAACACTGGGGAAGCCTGGAGCATTACAGAACTTGAAACAGGAACTGAAGAAATATTAGGTAACAGTAGCTGCGATCCAAGAGCTCAAGTGGAAAGGAAGTGGAATATTGACAACTGGGAACCACACCCTGTTTTATAGCTGTGGAGATAGAGGATATGGAGGCACGGGATTCATTATTGACAGAGTGCATAAGGCTGATATATTGAATTTTAAACCTGTTAATGAAAGATTGTGTGTACTACGAATGAGAGCTCGCTTCTTCAACATATCCCTTATATGTACATATGCACCAACAGAAGAGGCAGAGCAGGCAGAAAAGGATACCTTTTATGAACAGTTGGAACAGGAATTAACACAGGTGGCAAAGCACAATGTGAATGTGATTATGGGGGACTTCAATGCTCGAGTGGGAAGAGAAAGTGCTTTCAGGAGAACAGCGGGAAGAGAGAGCCTACATGAGGTCTCTAACGATAATGGTATCAGGATGATCGATTTTGCAATGAGCAATAACATGATCATCAAAAGTACCTGGATGAAAAGGAAAGATTTAAGGGAAGTTACCTGGTGCTCACCCGAAGGGGTCACCAAAAACCAGATCGACCATGTCCTCATAGACAGACGGCATGCTTCGGATATTCTGGAAGTGGATAGCTGTCGAGGAGCTGATGGAGACAGTGACCACTATCTTACTTAATTCCTGCCGCTCCTTTCGGAGAATAGGGCCTTGGCAAAAATTTTCCACGCGGTACGGTTACTGGCCATTCTCTTCACTTGACTCCAGTTCTTGTCCACCTCTGCAATTTCATTTTCGATCGTCCTCTTCCAGGTCTTCTTAGGTCGACCTCGATTCCTGGTGCCTTGAGGATTCCAGTCTAGCGCCGCCCTCTCAATAGCTCCGTCCAGCTTCCTTAGTGTGTGACCAATCCAGTGCCATTTCCTCTCCTTGATCTGGATGCTAATCGGTTGTTGATTGGTGATGGTCCAAAGATCTTCATTTGAGATTATGTCCGGCCACCTCACATTCATGATGCGACGCAGACATCTGTTAATGAACACCTGTAGCTGGTTGTTGATCGGTTTTGTGACTTTACATGTTTTACAGCCGTAGAGAAGAATCGACTTTACGTTGCTATTGAAAAGGCGGAGCTTGGTCTTCCTGGAAATGTTTCTATTTCTCCAGATGGGGTAGAGCTGGACAAAGGCACCATTTGCCTTCCTGATACGGCTTCGAACATCTTCCTCTGCTCCCCCATCATTTGTGACTATACTTCCAAGGTAGAGGAAGGACTCAACTCGCTCAATGTCCTTTCCGTTGACTGTCAAACTCGTCGTGATGTCAGAATTTATCCTCATCTCTTTGGTCTTGTTGGTGTTGATCATCAGTCCTGCACGTTCTGCTTCTCTCTGCAACCTCCCCACCTTATCGTCTATGTCTCGGTACCGTTGTGCCATAAGACAAATGTCGTCTGCGAAATCCAGATCTTCAAGCCTGTCATTTATACCCCATTGCATACCCCTCTTCCGTCCTCCCATTACCTTCTTCATCACACTATCCAGGACCAACAGGAACAGAGTGGGGGAAAGGACACACCCCTGTCTCACTCCGGAACTGACCTTTTTCTTTTCTGTTAATTTGCCTTCGTGAAGAACCTGGCACCCTTACCCTTCGTACATCTCTTCCATGATTCTGATGATCTTTGTTGGAATTTTATATTCCTCGAGGGTCTTCCACATGATTCTTTGATTTACGGAGTCGAAGGCTTTCTCGAAGTCAACAAATGTGAGGTAAAGGGTATTCCGCCACTCCACACTCTGCTCCAGGATGATTCGGAGGGTGTTGATGAGATCCACACAGCTGCGATGTTGTCGAAATCCAGCCTGTTCCTTCCGAAGCCTTTTTTCTATGCAGTCTTTTATACGATTCAGGATGACTCTCGCCAGCACTTTGCTTGGAATGGACAGCAAGGTGATACCCCTCCAGTTGTTACAGTTTGTGGTGTCCCCTTTCTTCGGCAACTTGACTATCAACCCCTTCTTCCAGTCGGTTGGTATTTTCTCCTCCTTCCAGATCTTCTCCAACAGCGGGTGCAGCAGATCGATCATAATATCCAGGTCTGCTTTCAGTACTTCCGCTGGGATATTATCCAGACCTGGTGCCTTCCCACATTTCATCTGCTTCAACGCTGTCCGTATTTCGCCCCGAGTTGGGGAGTCGAGGCTGATGCTTGGGTCACTTTCTGCTTCCTCTTCATCTTCTCCTCGCTGCTTACTTTCTGGTCCTCTATCTCTATTAAGAACCTCCACAAAGTGTTCTCTCCATCTTGTCAGCTGCTGTTCACACGTCGTGAGGATCTCGTCAATCTTGCTCTTCACAGGCCTAGTTTTATTAAAACCTTTCTTAGAAATCATCTTTGTGATGCCATAGAGCTCCTTAACGTCCCCCCTTCTTGCCGCTTCTTCTGCTTTCTCCGCCTGCTCATCAATCCACCTCCTATGATCCTTCCGTACACTCCTCTTTACCTCCCTGTTTGCTGTTGAATACTTTGCTTGTGTGAGAGCCTTCTGCTGCCTAGTCTTGCAGGTGTTGAGCTTGGCCTTAATCTCCTTCCTATAATTTATCTTGTCCCAGGTCTGATTGGATATCCATTCTTTCCGCAAGTAGTTCTTGTACCCGAGCTGCATCTCACTGGTTTCCACGAAGATATTCTTTACCTCGCTCCACACAGTCTCCACGTCCTTCTCGGTCTCGGAGTCCAACACCTGGAATTTATTTCTGAGCTCCAGTTTAAATTGGTCCAATCTCTGCTGGTTCTTAAGCTTGCCCACATCAAACTTGTTGTGCCGAGTGTTATACATCTTGTTAAACTTTCGGCGGACTGCGACGATCTTCATGCGGAAGTTGGCAACCACAAGATGATGGTCACTACCAACGTCCGCTCCTCTCTTGTTCCTAACATCTTCCAAGCTTTTTCTGAACCTCCTGCTCACCGCGATGTGATCAATTTGATTTTCTGTGACTTGATCAGGAGACACCCAGGTGACCTTGTGGCACCGCCTATGAGGAAATACCGTGCCACCCATCACCAAATCCTGACTGGCGCAATATTCCGTAAATTTCTCCCCATTGTCATTCATCTCACCAAGGCCATGTTTACCCATGATCTGCTCCAACCCCTCATTGATTGAGCCCACCTTCGCATTGAAGTCTCCCATAACAATGAGAATGTCCTTCTTACTTGTTTGTCTTGTGACATCTCGCAGCATTTGGTAGAATTCTTCCTTCTTCTCTGGCTCCGACTGTTCTGTAGGCGCATAGCATTGGATGATGATCACATTCCTGATCTTTGTCTTGAACCTAGCAAACATGAGCCTACTAGAAATTGGCTTCCACTCCATAAGGCTTCTCTTTGCATTTCTGTTGAGCAGCAACCCCACTCCATCCCTGTGTTCTTCATCATCGCCCCCAGAAAGAGAAATGTAATTCCATCTGTTGTCTGTATTTCACCAAATCCTGGCCACCTCACTTCACTCAATCCTAGGATATCCAGCCCATAGTTCTTCATCTCCCGTGTCACTTGTTTCAGTCTGGTTTTCTCCATCAAGGTCCTCACATTCCAGAAACCGATTTTCGTAGTCCTCTTCATGCCATAAGTCGTCATCAGGTTATCCGTCCGGTTTTGTAATTTCGCTTCAGTTTCCGTAGTCAGTTTATTTAAGAGGAGCGAGTGATTAACCCACTGCCTCCGAGTGCCTTGGAGGGGCTGCCACCTTAAGCCTGAGGCACCAGGCTGATTTTCTGTCAGGGTTTCTTCCCTTAGCCTTTGAAGAACCAACTCCAAACTACAAGGCAGCAGTTGTTTCACCAGAGCCCCGTTAGCCGTAATTTCTTCAGGGTTCCTGTAGGGCCTTCACAGCTACCGTAGCGGTCTTGAGGCACACAAAGTCCCCACTGTACTTCACCCCTACAGGCAATCCCCTTCTTAATTACGTTGCCCATCTCCCACGACGAGGATGAGGGGTTGGATTTGTGAGAGACTGACCACTATCTAGTAAGAATTAATTATAGACAAAAGGATAGCTAGCTACAGAGAGACCAAGAAAGCTATTACACCTCGATTTGATGATGTGAAGCTAAGAAATTAGGAAAGCACAAAAGAGTTATATCAAAAAGTTATGACCGATAGACTCAATACGGTTGATGATTGGACAGAGAAAAGTATTGAAGAAAGGTGGTCAGTTGTGAAAGGAATAATACATGAGGCAGCTGAAAATGTATTGGGTTCGATGGTTCGATGATGAATGCATGAAGAAGATTGAAGAAAGAAACGAGGCAAGAAAAAGAATGTTAGAGAGAAGAACAAGAAGAAATGTAGAGGTATATCAACAGAAGAGAAAGGAAGCAAACAAAGAATGCAGAGGGAAAAAGAGGAATTATGAAAAGCAGTGGATCAAAGACTTAGAAGAGAGGAATACTGTGCAAGACACAAGATCATTCTACATTAGGGTTAAAGACATCAAGAAAAGATTTCAACCTAAGGCAAGCTTTTGTAAAGATAAAAAAAGGAAATCTCAATGGTAATGGAAATCAGATCCTAGATAGATGGGTGGAGTATTTAGTGAACTACTGAATTCAGATGGGGAAAGCGAAAATATTGCTGAGGATGGAGATGTAGAAGAGGCAGGGCAAGAACAAGATGGAGAAGAGGCGAACCTGGAGTCAATCGCTGAACCCACACTGGAGGAAGTTAAAATTCTGTTGTTTTTTTTTGAGTCGTTTTGGCCATCAATGGACCACGATGTTCTTCACTCATATGATCACTGTAAAGCTTGTTTTCTTGTCTGCCAGTAGATCTTCATTCTTGACGAATGTTCAGCTCTCCTTTCTTCCGTCCACTTGCGGTGAGGGCGAGGCATCACAGATGTTAAAGGGTGCAGATTACTGGTTGATTTAACCGCCTTTCTGAACAGGTTACTATCCCAAACCAGATCTTGATTGATTCGAGCTTCTGTTAGGTCCTTTTTAACTTGCATCGACCATTTACAATAGGAATTTTTTTTAGAGATTGATGAGTGTATTCGATATGAAAGTCGATGATGCTCCATCCGTTCCAAATGTCCAAAGAAAGACATTCTCCTTTTTCTCATCACACTCACCAAATCTTCTATATGTTCAAATAATTCATTGTTATGTCTTCTTCTGTAAGTACCATTATCATTAACAGGTCCTAATATTTTCCTTAGAATTTTCCGATCCTTAAGTTCTAATTTTCTCAATGGGCCTTTTGTTTGTCATCTGTAAGCATTCTGCAGCATACAGTGCTGACGGCCTAATTATTGTGTTATAATGACAAAGTTTGACATTCCGGGACAAGCTTTTACTTTTGTAAATGTTTTTGCAGGTTTGAAAGGCACCTTCCAATTTGTTACATCTGCTCTCAATGGCAGCTATTTCTGAATTATTAGGGGTAATCCATTCGCCTAGGTATTTAAATTTTCTGACTTTTTTGATTTTTTGCAGACCAATCGTGATGAATTTTGAGGCATCTTTGACATTTGTGATAAAATTAGTTTTATGGAAGGCCACTTTAAGTCCAGTTTTAGCAGCTATGATTTGTAGTTTATTAAGTTCTGTAATGGCGGATATGTAAAAGGTTTATATTCTAAACGTAAGCAAAATTAAGAAATTACGCAGGTTTACCGAGGATTACGCGAGTGACTAAAGTGTTAAATATTGTGTGAACAGTGTAGGTAAAATACGTAAGAGAAATACAATACATAACTTGCTAAAAGAGAAGTCATATAACATTTAATATCATGACGGTCAACTGTGCTCCATGCGGCAAAAAGATCAAGAACAATCAGCAGGCTGTAGGATGTGATGGTGAGTGTGGACGCTGGTTTCATGTAACATGCATGAAAATGAGTAAAGACACGTACCAACAATTCCGGAAAGATGATACTTTCAAATGGTCATGCAATCGGGAAGACTGCCTCCCGCAACCTAACCTCAAAGAGGTTATGGCATCTTTCTCCCAGAAACTTGAGGAATCCCTTTCGGCGATGAGAGAAGAAAACCACGAGGTAAGAAAACTAGCAACTTTCTTATCTGAAAAGTATGATGAACTCCACCGGGAAATTGAAACTCTGAAGAAAGAGAGAAAAACCGTCAAGGACGCAGACATGGCAGCATCTAGAGCTATCAACGAATTGGAGGAACTAAAACAGTACCAGCGCAAGAACAACTTGATAGTGTATGGAATACCCACGGAAAGAGAGGAGGATGTATTTCACAAAATCTCGGACATTGGCAAGACGTTAGGAGTTGAAATCACCAGGGCAAACATAGACGCAGCTCACCGCCTCCCGTCAACAAAGCCTGGGCCTCAACCGATAATTGTGAAATTAAATAATAGGTGGAAGAAGGAAGAGATTCTCAGTAGCAGAAGACAAAAGAAGACCCTGAAGACGAGTGAAATTGGTTACAGTGATGGTGGTAATATATATATCAATGAACACCTGACCCCAAGAAATGAAACCATCGCCAAAAAGTGCCGTGAATTGAGACAACAGGGAAAAATCTTTGCAACTTGGGTCAGAGACTGCAAAATATACATTCGGAAAAATCAAAATGGACCCTCAAAGCTTATATCAAGTGCTGAAATACTGGATGAACTCGCCCTCTCAAACTAAAATCAATGTAATAGTAAGATATCTACTAAGTATTATCCCATATGGAACTAGAATTACAGAAATTAAATTTTTTAGGTAATGCTAATAATAATACACTAGAATTAACCGAGTGTAACTGTAATACACTTAGCGATTATTATAAGATTAAGGACAGTAAACAGATAATAACCGATACCAGTACACTAAAATGCGTACACATAAATGCACATAGCATAAAAAACAAGTTCGATGATATCCAAATAATGTTAGACAGAATCAAAGGTGTAGATGTCCTAGCAATCTCAGAAAATTGGTTAACAGAACAAACAAAAATGTTTTTCAATATTAAGAAATATGTTGCATATCACATAGAAAACAAACTGGCGGGGGAGTATCTTCGTATATTTCAAACAAATGTAGCAGTACCCTTGTAAAGGAAATAAATTCCACCCACAGCATACTGCACATTACTGTGAGAAAAGGCCATCAAGAATACAATATAATCACTGCTTATAACCCTCATAAAAGCAACATTCCACACTTTCTAACTGATCTCGAAGTAATTATTAGTTCTTACTCAACGAATCCTGTTATAATACTAGGTGATATGAATATCGATCTATTATTTGGGGACAGATATACTAGTAGTTATATTAACCTAGTCAAATCATACGGTCTAGTCTTATGTAATACAAAATATCCAACTCGTGTAACACAAACTAGCTCTACTCTAATTGATCATGTATTGGCGAACGACTGTGACAAAATATGTAATGTCTATAATATTGATAATGATTTGAGTGATCACCATTTACTCATCTGTGAAATGAGAAACAAAAAGATAAACAGGAACTCAATATGTGATGATAGGCCAATAGAAAAGGATAAAATAAACTACAAAAAACTTAATAAATATTTAATAACTCAAGAATTTGTATGCAATGAAACTAACATCAATGACTACTACAATAAATTCTGTGATTTTATTAATAAAGGAATAGAAGCCTGTACTATGAAATATACGAATAAGGAGCCAAGTGCCCCACCAATAAAACCCTGGATCACACAAGATCTTTTAGCACTAATACACAGGAAAGATAAGATATATACAAAAACCAAAGTTAAAAATCCATCTGCAGAAATTTTAGAAGAATATAAAATTATTAGCAACCAAGTTACAAAACTTAAGAGAAACCTACAAAGAAACTACTTTGACCAAAAAATTCAAAATGCAAATAATCAGAGGGAAGTGTGGAGTGTTGTTAATGAGATGTTAAATAGACCAAAGAAGGGGAAAAATGAAAAATGAAATTGTCAAACTTATAGTCGACGGCACAAATGTCGAAAAAAAGGAAAATATATGTGATGAAATTAATAAATATTATGTCAATATTGCTAACAGTATATGGGAAAATCAAGGAAACGGTTCTACCTCGGGCATTACAAGCTATAAAAATACTACTAGCACTAAGACAATCTTTATGTTACCTACTGATGCTAATGAAATACAATCAATTATAAACTCCCTAAAACACAAAAACAATATAAGTGAGGACAACACTACTAATGTCATGCTACAATTGTGTCTTGAGGGCCTTACACCATATCTTGTCAAAATAATAAATCTTTCACTGATGACTGGTATATTCCCCGATGCCTGTAAAGTCTCTAGGGTGGTCCCGATCTACAAAAAAAGGGACAAAACCCACCCATCAAATTACAGACCCATTAATATTATATCTGCCATCAGCAAGGTTCTAGAAAGCGTTGTTAAACGAAGACTTATGAATTTCTTCATGAAAAATGATTACTTTGCAAACTGCCAATATGGGTTTATTCCAAATAGAGGAGCTGATAGTGCTATATTTGAAGTAGTAACTGATGTAGAAAAGGCATTAGATGAAAACAAACTAGCTGCTGGTGTACTAATTGACCTTCAAAAAGCCTTCGATCTGGTTAACCATAAGATTCTCCTTAATAAACTAGAATTTGCAGGCATCAGAGGAGTGGCACATGATTGGTTCAAGAACTACCTCACTAACAGAAAACAATATGTTGCAATCGATAATGTAAAAGGATCTCAAATGAGAATTGACACAGGAGTACCTCAAGGTTCTGTCTTAGGACCAATTCTTTTCTTGGCCTATATTAATGATATAGTATTATTAGAATTGAAAGGCAAGCTTAAACTATTTGCAGATGATATTTTTATACTCTATCTGGGAACATCTGAACAGGAAATTATGCTAAATATTAATTATGATCTCAATAAGCTGGTGGATTGGTTGAGAGCACACAAAATGGTTATCAATATCACTAAAACAAAATATTTGTTCTTCCATAAACCATCATACAAGATTGAGACCACAAACATAGTCAACATAGCCAACAAAGAAATAGAAAGGGTTAAATCGGCAACATACTTAGGTATCACACTAGATAGTACACTAACCTGGGAAAATCATGTAGAAAATGTAAAACATAAAATCAGTCCTTTAATTGGTATTATTTTCAGATTAAGATATAGCTGTCTTACTAGCCAACAATTGAAAAATATATACTTTGCTCTGATACATTCACATCTAATGTACATGAATTTCATATGGGGATATTGTAAGAAGGAGCTGATAAAAGAACTTGAGATACTCCAGAAACGTGCTATAAAATCTATCTTTGGATTACCTTGGCTCACACCCTCAAATGAATTGTACTCAGGAACTAAAATTATGCCACTGCAAAAACAAATAGCTATGTCAGCAACAGTATTTGTATACAAATTAGAAAACAAATTGATACACACACACATCCATTTTACCCATGCAAATGACATTCATCACTATGCAACAAGAGGAGTAAATCAAATATTCACCAGCCATTCCCAATCCATTAAATTTGGAACTAAAGGAATTATGTCCTCTATAATAAAAGAATACAACTCGCTACCATTAGGCATAAGGGAAAGTTTCTCTATAAAAACATTTAAGAGGAAAACAAAAGACTTCCTATTAAGGAATGAATAGCCAATGTACAATAGCCTTAAGCAATGCAATGTATCATACCGTATTATCTCTGTAAAGTTAGTCACTAGCAATCTAAGTTACTATTAAACTAAACAATAATGTTACAAAAATTATATATATGCCATGCTGTAACTAAGTTACTTGATTGTCCCTAACACGAGCTCAGGCTCATTGGGACCTATGTAAATAAATAAATAAATAAAAGTTGGTCAGTGGCCTCTTCCATTGAATTAGCGAACAAAGCAATGTCATCTGCAAAAGCGAGACAGTTTATATTCAGGCCTTCTTTTTTATAACCAATTCGAATGCCATAATTATTTGGTAAGATTTTTAACCATTCTCTTATAATTTTTTCCAAGACACAGTTGAACAGCATCGGTGATCCCAGATTACCTTGTCTACAGCCAGTCTTGATTGCAAAGGCTTCGGACAATTCACCACGAAATTTGACCTTAGAAATTGTGTTTTCTAAGCTTGCTTTGAACAAATTAATTGATTTATTGTCTAGGCCAAACTCACGTAAGGTGTTAATTATTGTGTCTCTATGAATGCACTGTTAAAACACTCAGAAACAACAAAGCTCCAAGGGAAGATGACATCACAGCTGAGATGATCAAGCATGGCGGCGAAAAACTAGCAAGGATTTTACATGAACTTATTGTGGAAATATGGAACAAAGAAGACATGCCAGAGGAATGGAATACGGCAATACTCTGTACCATTCACAAGAAACATGACAAAGCAGATTGTGGAAATTACAGAGGAATAGCACTGCTTAGTATTGTCTATAAGGTATTAGCAAAGATCATTGCAGGAAGGCTGAGAACCTACGTGGAAGCATATTTAGGGGATTACCAGTGTGGTTTCAGAAATAACAGGTCCACTACTGACCAGATCTTTACTATCAGGCAGATTCTGGAGAAATGCTATGAGTACAATATTGATGTACATCAGCTGTTCATAGATTTCAAACAAGCATGACAACATTAGGAGAGTCAGTTATGGAAGGCAATGCAAGAGGCAGGAGTACCTGCTAAACTTATAAGACTGGTACAAATGACATCAACCAAAACCAGGTGTAAAGTGAAGGTGGAAGGTTTAGTATCAAAGACCTTTGAGGTTAATCAGGGATTACGTCAGGGTGATGTAATCTCTACACTCCTATCCAATATTGCCTTGGAGAAAGTCATGCGAATGACACAAGATTGCAACCCAGGTGGAACATTATTGAACCGAGTGACACAAGATCTTGCATATGCAGATGATATTGACATATTGGCTAGGAGGAAGCAGGATCTTGAATGAAAACTGGGAAAGTTAGAAAAGTACGGCGCTGAGATGGGGCTAAAGATAAACCAGTCAAAGACCAAGTACATGCTGGCATCCAGGAGAAAATACAGTGAAACAACAAAAGTGCATTTAAATGGTAATGAATATGAGCAATGCAAGGAATTCAAATATCTTGGGTCAATAGTAACAGAAAATAACAACATAAGAGAAGAAATATATACCAGGATTGCAGCTGGTAACAGGAGTTATGCGTTAAGCAAGGTATTCCAGACGAGAAGCCTAAGTAGGAATTTGAAATTAATTACCTATCGCACAGTAGTGAGACCGGTGGTGACCTATGGTTCAGAGGCATGGACTATGACGCAAGGGGATGAGGAGTTATTACGAAGATGGGAAAGGAAGATACTTAGGAAAATATGTGGGCCAGTGAATGATAGTGGATTTTGGCGAATCAGAAACAATAGGGAGATCAGAGAACTATATGGAAAACCAGATTTAGTAGCCGAAATAAAAAGCAATAAACTGAGATGGCTAGGGCATGTTGAAAGAAATGACGGAGATGGCAAAGAAAGTCTTTGAAGGTAAACATGGAGGACGTCGTATGAGGGGTAGACCAAGAATAAGATGGTTGGATGACCTGAGGAGAATGGGAGTAAAAAGATGGAGAACCAAGGCCGTGATCCGAGAGGAGTGGGTGAAGATTGTCCAGGAGGCCAAGGCGCTACATGGGCTGTAAGTAAGTATATACATTATACTGGAGTGGTGGCCAAGAGGCAAAAAATGGCATGGGACTGATAACCTCGAAACAACTGGAGGAGTATGTTGAAGTGGTAGAGTGTGTGTGTGACAGAATAATGAAAATTAGAATGAAGATGAAGAATGACGTGATGGACTTCATACAAGTGTATGTACCACAGACTGGAAACAGAGAAGAAGATATTGAAGTATTCCTGGAGGATGTAGAAAGAGTAATTTCAGATGTAGAAGTGGTGATCATGGGAGAGATGAAAGCACAAGTCGGAAACGAGAGACAAGGAAAGGAAGAAGTCATTGGACCATATGGATATGGGAAAAAGAACCGGGAAGGAGAGGAACTTGTAAACTTTTGTGAAAGGAATGGACTGATAGTGGGTAATTCATGGTTTCGGAAGAAAAACAGCAGGGAAATTACTAGATATGGGTGGGGTGATAGAAGAACAAAATCAGTAATTGACTACTTTCTGGTGGAAAGGACTAATCGCAGAAAGCAGATGGATGTGACAGCTTTACCAGGAGAAGCATTTGATGGGGACCATAGAGCTGTAGTGGCAAAATCTAGATGGGGAAAATTGGAAAACCTAAGGGAGATCAGAGAAAGTAAAATAAAAGTATGGAAACTGATAGACAAAACTGTACAGGAAGATTTTCAGGAGAGATTGAAGCAACAAATCCCAGTTACTGAAGCGGAAAACGTAGAAGCGGAATTGTCCCACTTTAAAAAGGCATTTGCTGGTGCAGCAGAGAGTGCTGGTGGCAGGACGTGGCAAGAGTGAAAGAGAAGGAGACACCGTGGTGGAATGAGGAAGTGAGGAAAGCAGTGAAAGAAAAGAAGTCTGCACGGAAAGAATGGAATCGAGATCAAACAGAAGAAAGCAAAAGGAAGTATCATGACAGCAAACAGAGGTGTAAGAAAGTGGTAGGAGAAGAAAAGAAGAAAAGTTGGGAAGAATTTACACGAAGAATGGAAACAGATGTAAGTGGCAGTAAAAGAATGCTGTATGGACTTCTAAGAAGTAAGAGGAAAGAAAGAGTTACTACAAAGCTGGTGAAAAAGGAGAGTTGTGGCTACTGTTCCAACAGCTGTAACAAGAAGCTTGTTATACATTTGAACGTGTGGTGTACCGGTAGTATTCTTTTATAGTAAAAGATTGTGCTGTTAAATTGTGATTCGTGGCCATGTGGCGCATTAATTGTGAGTGAAGTGTTAATACTGTAGAATAAGCGCTTTTGAAGAGCATACAGTAGCACAGCTAAAAGAGTGAGCGTTTTTATAGTTACTGTGTTTAATCATAACATAATTATAGGTGTATGTTTGGAGAGGAAGTGCATTTGAAATTCAGTTATGTTATAAGTAGAGCTGGGATTTTCATGTAATATCAAGTGGCGTAATATGTACATAAATATGTAACGAAAAGCACCAAAATATGTAGATTGGGCATCATATAATTAATATAAACTTACCATTTTGTCAGTTACAACACACTAAACACGCTTTATATTACATTTTGTAGCACGGTGGAACTATTAACAATAATGTATTTTTCAGTGTTCTTTGGAGTCATATTATATGAATATATCACACACATATTCAATAGAAACTTATTAGTTTCATAACTTAAAGCACGTTTATTCATTAAATTTTGCTGCACAGTGAACTATTAAGTATTTTCAATGTTCTCTGGGGTCATAGAAAAACGTTTGTCACTTAGGATGTTCTTATATGCAGAGAAAGATCTTTCAACATCACATGATTTAACTGGGGCAAATTTTATGAGAAGATTTTCGCTGGAGAAATGTCCTCGGGAGGATCAACGTCATCTCCATTTAGAATTCGGCACACACTGTGAAATGTTGAATAACCCGGATTTCTCTTCCAACACTTTTTGCAATTTACTCAATACACTTCCACCAGTTTCCCCATGCACAGTACGTATCATCCTATCATACTCTCAAATACCTGTCACCAGGGGCGGCTGGCCCTAACGGGCCAGTGGGCCAGGGCCCTCCTTACCATTAACCTACATTAGTAATTCATTTTTAATCCTTAACGCTTGAAATACTGGCCGAGTTGTGCACTCCTCACATGCACCAGCATGTTTGAATAACGCGCTACATATCTTGTCACGTAATTTGCCTTGCTACTGGCTACTCGGGGCCCAGGCCTTACTGGGCCCAAGACTCCATTCAACTACAAACAAGGAGAGGTATATTGCGCGTGCGCGCAGACGCTCTTCAAACGTCGGCTATGGGCCCAGATATTGCGAGCCCAAGGTTACAAGGAGGAATAACAATTGGAGCAGTTGTATGGGGTCTGGAGAGAACATTGGAATGCTGCAGAAATGCTGAACTGCTACTTTCAACTCGAACTTACAACATCTATGGCCATTCCCTGCTCCTTTCCTCCCCTTCTTCCGATGCTGTTTGAAATGATTCACAAGACGACCACTAAATGGCAAACAGGACACCACCGTGGTGTCATTAGTTCCAACGTTAAGGTACCATTTGGCTGCACACGACAGAGACAAGCGACCGAGACAGACGACAGCGAAGAGAGACGGAGACAAGTCAACGTGTCGCCGTTCACGTAATTTGATGACGACCGAGACTGACGACACGCCTAGACATACAGTAGGTGTTTATTGGTAGAGCCCTGCACGAATAAACAAAACGTTATCAGCATCCGCACAACTGTTATCCGCATCCGCCCCGCAACCGCATGACGTTTATCCAAATCCACTGATATTTCAATATTATTTTTAATTTATTAGATAAAGTATAAAGTGTTAAACCAACACATTTAGACATTTGAAGACCAAGTCGTTCCTGACAATTTGCTTTATTGCAAGGAACTTCAAGTGGGATGACACTTCTGTTTTCTTGACCTCCGGTTTAGACAAAAAACTGGCTATACTTTTTTTTGGCTACTTTAGCACTTGTGCCTCAGTAAGTTTGATGTGCCTGATTTGTGTCCTGAGTATGAATACACTTTTTCTACAGGTAAAATATCCTACTTTATCGTTCACCTTTTCGTTTCCATTGAAAACGTAACCAAAATGTCTCCCATATCGTTGACTTGAGCTTTGTTTCACGCACTATTGAATATTCACCTTGTTTTATTTTAATAGATAGTTTATCCATATTGGTGAAATGATGCTCATACTCCCGGTCGCGGTAACATTCGGGTTTATCCGCGGATATCCGCATCCGTGCAGGGCTTTATATTATTGGGTTATGCGTGCACATATTCTTTGAAAAATGGTTACTAAATATATTTTAATGATAAGGTTGTTCGAAGAGAAAGAAGACGATGATGTGTTGCTATGATATTTGTTGCGAAAGAAACCAAGAAAACCTATGAGTTCAATATTCAAAACCAGACGCGAAGGATTTCTCTGTGAATAAAGAATCATTTATCTTTAGAAGAAGAAAGATTCAGGAGTTACTTTAGATTAAATCGTAAGCAGTTTGATTAAATACATTTTATTTCCGACATTTTCTCACTTCGTAAAACATGAGCTGCGTCCGCTTGTCGCGAGACACTACTGCTCTGAGAGCGGTCTCCTACGGTTCATCTCGATCGCCTATCTGTGTCGCCTGTCTCCGTCTCGCGCTCCCAAATGTACTTCATAA
This sequence comes from Meconema thalassinum, assembly GCA_946902985.2. NCBI lineage: Eukaryota > Metazoa > Arthropoda > Insecta > Orthoptera > Tettigoniidae > Meconema > Meconema thalassinum. The sequence continues at coordinate 708,375,684 of OX336390.1, forward strand.
GTTTGAATGGGGAGCAGATCGAAAGCGACCTGTCTCGGTCGCTTGTCTCTGTCGTGTGCAGCCAAATGGTACCTTTACGTAAAACGAAAAAGAATGGAAGAATACTTTAAATGGTGCAGTGACAATATCATTCATACCTAGTGTCAAGGATAGGTTAAAAATAAACTTCCCATTAACTAGCAATGAAACTACTTTTTAACAGGACATGGTAAGATAAATTCGTATTTTTTTCGTTTCAAATTAAAAAACAGTCCATTGTGTGTGTGTGGCAATGAGGAACAAACAGTTGATCATTTATTATTTACATGCGTGAAACTGGAAAAAGAAAGACAGTTGTTTAAGGACAATGTGGTAAATAAACATGGAAAATGGACGTTCGAAAGAAATAAGCTAATGAAGCACTATAATTAATTTTATATTTTAATTTAATAGATTTAGAAAGAATGTCAAGTAGTTGAACAGATTCTTAATATTGGTGTAGCTCATAAAAACAATAAGTTAATAGATTTAGACAGTTCCTAGAACAATATATCACCAAACAAATAGCCATAGAACAATAATGGATAGTGTAAATATATGTTATTAAAATTGTAAACATTTTGTAAACATAGCGTGTAGTATTACTTTCATTATAATGGAACATGCTGTTAAAAATAAATAAATAAAAAAGGTTATGTAAAGAGGTCTCTTTTGGAGTTCTGTGATAAGTGTAACCAATTCATATTTTTGTTTTTCATCTAGGTCTAGAGTTTTTGATAAATGTCTTGGTGATAGGCTATTATAAATTTGGAATTAACTAGCGATTTAGAGGGTCATTTAAATTATATTAAATGTAGAACATAACATTTTTCCCAATGAGACACAATTTAATGGCTATTGGCAAACACCTAGCGTGCTAGCTAGTAATTTTTACTGTGCATGATATTTTATTTTGTGTGCCCTCCCAAGCTCTAAGACCACCAGCCGCCGCTGCCTGTCACTCATAATTACCTTACAGACAACAGCCCCACATTAAGTGTGAAACTTCAATTCAGCACAATTTATTTTATATAAAAACAGGAAAACACTGAAATATGTAATTTTATGTAATATCACTAAGAATATGTAGAATACCCACAATTATGAAAAAATATGTAAAATATGTAATTATATAGAAATCCCAGCCCTAGTTATAAGTATAAGTACGAGTATGTAGAGTGAGAGGTCGTTCTTTAGGTATATAGTATTTAAATCTTTTCTTATAGTGTGAAATAATAGGCCTAGTGTTCCCTCCAAGGAGGGTTTTAACATGGAACCGTCCGTAGATTTAGTTTGTATTTTAGGAGAAACTCCGTTTTCTAAATGGAAGGAGGAGGATAAAAAATAAATTTTATCAAGCAATCCACCCCAACCACTTTTGACATACCAGATTTCATCCTAGCTAGATGACCCAACACACCTATTCAAAATGTATATGTTTACTGCACTCGAGCGCGTGTTGGGCTGCACCGAACTTACACCCCACGAGCCGTCGCTGGCCCTGGTGACTGACAAGAACAGCAATATTTTAAGGCATATATTCCACATACAAAATTAGGTTGAAATCAATGTGTGGAAGTTCATGCAGTATTGAACCTGACAGCACACACAGAATCATGTTGGCAACACTTGCCATGTACAGGTTGTTCAAAATTAATCGGCAGTATTATGGTCTATATGTGAGCCAAATTTAGAACTGCTTAGATGCTTACCTTGAGATATTGAGACTAGGGTTCAAACTCTAGAGAGCATTTATTGCTTGTTGGCTGCCCTGGCAGCTCTGAAAATTTGCCGAGTTATCTCACTTTAAGGTTTACATTGCACATACAAATTGTGGTTGAAATGCATTGGATAGTATGGAAGTTACATGCAGTTAAACATTGGATCTATTAGCAAATGTGCCAATTTTGCAACAGTTTCCATGCATACATTCTGAGATAACAACATTGGGTTCAAATATCAATTGTCTTTCTTCAGCAATTGACAACTGCTGCAGCTGTTTAGGAGTTGATAGGAGGAGGGAGGGAAGAGACACTATGTCAGACAGTTCTTTATAAGGCTCAAGTGAGTTAAATATATCTGCTGATGTGGTTCTATTTGTGTAGCATGTAGAAGGTGCACCGGGAGCTGTCAAGGCAGTTAAACTCTTCTGCAATTGATGCACCAAGAGCAGTAGCACAGGCGAAAGGGACAGTAAAACAGAAGCAAGTGCGGTGATAAGAGAGAAGGTACACTTGTAACCTGTTTATTTATTTACAGCCCTTTATCAATCTAGAGAGAACATAATTGTTACGTGCAAGAGCCCGTCCCAACGTTTCAAACATGTAATTTCCCTTGGATGCAATTCTTGACCTTTTTGAAATGACCGCTTCGTCGCTTGGTTCCGTCTGTGAACACGAGATGGTAGCTGCTGTCGGACTTTGGAAAGACTCCAAGTAGTTCCTGTTTCTCCGCTAGATAGTGTGTGCTGTGTCTTATTAAACTCTTTATATGCATGACATTATTGAAAGACAATTATTTTCTACGTCATGAAACAAATGCCGGTGTATGCATGATACCGCCAAATTATTTACTAAATAATGACATTGTTGATTGATGTGTCAAGCCTTGATTGGACGATAATGTTTACATGAATGCAGTTCGGCGTTTGACGCCAAAATTTTCCGCCATTTTGTGGAGTCCATTAGTTGTTTGTAAACAAGAAATCAAGCCGACTGGTCGTGAAAGGTGTCACCGCTGATGGGGGCTCTGGCCCCCATTCTCTACGAAATATTAATGTATTCAAGAGAAAAAGGAATTGCCTGTTCTCTTCAGGCTGTGAATTTCATCGTTTCGCCGTGAAGTGGACGTGTGAAATGTGGTCGCATCTCGATGCAGACCTGTGCTTGTGACCAAATGAGGCATGTGCCGTGTGGGCATTTTCAAGGCAATATAGTGCCGCATTTTATTTTATTTAAAATGTGTTAGTTTTTTTTATTTTTTATTGTGTCTCCACTGAGAAGGATGTAAGGTACGTTACATTATATCTTGATATTTATTTTTGTTATGGAGCTCCGATGTCATCTTATAGTATTGTTTTAATTCTGTACCTTATTTTGTTTTATAGGCCTAATTTTATTTCTGTTTTAATAACGTTACCTGATTTATTTTACTTTTGTTATCTTTTCTTCGTACCTTCTGGAGACATATTTCTAGTTTATTTTAAGTTTAAATTATTATTAATTTTCTTTTGCCAATCTTAGGATTGATATAGTATTCAATTTAATTTATTCATGATCCGTTGCCTTTCACTGTTGTAATAGTATTTAGACATAATTGTTTTCCTCCGTCCATTTCCTTCTGCTGATGTTAAAATTTAATTTTACTAATTGTTTGCCGTAGTTTCGATCAGGCATGCGGCCCCTTGTTTTGAGTGGCCATGTTTTTGTTTTGTTATGAAGAGATGCATTCTGGTCTCGAGGGCAGTCTCTTGGCCCCTACCGAGAAGCTCAAACGTGTTGTGTTAACTTAATATTTGTTTTTTTTATTTTACCGTGTTGGTTTAACCTTATGTTTTTTGGTGAATGTTCTTGTGTTTTTCTTAGTCTCTAATATCGGGAATTTCTTAATTGGTCATATTTTATTTAATTTAATTTAATTTTAATCCTGTCGTTTTTTTTTTGGGGCGTGGCCTGGTCCTCCGCATGTTTGATCGATATTGCATTGCCTTGTAAATTACCAAGCCCATTATCATTTAATTATGCCTATATATATAATTTATTTTAACTTTTGGGCTTGAACATTTTAATTTAAGTCTTTTCTTTTGTTGACCTTGCAAGCAAGCATGTTAAGCGATATCTTGCATTCCTTGTAAGTTACTCTGGTTCATGCATGTTCTCTTTCTGGTGGAGGTGTTCCTTAAATTTTAACATTAAATTTTACATAAAATTTTAATCTTCTGTTCTGGCATTATTTCACCGGCAGCAGTTCTGTAGGTTAGTGGGGGGTGTCTGTTGAATAGCCTGTGCGTTGTCCCCTTCTCCATCTTCCTTCCACTCCTTTTGAGCTCTGTTATTGGGACATGTCTTCTGGAGGTGATTTGTTGCTGTGGAAGTGACGCGGACCTCTGAATAAAAGGTAAGTAGGGCCCGGATTCGCAGGTGTCGCAGTGGTGAAGCAGAGCGTTGGTTATCGAGTTACCGACGTGCTGCTGGCCATGCGGCGGTGTTCTTACCAGGTGTAGCAATAATGATCATGTCATACAGCCACGAGTTGTCTTTGCCTGGATTAAGGTACTTCAGAAAAGATATTCACAGCAGTAGTAAGAATTGTCTTTTATTTTAAACAGCTTGTACTATTCCATTCAATATTTACATCATAAATCATCATCATCATCTTCATCATCATCATCATCATCATCTAGGACTCCAGGAAGGATGCTACCAACTTATTCACAGTGCACACCCTCATCAACTAATACAAAAGGATTATACAATCTAATTTACAAACTTCCAAGGGTATTACTTATCCTTTTGAGCTTTTGGAATGTTTTTACAACAAGCCATAAATCAAACTGATATTCAGGCAAATAGTACACTGAAAAGTCTCTGATAAAAAATATTTATGTATTTACAATTTTATTGCAATATACTTTAATCACAGCTTAATGGAAGTATATTAACACTTGGCCAGTTTAGATGAGCATCAAGGTTAACTTCACTGAATAAAATATCACTCTGGTAAGTTTGTAAAACCTTACAACATCAAAACATTGTTGCAGATACGAATAATTATAATAATAATAATAATATACAGATTCATCAGAGAGCTAAGAAAGAAGATTAACACTGCCAACTTGCTACATAAGAACTGCAGCATATTATTTGATGAGTATAATATAATAGCAGCTGTTTATATATAAAAGGAATACGGTAAAGCAATGTGTCATGGCATAATGCTGTATGAGTATTTGTAATCGATGAATGTTGCAGAAAATATCTTGAGAGATCTAATAGAGATAATAAGCAGAACACTAGCCTAGTAATATTTGGACTTTTTTTTTCATCAGTAACATTATTACTGAAATGTAGATACCACAGATAAATAATTCTAATAATATTGTCAATCTAATGAAAGATTGTATTCTGAATCAACATTACAAATTTCCTTTCTTTCATGGCCCACATTCACTTTGCTGCTATTGAAAATGAAAATCCACAGCCTGCTTCCAGTCTCCGACCGGGTCAGGAATGGAATGAATGAAGCCCCCAACTAGCGGCGAGGATATGAACTGTGCCGGCTGCCGAGGCCTGACGCACTCCTCTGGGGCAATGATTAAATGAATGACAAATGAAATGATAGTGGAGAGTGTTGCTGGAATGAAATTTTTGACAGGGAAAACCGGAGTACCCGGAGAAAAACCTGTCTGCCTCCGTTTTGTCCAGCACAGATCTCACATGGAGTGACCGGGATTTGAACCACGGACCCAGCGGTGAGAGGCCAGCGTGCTGCCGCCTAAGCTACGGAGGCTTCACTTAGCTGCTATTAAAAGCTTCCAAATTCACTTCACTTCTAACGAAGTCTGATTATTTTCATAAATTATTTATTTTTAACTCGAAAATTCTCCAGATGATCACAGCACAAGTTGGTAGTGAAAATAAGATGAAAGTTCCATAAAGGAGGTAGAACAACTTCAATTCAACTCTTCGCTCTACAAATGCTGGGCAGTAATTCAGGGTTCGAAGTTGCAATAGCTAGTATCTAATACTTTCTAACATACTGTAGTGATTCTCTACAACAGGTAGAAGAAGAATCTCTACAACAGGTAGAAGAAGAATTCATCAAATGCTTGATGGGGTAACTCAACTTATGGCATAAGAGCAGAAAAAGGTGTTTGAATAATGAAAGGAATGCATCTAACCTGTTGTAAACCTGCTTTTTAAATATTTCTAGATTCTACCTCTGGACTGAATTTTTATATAATATAGATTATGTTATTTGTGAAGAGAGATATGAAAAGAAATCGCAACATATTTCAGTTAAATAGTCATATCCATCAACATAACACTAGACAACAATAATCTTTACAGACCAGTAGCAGTAGGACAACAACTAATCAGAAAGGAACTTTCCACATGGTAATATAGTTGTATTGGCTAATAAACTTCCCTCAACCTTCATATCCATTAGCAGTTTAAAGAATTTTAAGTCAAAATTAAAGGCATTCTTGTTGGGACATTGCTTCTATTCTGTTGAAGAATATCTCACTGGCATTCTGACTAAAGCTGTTATGTAACATATGCTATTCTCTATCCATACTGTATATACACTTATGATACCATACAATATCAATTGCTATGTGCAGGCTAATGTACTCTATGTCTACATGTTTCTACATCCTCAATCATTTATATGATGTAATAGAATTAAATAAATTTAAAATTGCCTGCTGGTTTAAGGCGAGAAATTAATAGTGACAGAATAGAACATGTGATGTTACTGGTGAAGGATAGAAGGCTCATTTGCTTGTACAAAAGGAACAGATCACTCAATTATGAAGACATTCACTGCCAGAAAATTATCTAGGATTCATATTATTAAGGTACAAACTTGGCTACCTGTTTACATAAAATTAGCAAAATATATAGGTGTGGATGTAGCAATTTAAAGTATTTGAAGCTTTGCCAGAAGACTGCATATTTTCTCTATTAGACCTAATTAGTTTAATTGAAATTCAGCATGTTCATTGCAATTAGACAGGTGTTTTACCAGGGGCATATCACACTAACCAACCTTTTGGGTTGATTCTTTTTGGTGAAGTGTTTATATGTAGGTAAGACGATCAGAACCAGAAAGTAATATCATAGTAATATTCAAAGTAGTACTGCCATCAAATAACGCACACCAAATAATAGTCCTTCAGTGCTGGGTGCAATTGTTAACACATTACAATAATTTACAATTCAATAATTTTAAAATAGTTTCCTTCTTCCTTTTTTGCCTTCTCTACCGACTTTCAAGAATGTTTAGTCATTGCACGAGTTGGTTTTGAGAAAAGGAAGTACCGTAAATGAGGTGCTGAGCATTAGGTACCCAGAAAGAACACATGCAGCTGCCTAACTGTTATCTCATTGATTTCATTATAAAAGTCTTAATGCTTGACTAAATAGCATCAGATATGGTGAAACTATTTTCAGAGGCAAACAGCTTATTACACAAATTCTTACGGCAGCTACATTCAATCAACAGTGTCTTATTTTTTTGGTAAAGGGATGACAAGTAAATCAAATTCTCTATATCTTGATGACACTGACTCTTCTTCAATTATAGCAGACACAATTAAAATCATTTTCTAGTCACCAAGTGATCTACCAAGGTATCCCCATTTTCTTCCAATCAAATGATTAGGAGATTCAGAAAGTTTTCTTAAAATTATTTTAATCCCTTCTATTTAATAAAATTTTCTCCATGTATTTGTGTCAACGTTTATGATCTAGTTTCAGCAACAGTTATGTAAGCACATGACATAAACATAGATTGAATTCCAAACAAAGCATGGGAATCCTTACACAAGCCTCATGCTTTGAACTATTATTTTTTAAATGAAGTTTTTAAGCATTGTCTCATACATAATCATTCCTCTTACATTAATCCATACTCCCTGTTCAGTCTTAAGAAAAAAAATCCAAAGGTATCAGACAACACTTAAACCTTGAGGGTGGTTTGTATTCACATTAGTTCCACCTTGATATGTCCATGTCCAAACTGGCCATTTCTCATTTACAGTTAATTTTTTTAAATTAACACTTTATAAAAATCTACACAGAGAAACTTTGAATTATGCGATATTTTACATAAAAAAAAAAAAAAAAAAACAGACACCAAATTTATGGATAGAACAAACTACTGTAGGTACTCTTTGTTCATTACCGAATATCCATGTCCTTTTAGAAGCTTTAGGACAACTAACTTGATTGTAGCACACAAGAAAGAACACTGTTTATTGCTTAGGGAATATTAGGCACCACAATTCCTACAACTTGCTGAACAAAGGAAATAGCCTAGTTAGAGTACCCAGTATTTCAACTCATCATACTGCTGAGTTATGAGTATCCTCACTTGGGAAACCAAGCCACTTTGTTCAAAACAATCCACTCATGATGAACACACTTCATCCAAGTTATAACAAATAGTAATCTTTCACAATCCACTTTGGTTGTAGACTCAACTATCACGCATTCCACAGGTGAACTGTTTTGCCAAGGGCTTCTGAACCTTCTTCACGACCATTGCACAGCCACTATGATACCAGTAACTTCTTCTCTAAGATGTTACCAGTTCAGTCAGTACCACTTCCACTGCCTTTGTTTGGAGGGCCAAGTCCATTGGCCATCCTTTGGTAGTGTGGCTTCAGTGAGCTGCCTGGCCTACTGTAGTCAAGGTGGTCATATTCCAATTCTGAAATCAAATGAATTTGAATTAGTTAAAATGCCACAGAGGCAAATAAGGCCTTTTACACAGCATATACAGTGAAGCCTCTCTTTAAGGACACTTCTCTGATGCGGACACTCCCAAGATAGGGAAAGAATTTTATGTCCCGAATTAAATTATATCTAACTGCTAATAAAATGAACTCTTTTACAGACACGGACAGCTCTTTAAGTCCAGAAAGTCTGTTTAACCTCTGTTATTTGGACAAAATCATTCGGGTTTCAAACATAAAATTTGCAAAATGTACTGGATTATATCGGATGGATTAATTTGGCATAAAAGTCAGTGAAACTGGACACAATTTGCTGCTGTTTTCTGAAAGCAGGATTCCCCAACAATGAGCTGGATTCCCCAACAATGAGCGTGAAGCTGACATTAAAGACCACGAGGCAAATGCAAATTAAGTGCAGGAATTGATCCAGAGTATTCTGCAACAGGCGGGACATGAAAATTTTGATTTCAGTGACTACAGCTTGATTGACAGTTCTGTGGACATTGAGGACAATTCAGTGGATGTAAGTAAAATTGTTAAGGACATGCAAACAACAGAACCAACGGCTGATCAAGACAGTGAGTGTAGTGAGAGTGAAGGTGAAGAAGAAAGAATGAAAATCCTATAACAAATTATAACTCAGCTTGCCAGGTGGTGGAGTGACTGAAAAAATTTGCTCGTAGTAATACAACAGTTACATGGTGTATTTGAACAAGGACTTACTCATGCAAAGTTCACTCGACAGACCAACCTGCCTGATTGTTTAAACAAATCATCATAAAATTTTAAGTACTGCGCTGTATTATACTGTACTGCATTACTGCTTTTATTTACAGTAATTGGAGATGTATATAACCTAACTATAGTCGGGTATTGTATTTTTTTTCAGTATGTAATGTACTGTATATATTGCATTTTTAGCCTATTTTTATTTATGAAACAATAGGCTTATGAGATCATCTATTGCCCGTGTGTGTGTGCGAATGTAGTTTGCATGAGCCTCTCACAACAGTAAGGCTCAACGCAACATATTTCTGGCAGGTGATGGCCGTGTGCGGACTTGGCGCGAGCAGTTCTGACAGGGGCTAGTCTTGTTTATCTGTTTATAAACAAATGTTCTCATTCTTTTGAATGCTCATTTGTTGCAATTTTTACCAGTGAGTGTGCCAACAGGGATATGGTACTGAAGTAATACATATGATAATAATGATTAATAATAATAATAATAATAATAATAATAATAATAATGACTAGAGCTGGGATTTTTATGTATTATCAAGAGGCATAATATGTACATAAATATGAAACAAAAAGCACCAAAATATGTAGATTGGGCAAAATATGTAATATCATATAATTAATATAAACTTACCATTTTGTCAGTTACAACACACTAAACACTCTTTATATTACATTTTGTAGCACAGTGAACAATTAAGTATTTTTCAATGTTCTTTGGAGTCATATAACACGAATATATCACCCACATATTCAATAGAAACTTATTATTTGCATAACTCAAAGCACTTTATTCATTAAATTTTGTAGCACAGTTAACTATTAACCTTCAATTAGTCGCGTCACGGGATTTTCTCCCGGGTCCTATTTGTTTTGCGCAGACTGTACCTGTTTGAGGGGGTGGCGGGTTGGCTGACCCAACAGCTCTCCCCCCTTCCCTTCCGCACATTTCACTTATATTGTTGTCAGTGTTCGGCACGAGGCGTACTTGTCAACAACGATTTGCTAAATGACCTGGTCTGATCTTCCGTGAGTGACTATTTGTGCTGCCAAAGTGAACGGTAGAAAGTCCCGTGTGCGACTAAGTGGGTGTATACTTTTTTAGATAATATCGTTTAGTTATATGTAATTTTGGGTGTGTTTTACTTCATAATAGATCCTAGAGAAGAAAGGAGAATTAATGCTCTGTTATTGGAGCCAATGTCAGACGAAGATGATATATTTTCTGACGGTAGTGAGGTTGAAGACAATTTAGAAGTTTCTGACCACAATACGAGCACGGAACAATCTGAAGATGAAGAACAGCCAGATCCAGTGCCAGATGTACATCCAGTTCAACAGCCAATCCCTGTTTTTGATGTGAATAGAAACACAAACTTTATTTTGGGTAAAGACAAACGAACTCGCTGGTATTCGTGTAGCCCACCTATTTCTAGGAATGCTAGACGTAGACCCCACAACATTCTGAGAGTACATCTACCTGGCCCACGAAGAGATGCTCGAGAAGCTCGTACAGCCTTGGATTGTTGAAGTTTGTTTTTTACAGACCCCATGATAGATACAATTGTCCGCTACACAAATGACCGAATTACAGTAAACCGACGACAGTACGGAAGAGATAGAGATGCAAAGGATACAGACATTATTGAAATGAAAGCTATGTTAGGGCTACTGTATAAGGCGGGGACCCTGAAATCGTCACACCTAAATCTGGATGACTTATATGCAAATGATTTTACTGGAGTAGAATTTTTCCAATCTACATTGTCTTTGAAAAGATGAAGGTTTCTATAATTTAACACTTGGATTTTCCGCCAGTTGTTCTACCTGAAACAACATATGTAAAAATGACAATAGGCTAATCTTAGATGCAGTCAAATCAGCAAGTTCCTCCATACATTAATCGCATTGAATTTTATGCTTCGAAAACGAAGTGGACAAAACATATGCTGTGCTTAAATATATTTTAATGTGTCCCAGGACACAAATTCAAAATTGAACTGATGGACTGAAAAATACGAAGTGCATCACAAGTTTTATCCTTGATTGTTTATTGAATTTTAAGTGTAGTTTTAAGCTAGTAATTTTAATATGTTGTGGTTGTGTAATTTATGTTGTGTATTCTGTTGTTTTATTATGGGATGTTGAATGTGACACGATGTTTGTAACAACAAAGGAGGGCTGAAGAAGGGGACAGTAAGATCCCCGAAACATGTACCTATAATTTTTACATAAGTAAAAGTATTGATTTGGCGGAAAATCCAAGTGTTAAATTGTAAATACGGTCAATACGGAACCTGAAATGAATGCTGTACCTAAGAAGGTTTCTATTGCGTAGTCTGAGATTCGAGGATGCTACTACAAGACAAGAAAGGCGACTGCTTGACAAACTTGCTCCGCTGCGAGAAATATTTGAAGTCTTCAATGAAAACTGCGTCAACAAGTACACCCTTGGAGAAAACGTTACTATAGACGAAATGTTAGAACCTTTTAGAGGCCGGTGCCCGTTTAGGAAGTATATGAAAACAAAACCTGCTAAATACGGCATAAAAGTATACGCCCTAACTGATTCTAAGACATTTTATGCCAGCAAAATGGAAGTTTACAGTGGGAAGCAACAACAAGGGCCATTCAATGAAAGCAATAGAGCAAAGGATGTTGTGCTTAGATTAACACGGCCTATTTACCAGTCGGGTAGGAATGTGACTGTAGACAATTACTTCTGCTCTATACCGCTCTGTGATGAATTGGCAAGTGACCATCAGCTCTCTCTTGTCGGAACCTTGCGTAAAAATAAGGTTGAATTACCACCAATAGTACAAGAGCATACTAATCGACCAGTAAACAGTAGTTAGTTTTTTTACGGTTATGACAAAACTCTACTTTCTTACAAAGCAAAGAAAAATAAAGTTGTCTTGCTGCTTTCATCATTGAACGCTTCTGATGACATTGACGTTGAAAGTGGTGACGCAATGAAGCCAGAAATGCTGACTTATTATAACAAAACAAAAGGGGGTTGACACCATGGACAAGTTGAAGGCAACCTACAATGTGGGAAGAAAAAAAAAAACAGATTTTGGCTCAGTTTTTCGCTCTTATGAACATTGGTGCAGTGAATGCTAACATAATATATTTAGCCAACACGCAGGCAAATATTGTCCGCAGAATCTTTTTAAAAACACTTGCAAAAGAACTGTCAATGGATCATATCAGACGAAGAGCTCTACAGGAAAATCTACCTCGCCAAGTGAAGCGACAGGCAAGAAAAATCGCTGGTATTGAAGATGAAGCATGCGGCTGGAACAGCCGGGCGCTGTGCATATTGTACTTGGAGGGAAAACAGAAAAATTGTTGTGACATGCTCAAGATCCATTTGTAAGCGGCATACAACTTCCCTCTGAACCAACTGTGCAGAAAATGCCAACCAAGGCAGAGGTGATGAGGAAGTGTAGAGACTGATTTCAGGTGTTTTGTTCTGTTCTTTTTACTTCATGGTTTATTTTTTGTAAATATTAGTACTAGTACCAGTAGGTTTATAATTGTAGAATTACACTTTATTTTTCATGTTTAAAGTTTTGTAGTTAAAAACTTTTTATAGTTTGTTTTTGACGTAGTTACTAAAAAAATTACTTAACCAAATCAAATAAAACATTTTTTACTTCCAAATAATAGTATAGAATTTTAACATGATTAAAATAGTCAGTTGTACAAATAAACATTGTTTTAAACACAATTTCTACCCTTTTCTCAAACCTGGGAGTTTCTTCCGTGCGCGACTAATTACGTAATATTTTTCACGCGACTAATTGAAGGTTAAGTATTTTTCGATGTACTCTGGGGTCATAGAAAGGCGTTTGTCACTTAGGATGTTCTTATATGCAGAGAAAGATCTTTCAACATCACATGATGTAACTAGGGCAAATTTTGGGAGAGGAATTTTCGCTGGAGAAATGTGCTCGGGAGGATCAACGTCATCTCCATTTAGAATTCGGCACATACTGTGAAATGTTGAATAACCAGGATTTCTCTTCAACATTTTTTGCAATTTCTCAATACACTTCCACCAGTTTCCCCATGCACAGCACTTATCCTATCATCCTATCAAATACCTGTCACTCATAATTACCTTAATCCCCCTGTTGAGAGGACAGACAACAGCCCCACATTAAGTGTGAAACTTCAATTCAGCAATTTATTTCATATAAAAACAGGACAACTCTGAAATATGTTATTTTATGTAATATCACTAAGAAAATGTAGAATACCCACAAATATGAAAAAATATGTAAAATATGTAATTACATAGAAATCCCAGCTCTAATAATGACTAGTAATCATCATAATAATGATAATAGTAATCATCATGATAGTAATAATAATAATAATAGCGATATTACGGGGCAGTTAATAATAACGGTATTTGGATGAAGAGACCTCAAAGCGAACTCTAACAAAAGATCCACACGATAACGGAAGTAATCAGAAAACGCCGAGTACAGTTTTATACACACATTTACAGGATGGAAAATTTCAGAACGGCGAAGAAATTGCTCAACGTTATAACACGGAGTAAGGGTGGCACGGAGTGGCTGACAGAGATTCAGAGGGACCTACAACAGGTCAACATTGAAAACCTTGAGGACCGCACCGAGTGCAGGAATAAAATCAAAAATGTTAAGTTTGATCAGAGACCGTCACGACAGCCTGGAAGAAAGTGGACAGCTGAGCGGAAGAAGGAGCATTCTGAGAGGATGAAGAGATTTTGGGAAGAGAAGCGGGAAAACGCCAGGAGATGAAATCATGTATTCAAGTTCAATCGCTCTCCTAAAGGGGAACAATCGATTAAATAAATTAAAAAATTCCTCTCGGCACGCCGGAAGGCGGAGGTAGATTCCACCGGGCAAACTAGGGGATAGGTTATAATAGGCAAAATATGCAGGTTTTCGTAGGAGGATCAGACCTCATTTATTGCGAGAAAGTATTTTACAATTGGAGGTTATTTAACTTTTTTTTCCGTCTTTCTATGCATTATTTAACATTTTTGTTACGTGCAAGAGCCCGTCCCAACGTTTCAAACATGTAATTTCCCTTGGATGCAATTCTTGACCTTTTTGAAACGACCGCTTCGTCGCTTGGTTCCGTCTGTGAACACGAGATGGTAGCTGCTGTCGGACTTTGGAAAGACTCCAAGTAGTTCCTGTTTCTCCGATAGATAGTGTGTGCTGTGCCTTATAAAACTCTTCATATGCATGACATAATTGAAAGACAATTATTTTCTACGTCATGAAACAAATGCCGGTGTATTTCATGATTCCGCCAAAATGGTTACTTAATTATGACATTGTTGATTGAGGTGTCAAGCCTTGATTGGACGTTGAACATTTACATGAATGCAGTTCGGCAGCTGACGCATATTTTCTCCGCCATCTTGTGGAGTTCTTGGACTGTCTGTTTGTAAACAAGAAGCCGGCCGCTGGTGTGAAGGAATATCTCTTTGTGTGCTAGGGGGCTTACCCCCTGGCTTTTACCAAATATGAGTACAAATTCAACTAAGAAACGCCTGTGCTACATAAGAATTCAATTTCTTCCTTTCGCCTGGACGATGAAAGTGATGGAGAATCGCAACTGGATGCGAACGAGTGCTGGTCATCTAAACGACGCATGTGCCGGGTTAGCCATTTTTGAAGCACATGTAGTGCCGTACAGAATTTAAAAATTATGTGTTAATTATCTTATTATTATTGTGTCTCCACTGAGAAGGAACCAAGGTACGTTATCATTTGTTGTATTTTTATATTATTGTTATGGAGCTCCGATATCATCTTATAGTAATGTTTTAATTCTGTATCTTATTTGTTTTATAGGCCTAATTTTATTTCTGTTTTAATAACGTTACCTGATTTATTTTAATTTTGTTATCTTT
This sequence comes from Meconema thalassinum, assembly GCA_946902985.2. Taxonomy (NCBI): domain Eukaryota; kingdom Metazoa; phylum Arthropoda; class Insecta; order Orthoptera; family Tettigoniidae; genus Meconema; species Meconema thalassinum. The sequence goes on from OX336390.1 coordinate 708,390,824, forward strand.
TCTTCGTACCTTCTGGAGACACATTTCTAGTTTATTTTACGTTTTAATTATTATTTATTTTCTTTTGCCAATCTTGGGATTGACATAGTATTTAATTTATTCATGATCCGTTGCCCTTCAATGTTAATAGTATTTAGATATAATTGTTTTCCGCCGTTCATTTCCTTCTGCTGATGTTTAAATTTAATTTTATTAATTGTTTGCCGTAGTTTCGATCAGGCATGCGATCTCCTGTTGTTTTTAGTGGCCATGTTTTTTTTTTTTCTTTTTACCGTGATGCATTATGGTTTCAAGGGCAGTCTATTGGCTCCGTCCGCGAAAATCAAACGTGTTGTGTTAACTTAAGATTTTCTTTATTTAACCTTTTTTATTTTTTTATTTTATTAGATTAATTTATAGTCGCTTTAACTTGGAAAGTCTTATCGCGACTTTCACTGTAGATTTACATTATACAATACAATACATACAATACATTGAATTGAATACACTATAAAATCATAAAATGAACAATAGAAATAAAGAAAAGTCCCACTACTATGAGTTGATCAATCAGATTTTGAAATAAAGTTCCGAGTCTTTGAAGAACTTGACGAGTTTCTTGAGCTGTGAAAGAGATGAGAAGGCCTCTTCTTGGGAATGCTGTTGTGCTGGCGCCAGTGGTTGTAGAGAGCACAGTCTGAGATTATGTGCTGCACAGTCAGTACGCTGTTACATGTTGAGCAGATAGGGGGTTGTTTCTTCTCGAGGAGATAGCTGTGGGTGATGTTGGTATGACCTATTCTTATTCGTGATATTAGAACTTGATCTTGCCTAGAAAGTTTATGATGGAGATATTGTTCTGTGGTTTCTGATGTTATTTCATGGAGTTTACTGGTAGAAGTTCTAAGCCAATGATTCTTCCACTGTTGGAATACTTTTATTTTGACGTAGGAAATGATGTCAGTGTGAGGTGTAGCTATTGTAAGATCACATAAAGGTACAAGTGTGGCTTCTTTAGCTGCTTGATCGGCAGATTCATTGCCATGAATGCCTCTGTGAGAGGGTACCCACACAAATATGACTTGTTTACCTTGCTTCACCACTTTATGGAATATCAGTTGAATTTCTTGTACAAGGACGTTTGTCGAAGATAGATTCTCTATTGCGTTTAATGCACTTCGTGAATCGGAGTAAATAATAAATGAGTTGTTGCAGCTGGCTGTATTCAAAATGTATTTCATGGCCTGTTTAAGAGCAAAGAGTTCATTAGAATAGACTGTGAAAGATTCAGGAAGTCGAAAAAGCATGGTATGGTCAGGATAAATTATCCCACAACCGTTTCTTTCGTCATATTTCGAACCATCAGTATAAATAGCACTGTGCATTGGGTATCTATTGGAGATTTCAAGAAATAATCGATGGTACTGTGATCTGTCAGTTTGGTTTTTAACCAAGTTGTTCAGTTCGAAGTTGACTGTTGGTAAGGTAATTGTCCATGGTGGGATATCAAGAGAATGGTCTGAGAGTAGTATGGGAGGAATATTTAGGTTTAATTCTTCAAGGAACTTGGATATTCTGACATTGAAGGGCGAAGGTTGTCGTCTTGATTCAGTGTTTGTTCTTGTGTGGCTGTTAGTAGGGAAAACATACGACTTAATGCGTGATTTAGTCATAGTTGATACTTTGAGTGCATATGATAAACTTAGTTGTTGACGTCTAATTGCAAGAGGTGGTTCATTGGCTTCTATTTGCATACTGGTTACTGGACTGGTGCGGAGAGTTCCCAGAGCAATTCGAAGAGCAGCTGACTGGATAGAATCAAGGATCTTGAGGGAAGACGCTGTTGCAGAGTTGTATACTATACTGCCATAATCTAATTTGGCCCTAATAATTGATCTATAAGTATTCATGAGCACTTGATAGTCTGCTCCCCAGTTTTTTGCTGCGAGAATCTTCATTAAATTAATCCGTCGTAGACACTCATCCTTGAGATTTTTCAGGTATGGAATCCAACTTAATTTACTATCAAACAGAATTCCCAGGATTTTAAGAGTAGATACTGTCTCAATTTTATGACTGTTTATGTTGAGCTCGGGATCTGTTACAGAGTGTTTGTTTTTAGAGAATACTATGCATTTGGACTTTGTTTTGGAGAACTTGAATCCAGTAATCTTGGCCCATTGTTGAATATTTTCAAGTGATTCTTGAAGTAGTTGTTGAGTAGTTGAACTATTTCTTCCAGCACAGAATATGGTCAAATCGTCGGCAAAAAGACAAGCCTTTACTGGCAAGTGGATGTTGGATACAATTCCGTTTATTGCGACCAGGAATAAAGTAACACTGATAACTGATCCTTGAGGGACTCCATTGTCGATTGTAACTTCCTGTGACAAAATGCCATTTGTCTTAACTTGAATTCTACGATCTTTGAGGAAGTTGTAGATGAAATAGAGCATATTTCCTGAAATGTTATATTCCATCAATGATTTAAGTACATGGTCTTTGAACACCATGTCATATGCCTTTTCAATATCTAGACTAACTGCTATGAGGTGATGGTTTGTTTAGGAAAGCTTCTCTAATTTCAGATTCCAAACTTATGAGAGTATCGACAGTTGAACGTCCTTTACGAAATCCACTTTGTACATCACTAAAAAAGTTTCTATGTTCAAGATACCATCGTAATCTCCTGTTAACAATTTTCTCCATTAATTTGCACATTGCATTTGTTAAAGCGATCGGACGGTAATTTTCTGCAATTGAGTTATCCTTCCCTGGCTTGAGTATTGGAACAACAATGGCTCTGCGCCATTGATCAGGGAACGTCTGAGAGGTCCATATGTAGTTGAAAATAGCCAGAAGATAATTTAATGCGTTTAGTGGGAGCTGTCTTAGGAACTCATAAGGGACCGTATCTGGGCCAGGGCTGGATTTGCCAAATTTGTCAAGTTCAATAATCATGTCCTGTAATTGAAAAGGTTCATTTAAATTAGAATTGGAGTCGGAGGAGGTTCTTTTTAGATCAAGAGGTTCGCTGGTTTTCTTTATATGGAGAAAATGTTGGTCATAATTGTGGTCACTAGAAATCTCGGAGAATGTGTCAGCTAATTTATCAGCAATGTTTTGATGGTTGGTTATGAAGGATCCATCATTCGGGTTTCTGAGAGAAGTAATGTGGAACTGGTTATATTTACCATTTACACGTTTGAGTTTATTCCATACTTCTTTTTGTGGAGTTTGAGAATTTAGTGAGGAAACAAATGTCAGCCACGAGTTCTTTTTGCTATCTTTAATTTCTTTTCAGGCGATTGCTCTACATTTCTGAAATTGGGCTTTATTTTCAGGAGTCGGTTTTCTCTTAAAGACATAGAAAGCATGGTTTTTATTCTTTAGAGCTTCCTTGCATGCGTCGTTCCACCAAGGTACTGTCTTCTTACACGGGTTTATCTTTATTTTCGGAACACTAAGGTTTGCAGATTTAACTATTGCTTCTGTAAAATCTTGAACAATATCATTGATGTGTTTGGAAGGGAAGTCATGTGGATGGGTTAGGCCAATTAAATGGTTGTTGACTATATGATTGAACTGCGTCCAATTTGCTTTATTTAAGTTCCATTTAAGGGTTTGGGGTATCGGGGCGTTGATTGAAGCGTTGTCGTTATTGATCAGTATGGGGAAGTGGTCACTATTTCCTTGGAGCGTCGAATAGACAGACCAGTCAAAACCAGTTGCTATCTCCGGAGTGCAGATAGTTAGGTCTATGCTACTATAGGTTCCATGAGCAATATCGAAACGAGTTGGAGCAGTTGAATTCATTAGAATTAGGTCAAATTCATCTAGTATCTTTTCTATCTCCTTCCCTCTTGCATCGGAGTGATGACTGCCCCATAACGTGTTATGGCTGTTGAAGTCGCCTACTAGAATGAATGGTTTAGGTAGCTGACGGATAAGATTTCGTAGATCGATTTCGTAGATCATCTCCGTGAAATAGATAACTGTTTGGTATATAAATATTGCAGATACACAGAGAGGGAGGTAGATGCAATGAGACTTCTACAGCTTCCAAATTGGAGTTTAAAGAAATTTCTTTAAGGTATATATTGTTTTTGACATAGGTAGCTACTCCTCCACTTGCATGACTTGCATTAGTTCTGTTTTTATGATACACATTGTAAAGTCTTAGATTAGCAGCAAAATCGTTCCGAAAGTTGGTCTCTTGGAGACAGATAATGGGTGGTTGGTGTTTATTTATTAGGAGTTGTAGGAATTCTAACTGGGATCGATAGCTGTTGATATTCCATTGGAGTCGAGTTGTTGCCATAAGTATGATAAGGAATAGCAAAAGATCCATTTCCATTCTTATAGAGGGAGAGATTAGTCATCGCTAGAATAGTCTAGAGAAACATTGTTATCCATTTGGTCTTCGCTTAGGTTGACGAACTTCAGTAATTTCTTCACTATCCGAGAGCTTCTGTTTTTAATGCTTTTATCGGTGTAGTAGGGGTATAGTTTCTGTAGGGCTTTAGCGAGTCCTTCTATGTCTTGGGTGTAATTGAAAGCAATTGCCACCACGTCCTTGACACCTTGGGAATTTTCGAGAAAAGATTGGAGTTGTGTGTAACTGAGAGGAGCTAGTGATGGATCAGCTTCCAAAACCTGTTTCACAGGAAGGAGCATATCGCTGATTGTTGGTTTTTGTGGTTCTTTCTTGGGTTTCTTAGAAGTATGATTTACCTTGTGATTCTCAATTTGTTCAGAAGAGTCGATTTTGGGTCTGTTGCTATTAGAAATATTTTGGTCAGTTCTTTCACTGCTCGCGTGTGACATTGGTCTTTTAAATCCAGGGAAATGTCCAGTTGTTGAGGCAGGACATGTTTCACTATGTCCAGGCACTGTTCTTTCTATTGGAATTTCGGAGAGAGAAATACCATTACAATCTTGGGTTAGAGTTAAGTTTAGGATAGCTGATGAAGTTTCATCATGTGAATTTGTTGGAGGAAGGTCGGAAGTACTGGTTGCATTTTTGGGGTTTATCTCTGTTGTTTGTGGTTTCTCTTGTAGTTTAGGAAATTTGGAGAGGTTAGGTTTGTCAATTTCATGAATGTCGTGCTGAGAGGTTGGTTGATCATTTGGAACTGAGTTGTTAGTAGGACAGTCTTTGGCCAAATGTCCCTCAGTTTTACAAATAAAGCAGGTGGGTGAGTCAGATGATAGGTAAATCCAGTAGTTAGTGCCATCGTATTCAATTTGGAGAGATGCAGGGAGTTTATCGAAGTCTTCATTTTGGATGTACATTTGTCTTCGAAAGCTCAAAACATGAGAAAAACCTGGGATGGATAAGCCTGCTCTGATAGGGGTAATTTTAGACATGATTTTCACACCAATGTTTAACAATTCCTCTTCAATTACATAGTTGGGTATTACAGGACAAACGTTTGATAGTATAATACGGTTGTTTTTTGTTAAGAGTGGTCGTATTTCCAAAGATACATTGTTTATTAAGATCTTGGGGTTTGCTAATATTAACTCTTCAACAACTTTCTTGCTAGAAAGAAAAATGCATATTCGTCCATTCGATATTCGTGAAACAAAACGAATGTTGCTAGGGCTAGTGAGTTTTCCTACAGCTAGCACATAATCTTTGATACTGATTCCATCTTGGGATTCAATTACGATAGCTTGTTCTTTGGAGGGGAGAGATTGAGCTATAGCAGAATAGCTTGACCTTGGATTTGTTTCTTTGGTGCCGGTAGTTATTGTAGTTGTCATTTGGGTGCCAGATGTACTGTTGTTAAAATCAGGGTTATTTACAGTATTATAATAATTCATTGGTTGGTTTGGTACTTGGTGGGTTGATACGTCAGAAGTTTTATCATTCGTTGTGTTCGTTAAGAGACGCCGACCTCTATCAACAAAGGCGGCCGCCATGTTGGGTTGATCAGAACAGAGTTTTAGGTTGTGTTTCTTCCACTTCACGTAACTTACGGTAAGGTTCACAAATATTAGGAATAATACTTACGAAAGTGTTGTAGGTATCTAGAATACTTTCATATACGATTCGCACTCCAATGTGATATCCAAAAACCTCTCCAAATGAGATGTAACTACGGCAGCACGAACCTAGTGAACATTGTCTAGTCACAGCCTTCTTGACATTGCCTATTTAACCTTGTCGGTTTAACATTGTGTTTTTTAGTAATTGTTCCTGTGTTTTTCTCCATCATGCAAATTAATGAATTGTCTTCTGATACAATTTAATTTGGTTAATTTAATTTTTATTTCTCGTTTCATCGTGACCACAGATCTACGCATGCCGGATCGCTATTGCATTCCCTTGTAAATTATCAAGCCCTTTCTCATTGTGTTATACCTGTAATTTTTATTTTAAACTTTGGGCTGTATAACTTTTAATTTCAATTTGATTCTTGTCCTTTTGTTTGCAAGCAAGCATGTTCTGTTTCTGGTGAAGGTGCTCCTTTAAATTTTTAACATTAAATTTTTATTTTAAATTTTTAACCTACTGTTGTGGCATTATTTCGCCGACAGCAGTTCTGTCGGTTATTGGGGGGTGTCTGTACAATAGCCTGTGTGTGTTGTCCCCTTCTCCATCTTCCTTCCACCCCGTTGGAGCTCGTCTGTTGGGACATGTCATCTGGAGGTGATTTTGTTGTTGTGGAAGCGACGCGGACCTCTGAATAAAAGGTAAAAAGGGCCCCCTATTCGCAGGTGTCGCAATTTTATTGTCTTGGGGATGGTAAAAAATATAGAGATCATTTATTAACAGTTGGCAGCCCCGATTGCTCTTAAGAATACTTATAGTCATATCTGTTTATGTACACATATTACATACAAAATTTGGTTGATATCCAATCGATAGTGTAGAAGTTATATGCATTTAAAATTGGACCTATCAGAAGGCTTAACATTATTTTGGCAACACTGTCATGTATGGCCTCCTGGAAATTAAACTGAAATAGTATTATCTACATGTGTGCCATTTTTGGAATAGCTCCCATGTATACCTTCCAAGATATCCAACATGGAGCTCAAATTTCTAGTGCGTTTTTTTAGCAGTTGGTCGCACTGATATCGTTTTCAAATATGGGCCTGAGATATTCCGGTATACATCTTTACTCATACTAAATTTGGTTTCGATTGCTGCAGCCGTTTAGGAGTTGATAGGGACACACACACACACACACACACAGCCAGCCAAACAGACAGACAGAAGGACAGACAGACAGACACATTTTCCCGGATCGATCTCAAAAGTCTACTTTTTCCTCAGTTTTGCAAAGTGTGAAAAGTAGGCTAAAAATGAATGTGATCTCGTGAATGGCGTTGTCATGGTAACCTCTGATGGCACTTGGCATTTTCTTTAGTTCCAAAATTAATTTTGCTCACCCCGTGGCGTAATGGTGGGTCATATCAAAAATTCTTTCAGACAAAAGTTTGAGGTAATTATTAGGGGAATATTTTCCATTTTGTACGGTTTTGATATTGTGCCTACTAAGAGAGATATGATTAATGTTTCCTGAAAAACCCACTTTTTTCCACCCCTTTAGTCAATGGTTGGTGCTATCAAAAAACTTATTTGACATACATTTTTGGCCCTTATCCGACACATATTATGAACTTTGAATGGATTCGATATTTCACGCATTAAGAGAGTTATAGCGAAATTTCACTTTTTCGAAAAAAGCCCCCCATTTTCACCCCCTTCGACCGATTTTGCCCATTAACGAACTCGACCGAGATTTTAATGGGATACTTATTATGTAAAAATTTCAAACTCATTGGGGCAAAATTACGGCAGTTATCGTGTCCACAAGAAACTGATATATACATATATAGATACATATATACATATATACATAAATTATATATAAACTTTTGAACTGACGGTGGTTTTGGGGTCTGGGGGATGTGAAACGCGAAGATATGTCGAAATTTTCCGGAAGTCAAAACATGGTACCCATTGCAATAGTTAGCTTTCTAATGAAATCTACCTAATAATAGTGATAATGATAATATTAAAAAGAAAAAAATAATTGGAACATTTGCAAGTTTTTTAAGTATAGCCTATAACCTGATTCTCTGGGATTTCAACTAATGTACTCTCTATCTGAACACTTGGTGTAAACAACAACAAACTTACTTACCTTGACCCTCCTTCTGCTTAATTTCATCATATATGTGCTTGAGATCTTCAATACTGTGATAGACATTAGGGTTGCAGGCATCAGCATCTCTGTTCTTCAGAGAGGATGATGGATAGTCGAGTGTTACACCATATGCACCTAAAAACAGAAGACCAATGTTACATAGAGGATAGATTCTCTTACAGAGATCAGAGCAAGCGTAAAAGTTGAAAATCGAACAACCCTTCCTGTGATACAGACGTGAACATTTTCTGTCTGAGGGAAGCTTATTTCCAATCCGTACATGAGAGTACAAAAGTTCTTGGATACTAAGAATGATTTAGCCTATCAAGATCATTATATAACAACCTTCAACAGTTTGGCGTTAAAAGTGAATCTTTTGCACGATATTCAGAAAAGTCATTTTTATTTAAATTGCCGACAATAACACATTGAAGAACATTTTTACAGAATCGGATATTATTTCATTAGTTTTGAACTTCAAGGTTTAAATTAGCAATATTAACAGTGTAACAGATCGGATTTACAAACAAAAATTACAACTTTTTAACATTATTATAAGCATTCTCCAAATAGTATCAAATATATGTTTTTGTTGTTGTTGTTGTTTCTGATTCTAACATTACTTAAGCAGATTTCATTTTATATTTAGAAGGTTATTCAACAGATACTAAAAGATTTTTAGAGTGAATTTTTTTATTTTAGTGCTTAATTTTCATTTATAGATTGGCGACACTTAGATTATATGATGCTCATAGTTTTATGTTATTTCAATTTGATTTCAGCTGAGAATGGTTACAAGTTAACCAAAACTATATGTCATTTAGTTTCATTGTAGTATTGGCTTAGGTGGAATGAAACTATATTACCTATTTGTAACTTAATTTTAATGATTATGTTTATATAAATACTGTGTCATCATCATTGAATGGTTTCTTATTTTACTTATTTAATTCATTGTAATGAGGCTGAAGGATCCTGAGACAAGTGCTGTTGATACCACGAAGATACAGCATTCAATGCAAACTGCCCTAAGAACTTAAATCCATAATAATGTTCACTGTCAACTTTTAATATGGTAACAGAATTGAAAAAGCCTCCGTGGCTTAGGCGGCAGCACGCCGGCCTCTCACCGCTGGGTCCGTGGTTCAAATCCCGGTCACTCCATGTGAGATCTGTGCTGGACAAAACGGAGGCAGACAGGTTTTTCTCAGAGTACTCCGGTTTTCCCTGTCAAAATTTCATTCCAGCAACACTCTCCACTATCATTTCATTTCATCTGTCATTCATTTAATCATTGCCCCAGAGGAGTGCGTCAGGCCTCGGTAGCCGGCACAGTTCATATACTCGCCGCCAGACGGGGGCTTCATTCATTCCATTCCTGACCCGGTCGGAGACTGGAAGCAGGCTGTGGATTTTCATTTTCAATAGAATTGAAATAATAATGTAAATACTCCTTTTATGACTACTTAATGTTAGCTCGTTACATGTAAAATATGAAAGTGGATTTCTAAGATATCCATGCCATATAGCTATTTGTGAAAATAGGAACTTTGTTTCCAGGAACTGCCCTGGAATTGGTAGACTATAAGTACAAATATACTGAAGTATCAAAATGATGATGTTATGCCAAGGACAACACCACGAAATAGAGTTTACAGGGAATTAGTAAATTAATACCCAAAGATATTTTATGAACATACTGTATAAATCAAGACCACTATATTTTATGAACATATAAATCAAGTCCACTATATTTTATGTACATATAAATCAAGACCTTAACAGGTATCCACACTATTTACATTTTCCTGCTTCATCTCATTTTCAGGACATTGCTTTTGTCTGTCTATTTCAAACGTGATGGATAAATGACTCGTGTTCCAACAAGCAGCAGAATGAATGAGTGGGTTCTTACACTCATTCTGTGTAACCTGTGTCAATGCACTAGGAGCCACCTTGAGTGTTGAATATCCATTATGAAGTCTCGAAGGAGTTAGGCTCTTTTAAGAGTCGTGCTTCACACCAAAATAACAAGGGAGTAAATTTGTAGCCCTGAACATCTCTGCTCCACTCTCCGCATTAGTGACCAAGCAAACAGGGTTATTGCAGCACTTCTAAACCAATGTTAATTACTATTAATACACTTCCTAATAAGGCATTAGTTATTGTTGTTTAAAAGGGCAGAACAGAGGTGCCACCTGTCCCTCTCCTAAGGAGTGTGCATTTGAAAGTCTTCTAGTCTCTATTTAGACACACCTTTAGTGCTCCTGTCATCTTCATCCTCGCTACAACCAACTCCAAACTTCTCACGCTGAAGATTTGTGTTGTTCTTTGTACCCAGATCATTTCTGATTTTATGAACATTGTTCAGTAGAAGGTTTGTTCCATCATCGGCCTTTGGTGACGCTTGGTACGAATATACTGGATTATCGAAGTGGTGCCGATCTGCAAAGGACAGCACCATGAAACAGAGTTTACAGTGTGAAATAGTAAATTAATCAACAAATATCACAATATTTGATGGCCATATAGATAAACACTGTAACAGGTCTCTGAATTATTTATATTTTCCTGCTTCACATCATGTATAGAACATTGCCTTGGCTCTCTATTTCGGATTTCCAACCAAGGTTCATGGTTACATGATTTTGTGAGAATCCCTTTTCAGTTTTAAAACAAAATTGACTTTAAATTCTTCTCCCCACCCCCTTTTTGTTAAAGGAATAATATTTGCTCATGTAATGCAGTAATGAGAAGGGTTAATATAAGAAGATATAAAATATGCTATCTTCCACAAAACTGTAAGGTAGAATTTCCCTCAGCTTGATGGTCCTGTAAAACTACAAGCTTCCTGTTTCCTTCATTAAACATTAAATGCTTATTTAAAAGTCTGAGCAAGCATTTAATGTTTAATGAAGGAAGCTTGTAGATTTACAGGACCATTAATTTTGCAATCATAAGCCACGAGATGGCCTTTTTACGTGAAATCTGAACATGATATCTGGAAATGATATTTCATCTCAAAAAACCCACATGCATTAATCAAGAGCCCATCACAGTTTCCTTCCATGCTCTCAGAGACTCCAAGGTTGTACACAACTTTATTGTAAATTTTACAACTGACAGAATCAAAATTTGTCCATCAAAAAGCCTGTCTGTGAAATATCATTAACTAGTTACTAAATACAAGCTCCAATTGCTTATTGAACTGGCAAGGTCCTTCAAAGTACATTTAGGAAAAACTGTTCCTTTTTTAATGAACTTTTTTTTTTTTTAAGTCTAAAAGCAAGCAACATGATCAAGCTACAAAGGGAAAAGTAGACTGGAAGAAAAACTTACTGGGGAACATAGGTGCTAATTCGCACACAATGGAGTAAGATGACCAACGTTGACCAGTGTTTCACAGTTGAAGTTATCAACTAACTCCAGATAGTTACTGTAGTTAGTTAATTGTTGTTTTGAGGTGTGGAACATCGAGGTAATCTGCTCCCAACAGACTGTCCCCGCCTTTCAGCTTCCTTCCATGACCCCTTTTACCCTTTCTAGCTTGATTACCGTATTTACTGGCATAATCCTCACACCCAGATTTCTTTACGTTGAAATAGAAAATAACACAATATTGGAGTTAATTATCAATCGTTGTTATTCTGTTGCTTGAAAATGGTCTTTGCTGTTTATTTCTGTCTCCATTTGGAGCCAATAACGAGTTAACAGTTAACTCGTGGTCAACAATGCCAGGAATTTGTGAAGGGTGTCTCCCTCCCCTCTCACTGAACCCAATCGCGTGCCAAATCGCTCTGTGGTATTTCCTAAATTATCCTGACAACCATAGTTGCTTTGTGTGCTTCTGGAAGTGAAAAGCTTTGTGGTAACTTGTGAGAGTGAGCGTGATGGAAAAGCCAAGATTTATTGTGCGTACTACTGGAAGTGAAAAGCAAAGGTGTACACAGATGCTCGTGATAACAGCTGATTGAGGAAAATTCTCTCTGTACAGATTATTAAAGCAAAATTCAATGTCCAAGGTTCAATTTCCACAAATGCCTGGCAAATGATTGGATTTGTACAGTTTGGGGAAAGAGACCCAGGTCTTTTCTTCGACGCCTGGCTCTACTGGTTTATGAGGACACGCAACTAAAAACACAAAACAAACATTGACCGGCATGAAGACACATCAGGCGGCGATTCCTGACGGCCTTACATCCATATTGCAACCTCTGGATGTGTGCAGAAACAGGCCGTTCAAGGGCAACTTGCACAAGATGTATCACAATTGGATGGCTGAAGGTGTGCACGAGTTTACTCCCGGAGGCAAGTTACGAAGACCGTCGGTGGAAAGGAACACGATTTCATCAGTCATTGTTATGAACAGTTTCAACAAAACTGGAATATCTAACACACTAGACGCAAGTGAAGACGACTTGTTGTGGAAGAGTGTGGCTTCAGGTGATGACAGCAGAAGTTCCCCACATTCGGATAGCAGTGAGGACATGCTTTGGTAACTAATGAACAAGATTTTCTTAATGTTACCTATTTTGATTTAATATAGAGACATGTTAAGTGATTTTGTTAATTTTTATGTATACCAACCCAGATATCCCAGCACCGGGTCAATGGAATGAGAGGCCAGTAGTACAGTACTGGTACTTATAATATACATGGTATCACATATTTATTAGGTGTTAATTATGTCAGTCGTGTGTAGTCACGATGAGTGTAAGCTATAGGTTAAGGACTTATATGTAATAAATTTCTGAAAATCTCTGCTTAAATTTATTTATTCAAATAGCACTTGTTCCCTAAACTATACCTGTAGGCCTATATGAACATACAAAGTTATCAGGCCAAACTTTTGTCTAGCTGTTTGGGATTTTTGGTGTATTTCACGCTGGGATTTTTGGCGTATTTCACGCATGTGAAATTTTTCTAGCTAAAATGGTGTAAGAATTATGCCAGTAAAATATGGGATGCTTATATTTTAAATGACTGAATCCTAAAAATTAATTGAAAATAAAAATTTATTCTTGGAGGAGGATGGCAAGAAATGATCTTAATCCTTGATGAATAATGTTCTCACAACTTGGAAAAGGAGGGTTAAAAGATACAGACAGAGATTAAAGGGTTTGCCCATGGTCACTCACTGCTAGAGGTCGTAACATACGTAAATCTGGCAAAGTCGAGCTGATTTCTTGTGGCCGATAATGCACACATGCTTGTTTATTTTCATGATGATTCAAAATTCTTTCTACTCATTCCATAGCAGATTTTTAAAGGCGTGTTTGGTACAGCAGAAGAAATAGTAACTTTTATGTTAGCCATACGGAACTTCAGGTTCTGTCATGGGGCACAAGAAATCCTACTGCATTACAAGAAGTCACGATTTCTCAAATGTTGACATGTGACACACCATTTTAATGGCATAAAGAAAGAAATGTCATGCCCCTTCCAATAACCTGAGTAATGAATTTCAAATAATACACACAGCCGCTCTCCGGAACCAAATATTTCTGTGAATATGTCTCAAGGATGTATAAAGATTTTCTTAGTTTGCAATTCGGTACACGACTATCGATCATTGAACCAAATTTCAAATTTCTTGTGGTACCGGTACCTATGCATCAGAAATGTGGGTTATGAAGAAGAGACAGGTGAGCAGGATCCAGGCTTGCGAAATTAAATTTCAGAGAAGCAGATTAGGAATAACAAGAAGGAATAGAGTATGAAACGAGAGAGATTGTGGAAGAGAATCCCTTACAAGAGATCACAGAGAAGTCAAGAGTGAGTTGGTACGGACATGTTACGAGAATGCAGGAGGGCAGTATACCAAGGAGGATGCAGGAGATGGAAATGGAGGGCGAGAGACCAAGAGGAAGGCCAAGAGATAGGTGGATTGTGGGTGTGAAGGAAGGAGTGCAGAAAAGAGGAGAGAGTGGGACAGAGTGAGGAGTGAAAGTTGGTGGGAGGATAGAAAACTATGGAGAGGCTTATGTTCCAAGCAGACCCAGCCAGGGGCTGGAAACTGTAGATGATGATGATGATGATGATGATGATGATGATCGGTACTGGAAGAAATACAGAGAAATTGGATAAACAATTATTTAACACAAGTTAGACCATGTGCATAAATCCCAAACACAAAATTTTTTGGGGAAAGTTATGTTTAACAAACTAAATAATGAAAAATATCCAATAGATCTACCTTTTTTGAAAGTGCCCGTAATTGGCAATGTAGAGTAAATAAAAGTTATGAAAAAGATGTTATTTCCCAGGATTGAAAAGAGAGAATGACATGGTTTTGGATTTTTCTCATCAGCTTTGAATTATTAATGATCATAGTAACAATTACAAAGTTTCTGGCAGTACTAGAAGTGCCATTAACCTAGTGGAAAAATAACTGAACGCTAGTTAGGTCATTTGCACAACACCTGAAATATCGACATTTTATGAAAAGTTACATTTCATGATTGTATACATAGATCTTCATTGCTGAAAATACTAAGGAATTTCGGACTTCACCCCAAATTAATAAAAATTATAAAACTAACTCTAACAAACACCAAATCTAATGTAAAATTCAGAGGAGAAATATCTGAACCGTTTACGATTAAAACTGGATTAAGACAAAGAGATGGTTTATCGCCTCTACTTTTCAATAAAATTGTGCTTTGGAATTTGTAATGAGGGAATAGTACAGGGAAAATCCTAGGAGCATAAGAAATGGAACCAAGAAAGATCAAATAGACTTAAATTGCTTGGGATTCGCAGATGACTTAGCGTTACTGGCTAATAATATTCAAGAAGCCAGAAATCAAATAATAAGCCTACAAAATATAGCACAAAAAATTGGACTTCAGATATCATTTGAAAAGACAGCGATAATGGTAGCAAATCCACTTGTAATCAATCACATAACAGTAAATAACAAGAAAGTTAAAATAGTGAAGCAATTTAAATACTTAGGAGAAATTATAACTTGCAACTTGAATGAGAAACCTGCATGGCAAGAAAGAACTAATAAAATGATAAAAGCCCAAAAAATAACATGGTCTACATATAAAAGAAAATGTCTATCAATCGCAACAAAATTAAAACATTACAAGACGGTGGTTCAACCAGAGGTGACATATGGAAGTGGAACTCTTTTTAAAGTTACTCAGAAAAACAGAATAGACAAAATTTTAAAAGTAGAAAGAAGAATAATTAGAACATGCATAAATAAAAAATATCAGAAAGATGGACAGTGGCAGATAGTACCAAATTAAGCGGTATAGAGAGAACTGGAGCCCATCACTGATACTATTCGGAAGAAACTGATTTCTTTTTTTGGTCACATCATGAGGACACCAGAAACCAGGTTATCTAGAAAAATTGTAGTGAAACTTTGGAATATGAAACAACAAGTAGGATGGATTAAGGAAATTAGAGAAGATATGAAAGAATTAGAAAGAACCTTTGATGACTTGCAAAACAAAACAAAAAAAATTAAAAAAAACTGAAAGATATAAAAATAAGATTTCAGGCTAAAATAGACAAACGTAAACAGTAAAAAGGGTATTTACAGATGAGGAACGCCTGAGAAGATCAGAGTGAATGAAAAGCTACTGGGCGACTCGGAAAGGAAACTTACTGAAGAAGAGGACCAAGAAATGATTGACTGAAGTGGTCCAATGAGGCCGTAAAAGAAGAAGAAGAAGAAGAAGTACAGAGAAATAATAATAATAATAGATTTAAAGTTTTGAAAATCAACACCAGAAATTAGCTACAGTATTAAATGGGTTGTTCTAGGGAGTGTAATAGAAGTGGTAGAAATGACAAGATCAGTGAGAGGGAAGGCAAGCCCATGGATTCCTGCAGAGCGTGAGGTCTGGTATGGAGGGATGTATCCCAGAAGAGCAAACTCGTATTGTATTGAATGTATTATGTCCCAATACTCACCAACACCTCAGAAACGTGGATTATGAAGAAGAGACAGGTGAGCAGGATCCAGGCGCGGATTCAAGGGGGGGGGGGGGGGTCACGGGGGTCATGACCCCCCCCAAACGGAGACCAAATATTTTTGCAAACTCAAAAAAACGAAAACACAATTACCAGACAAATAAAACTTAACGAATTTTAACTGAAAAACAGTTTTTTTTTTCATTTTATTCAATACTGAATTATCTTTATTGGAATTATTATGTTCTGTTACAACTGTACATATTTACAACTTCTAACCTCTTGTATAAAAACTATTATGCCGAAACTGTAACGTACCTTGATCCTTTTCTCGAAGCTCGATGTAAAAGTCGCAAAACACGCCGTTGCAATTTGTACGAATATTTTTGGTGCGCTAAATGCATCAAATTTCTATCCATGAAGCTTGCAAAAAAATTGGTCTGGTTTTGTACGTTTGGTTATTTTGTGATTGCGTTTTTAGTGATACCATTTTTCTTAACAATTTCTATTCTCTGACCACCCCCCCCCCCCCCCCCCCAAGCCAAACTCTTATCGATTCTCTGACCCCCCCCCCCAAAACCAAACTCTAGATCCGCGCCTGGCAGGATCCAGGCTTGCGAAATTAAATTTCAAAGAAGCAGACTAGGAATAAGAAGAAGGGATTGAGTAAGAAATGAGCGAGATAGATTGTGGAAGAGAATTCCTTACAAGAGATCATAGAGAAGTCAAGAGTGAGTTGATATGGACATGTTAGGAGAATGGAGGAGATGGAAATGGAGGGCGCAAGACCAAGAGGAAGGCCAAGAGATAGGTGGATTGTGGGTGTGAAGGAAGGAGTGCAGAAAAGAGGAGAGGACTGGGACAGAGTGAAGAGTGAAAGGTGGTGGGAGGATAGAAAACGATACAGAGGCTTATGTTCCAATCAGACCCAGCCAGGGCCTGGAAACTGTAGATGATGATTATTATTAAATGGGTTGTTCCCCCGTAATTAGGAATTAAAAATAAAGGGATTTTGAATGAATTTGGATTTTCCTCAACAACATTGATTCATTACTGATCATCATGCCAAAGTTTTAAGATGTAGTGGAAGTACTACAACAGTTTGGTATGAAATGTTTGGATTGCAGCCCATATGATACAGTAAATGTATTCACATCAAAAAACACTGTATTCAAGGAGAAGATTGTTAAAAAGTTGAGAGCCTTTATCAACTATTTAAATGCCTTCATAAAACAATGCATAGGGAAGGAAATTACGAAGGAAATTACAAAAAAAAAAAATCTAGAATATGATTGAAATGAATAATTTTACGCTTAATGGAATGTTTGAGAAGATGGACCATAAATAGGTTACAGACTGGTGTCATGTTTCGGGGCCAATAACCAGGCACAGTTACCAAAATCAGCGTATTTCTGAAGGTTCTCTTTTGCTTCATGAACTGTGGTGCGGTATATCCAATTAAAGCATCTGATTGTGTAAGATTAGATATGAATTTCTTCATTGCACTCAAGTTTCTGTACAGCATATGATTTGTGCTTAAATACTTGGTGAATGTGTTGTTTAGTAGTGTGACTTTCTCGTATATATTCCTGACTGATACAAATGATTTTGTGCCTTCAGTTCCGTGTGATCGTCATGGTAGGTACAATTGGAAATACTACGGTAATTTTTTTTTTAATTTTCTTTTTTAAGGTTCAATGTAGTTCTAGCATACGAGTAGATGTTTAAACCAGCCTCCTGAATACCCTTTGCTGCATTTGTCAGTCTCCACTGGAGTCCAGCCATTGTTTACCCCAAAATCATCCAAAAATGAAGTAAATGACCACAGCTAAGGAATGCCTTGGAATCATCAATTTTCGAATTCACCAAGCACTAACAGTAGAATTCACTAAGCTGTAACCGCCATGCCCTTTTAGTCGTCACTAATGAC
Source organism: Meconema thalassinum (assembly GCA_946902985.2). Taxonomy (NCBI): domain Eukaryota; kingdom Metazoa; phylum Arthropoda; class Insecta; order Orthoptera; family Tettigoniidae; genus Meconema; species Meconema thalassinum. Next base: position 708,408,830 of record OX336390.1, read on the forward strand.
AGTCAAGGCATATTCCAGCTCCCACCCACAGAGGATTCAATGGTTTACCTGGTGCCGACTGAGGATCTGCAATGTACTGCACATGAGCTATTTCTGTTTTGAGGTTAGCAACACGCCGACGGTAGTAGAAGAGAAGAGCAATGATGATGGCAACAAGGATGAGAGCCACTACCACCCCTGCCGCTACACTGCCATAGCCAGTTTGTCGCTGATCCTCCTGGGTGATTTTATTGTAAACCAACTCGTCACAATTCTCACCTGCGGAAGTAGAAATAAGACATCACTCGTCGAGTAATTCAGGAGCACATAAACACGACCTACGTCATGTAACAGGCACAAACTAGAATACTAACCAGTGTACCCATGTTTACAACTACAGCCCTCTGCTGGATGACAGACAAAGTTCTCACTCTTGCATTCACATGGCATCATGCAGTGATCACCATAGTAGCCCTCAGGACAAACTGGAAGAGAGAGGCATAATATTTACTTAGCAAACATTAATGTTTCCTACCATGTTAAGTTGTATTTTTTATTCAGTAAACATATGGATGGGAGCATAATTATGTTAGGTGGTTAAGATTAATATATTTACTCAAAATAACCTTTGCAATACACGAGATAAATACACAAAATGATACCGTACACTAACTGAAAATATAACCTCAAGATGAGTAATTATAAGGTGCGTTCAAAAAGTAACGAGCCGGAGGCATAATTACAGATACCAGTACCTGTATATTAGAAGTTTTAACCCTGGCTGTTGAGGCACTTGTCCCACTGTGACACGAGGCAGTGAATGGCTGTCTCATAAAATTCCCTGGGTTGCGATGAGAACCAGTTCCGCACGTACAGCTGGACCTGGACGTCGGCGTCCGAGGTGAATCGTTGGCCCCGCAGAGCCCTTTTCAGGGGACCAAACATGGCGTAATCACAGGGAGAGAGGTCTGGACTGTATGGAGGGTGGCCGAGAACCTCCCATTTGAATTTCTGCACGAGTGCCACGACTGTGTTGGCCGTATGAGGTCGTATATTGTCGTGGAGCGACCACGGCGGCTATGGCGTTCACTGTCTCTTGGCGGTCCTGGGTAATGAGTGCATCGACCAGCCGGACGTTGTCATCGGTAATGCGGGGGGGGGGGGCAGACTGGGCAGCATCGGCTAACGACACCCGTCCTTCCCTGAAGCGCTTGTGCCACGCCTTGACCCTTGCAAGGAACATACGGTGTTCGTCGTACACTTGTGACATTCGGCGATGAATGTCCGTTCTCCCTACTCCTTCCGCTGTCAGAAACCGAAGAACACCTCTTTGCTCTTCGGTTGACTCCTCCATGTCACTGTTTGCAATGCGACTGGCAGAGTTGGACGATTGATGCATGCTGCTGCTCGCTTTGTATCGTCATGTGATGTGCACGCGTGCCCTCTAGCGACCGGCTGTGACCTTCCACGTTCTGGTCGGAACCACACCTCGTTACACACGCTACGATTAGCCGATGTAGTCACCGGTTTGTGCATTCCAGCCTCCGGCTTGTTACTTTTTGAATGCACCTTATATTTAGCAGAATATGAAATTGTTATGCAAGCTGGAAAACTGGTTGGTTGGTTCTTCAGTTTAGGGGCTAAAACATAGCTTAAGTAAACACATATAAAAGAATAATAAAGGGAAGAATAAGAGAATTATAGGGGGGAGGGGTGCAATAATTAGCCTTCCTGAATGGTTGCGATTCTACCCCGACGGCAAATAGAATAGACAGAACTGCCAAGGGTCAAAATATGTCCTCTAGGAAGAGAGATAATATAAGAACATTATGGAAACAGGAGCAGAGGTAAACAAACTTTCTCAGTCAACTCCTCAAATTGTTACTTACTCTCAGTGCATCGTTCTCCAATCCAGCCTGGAGGACAGCGGCATTGTCCATCGTTACGTCTACATTTGCCTCCGTTGAGACACTTGCAGTGTTGGCTGCAGTTCATACCGTACGTACCCGATGGACATGGCGTCGAACAGTTCATTCCTGCCCAGCCTGGTAGACAGCGGCATGCTCCTGCAAAACACACATGGTTCCGTATATAAAGGAGTCTTTGAAAGAAAGATGGCATATTGTTTAATTGATAAAGAAAAATGTTCAATTCTCTGGCAATTATTATGTTGAAAGCCATTTTGCAGTGTTGCCGTACTAAATGAAATTGATGATAATGGCAAAATCTTACTACTACTACTATACTAAACACCATTTGGCCAACTGCTTTTTTTCTCTGAAGTAGGTAGGGAGTACACAAGAAGGCAGGAAGGTGCTCATAAGCTGTGGAGGAGACAAGCAGAAGTATGGCGTAGTCGTCAGGCAATAGGTGCTGTTGGTCGTTTCTCTTACATGATTGCAGTTCCTGGCACGTTGCCAAATGTCAGGAGAGAACAGCTGAGTAAGTGACAAGCTTAGCACCTACAGAGAAGCAGTCTGGTAATATTGCAGTGAATGAATGTCTCACAGAATGCTCTCTCTAGCATAACAATGTCTTGTGTATTCCTACTTTGAATGTCCTGTTGTTTGCAATCCCAGTCTTCCTTTGCTGTGTTTGTCTGGTTCTCTTATGCACTCTCCACTCTATAGTGCGGGACAAACCATTGCAAGCCTGAAGGTCACGCGGAGTCGGTGCGCTGTTGTCCTTTACGTTCTCGCATCCAGCACACGACTGAAGGTACAGTGCAATAGCATGGCCACACCACCGGGCGCGGAGTGGAGGGCGGGGTGGAGTGCCGGTTGACCTTCAGGCTTGCAATGCTTTGTCCCGCACTATAGTAGGCTCACTTTACTAACAATGCATAGCGCTGCCATGGCCTTATTGATGAAAGAGACAATTTGCGAGAACTGGTGAACTCGCTTTCCTTAATGCTCAAAGCAGAATCAAATCAAACACCATTACTGTAATCTGAAGGGAATTGTATCTTGAATGAAATATGTAATTCCATGTAGGAAAACACAACAAGAACGTGGCACTTTTCTCTTGTGTATTCCTAATTTGTATGTCCTGTTTGTAAATCTAGTCTTCCTTTCCTTGTGGTGTTTGAAGCCATATTTTCAGTGTTGCCTTAGTAAACAAGTGTTTAGTGCTTTTCAGTCGGTCAACACGAATGTACCCAAAAGAGATGGGTTATGCCCTAATCTTGAAATAAATTACATGAGATTAATAAAACACTAGGATGACCAGTTTCGATCGCCAAGCGATCATCATCAGATCCATTACACTTAGGCTATAAAATCTATGTTTGAAATACAGGTGAAAATATTTACAATATGTACAATTATTTAGTTGCAGTATTGGCACTGTAACTGTCAGTGTATGCTAAATGCAGTATATATGATGTTAGGTGAAATGCTAAATGGTGATAGCTATCCGGAGTTTGTACTTTGGAGAGATTATATGGTTGTTAAAATCAACTATGGTTAAACTATAAAATTATAGGCTAACTACTTATCTGATTGTCTTCCTTACTACAGCTACTCGCAGTTTTCGTGCTCACTGTAACTCACGGTGCGGTCGACTGTGGTGGTTATCTTAACGACTGGTTTTTCCCTGGCTTCTCCCCCCTGCCCATACGTGCTGTGCGGAGTCATAGCGATGTGTTTATGTGAGGTGTTGCCAACCTAGATAAGATGTATGTTATTGAATGAGGTGGGTCTACAACTATTAAAGACCGTGGATTAGCCCTCGCCACGCGTGGACCATAAGCCATTCGAACTAAGCGTTGACGGTCTTATGAGGACGTCCCGGCACCTTTAATACTGCCGCGAATATGGGCCTTGGTTTATTGCAGAAGAAAAGTACATCGTACACCTGATCCAGATAACATTTACCTATTAAAAACCCCTAATTTCCCCCCCCCCTTTTTATCTAGCTTGGCTGTGTCGCTAAATTGTGTCTTGTTTACGACAGGGTGTTTTTTAGTAGCGTGAAGAGGGGTGAGCTCTCCATGAACGTGTGTTCATTTAGATTGTTGGGATTGTTTCGTTTGGCTAGGTGTATCTCGATTGCTTCCTTTATGTCAAGAGCTCTGCCTTTCGATTCGTGATGGATTATTTTAAGGTCCGACTATGTTGATAAAGCTGTGCCCCACGTCACACATATGTTCGCACACGGCTGAATGTGTTCTGTATCTTATCGCATTCCTATGTTCATTATAACGTGTGTTATAACAAACACCACAATATTCACGGCTAGTCAGGCAAATCGTGAAGCCAAGAAATTCAAGTCACTCAGGCTTAAACTCATGAATTTAGACAAGTCAATTTGGTTCAACAAAAAATGTATAGAACTAAACCTCACCCCTAAATACGTACCAATTAAAACCGTACCGAACACACCAGCCTCGATCATTTCAACTTAACAAGCCAAAGCGCTTTGGATAAAAAACGAATTAAGATTTGCATACATAAAGCAAAAAATTAACCAACAATTATACGACATTCAATTGCAACTAAGTAATTTCTGGCACGCAGCCCAATGGGACAGCTTCACCGAGCACCTACATGACACCATCAAAATCAGAGCAACGAGGAAGCATGAAACGCTAGAAAATAAATTAAGAAAACTAGAAGAAACACAGAACAATCAATCTAATGAACAACACACGAATAACAATGAATTCAATTTCCACAGCAGAGTAAACAACAGAACGAACGTAACCTTTTCTCAAGGTGAAATGAATATGTTAGACAAAGGTTTGAAATACAACTGCACAGACGCACACATGAACCACAATATAAAACAGTTAATTACAGATATTGAGATAGCCAGTCACAAGCTCCCAGCAGAAGACAGGGAATTAACCAAAAATCTCGCCACCAATGAAGACAAAAAAATCCTTAAACGAGAGGGAGATAGCAATAACATTCAAAACAACAAACAACTCAAAGAAATAAAGTCATTGAAACAAAAAATAAAAGAACATGACTTAATCATCACAAAAGCAGATAAGGGAAACACTACATTAATTTTGAACAAAACAGAATACATTGAAAAAACAGTCGAATTCCTAAACAAAAACAAAATCAAGGAATTAACAAAAGACCCCACCAATAAATTCCAAAAACAAATAAAAAGTGCGCTAAAAGAAACAGAATACATACTGACCAAAGCCGAAAAATCAAAACTAATAAACATGAACCCGAAAATACCGTCATTGAGGGGACAACCAAAAATACACAAAAAGGAATGCCCAATGAGACCAATAGTCAATTGTAGGAATTCCCCTAATTACAAAATCAGCAAAGAGTTACTAAAAATCTTAAAATGCCGTCTTTCCAACGACAAAAACAACTCTGTAAAGAACACAACAGAACTAGTAACAGCATTGAACACCCTACAAATGAAACCTAGCTTCAGGCTAGTATCCTTCGATGTAACTAACATGTACACCAATATTCCGATTATTGAAGCAATCAACACTATCGAAAACAACTTAAAATCCAACAATTCGGTAAAAGAAACTGAAGAGATTGTGAGATTACTGAGGGTCGTTCTCACCCAAAACGTGTTTCAATTCAACAATAAAATGTACACACAGAGAGAAGGCCTAGCGATGGGATCGCCACTAAGTGGGTTAATCGCTGACATCTTCATCAATGCACTAGAAAATGCGTTCTTAGAAAAGACTTCAACAAAGGGAATAGTAATATGGAAAAGATACGTAGATGATGTAATTTGCATCTACGATGCTGAACTAACAAGCGAAGAAACAATTCTCCAATCCATTAATAGCCTACACCACTCTATCAAATTCACTAAGGAATCCGAAATAGACCGAAAAATAAATTATCTCGATATAACTATTGAACGTAAAGACTATGTGAATGCGAATACATATAAAATCACTAACCTATTCAAAAATCATGGCATAAAGATAGCTTTCACAATGAAAAACACAACCGCTAGGCACCTCCTAAATAGTAATCTAAATAAACGTGACCCGTATTCAAGGTCAGGGGTATATTCTATAACGTGCCAAGACACCGGCTGTCAAGCTAATTACATCGGGCAGAGTGGAAGACGAGTAGACACACGTTATAATGAACATAGGAATGCGATAAGATACGGAACACATTCAGCCGTGTGCGTACATATGTGTGACGCGGGGCACAGCTTTACCAACATAGAGTCTGACATTGTTTTCACTCTATCTTGCACCATCCACTTCAAAGCAGTTCTCCTTTAGTGTGATTTTGAGCAACAAGAACTAGATGCTGTCTGCCCTCCTGATGAGATTGGAGGATGAAAGATCTATTGACTGGGTTGATGGTGTGAAATATCCAGCTTTGCAGATGGAGGTTTGTCTGGCTGTGGAGATTCCCTTGTCCTTTTCTATGTATTTCCCTTTTATTTCTCTGTCTACCTGTGCCCACCTGTCACTGTGTCTGTCCTTCGTCTCTGTTTCTATCCTCCCTTTCTTGTCCATTGATTGATTAAATTAAAATTTCTACCCTTTAAATCCTGCCATAGCAATTCTGTCTACCTTAACCCAAATAAGACTGATCAGAATATGTTAGAAAGTTCACTTTTATGTAGGGTGATCAGTTCAACTAGGAGTTTTGGCACTTAACTGCTGTAAGGTGCCTTGTTTCAGTAATTAGTAATTTTGTTAGCATCACTCTGAAAGGTGTTTGTATTAACTGTGCCAGGTTATTGAGGCTTACTGCTCACTACATTCACACTTTAATACTGAAATTATCAATGTTTTACCTATACAGTAATAAACTGACGAAAAAGAAAGGTGCTGTGTTGAATAAGGCTTGGATCAGACATTGGTGCCAACTTCACAGCCATTTTAAGGACAAAACTATTCTCCTATGGCTATGGAGGTCTGGTTAGGTCTAGTGGATCCTTAACCATTGGTCTGATGAGGTTAGGTCTATGAAACAGGTCTAGTGGATACTAAAACCACTCGCGTATGAAGGTTCCAGTATGCAGAGTGAGCGAAGCATAAAGGTTAGGCCTATGCAAAGCATGGAAGTTATGCTTGCTATTAGCCAATCTCAATTCGATACCCAAACCACTGTTGTCCAAATAATTACTGTCTTATTTTACTACCTATTACTAGAGGTGTTAGTTTTTGTTAATTCGCGATAAAACGAAAAGTCATATTTAGAGGTTAGGATGTTTTATTTTCACGTATTTACATGTTTCGTGCCTCCCAGGAGTGAAATTAAATTGCGAAATAACGCGAATTTTGTGAATATCACCACAAATACCGCAATCTGTGAAATAAAAACAAATTTTCATATTTTTTTCCCACACCAATCCGAACATTTTTGTCCACAAGCCGATAATCGAATTTGGTTGGTGTTCAATTCGAGAGAATGATCGATTGTATAGTTTCGCGAGGGGTAATACTACGATATACGTCATATTACGATATACTGTCGATATTCTCGTTACTCGTTGGATTTTAGCGCTGTGGTAAACAGCTGTTATATCGCAGCGTGAATAGTTTGGCCGACTACCTCCAAAAGGTTATGTGATAGTTGTTCATAATGTAAACTACGTTTGCCTCCTGTTACATCGGTAGCGAGTGTAAATTATAGTAGAGAATTCTATATAATTTAATAAAAAGTGCGCAAATTGTGCGTTATCATCGAAGCTAGTGTGTTATTTGCGTGAATCAGTTGGCGACCACGTGTTCGTCGTATTAGTTCCGAACTTAGCAGTACAGGAAGATGAGACGCGACGTAATTTAAATATTATGACACGAATTCAGAAATAAATTTTGCGTGTGGTTACGAATTTATACTGGCGTGTGACTACAGTCAACCGTGTGATAACAGTGTTTGTTACTGGGCATCGCTCAGTTGAGTTTAAAAATGCCGAAGGTAGCTGTTTCTGCCACAGACAGACTTAAAGAATATAAGAATGAAGGATTTATAATTTCTTGTGGCATTCTTATGTGCAAATATTGTGATTGTCGGTTAGACTATCGCAGGAAAGATGCATTAGACAAACATTGCAAATCGGAGAAGCATTCAAAACGCCGAGAAAATTCGCGTCTTGAAGTTAGTGTTCCTTGAGTGGCCACCTTGAAAGAAACCTTATCAAATGCTAGTCGTGTGAAGGATATGAAAGAAGAGTTTATTTTGGACACTACTACTGCGTTTGTGAAAGCTAATATACCAGTAGAGAAACTAGACAATCCTGCTATCCGTACTTGGTTTAATAAGTACGTTCGCGGAAGTGGAGATTTACCATCAGCAAATCAGATTCGTCAGAAATACATCCCCATGATTGGCGAAAGAAGGAGGGAAGAAATTAGGGAAGATATAAAAAACAAAGACGTGTTTCTGCTATGTGACGAAACAACTGACAAGAATGGTAGGTGTGTTTTCAACATTCTTTTTCGTCCATCAGTACCATCAACTGAAATGAACACCCATCTGGCTGCCTCTGTTGTTCTAGATTCTGCCAATAGCATAAATTGCTCCAATGCGATATTAGACACCTTGAATTCCTATGAACTTGAACGGGAGCGTGTAGTGGCAGTAGTTACGGACTCAGCACGCTACATGACAAAATGTGTAACTACTCTTCAAGGATTGATTGAAGAATTAAGTCATGTCCAGTGCTGGGCTCATAAAGTCAATCTTATCGGCTGCGTATTTGAAAACGAGCTGGACGAATTGAACATGTCTATAGTAAAGACAAAGAATGCCTTTTTAAATACGCGAAAAAGAAAAAGCAATTACGTTGCATTTCTAAGGGAGAAATATGAAAACACAGAAAAAGAGAATGAAATTCTAGCTTTCCCAATGCCTGTATGTACAAGATGGAATTCATGGTTTAAGGCTGCAATGTATATGGCCACGCATGTGGAAGATCTGGTAGAATTTTTCAAAACATTGGAAGATTCAAATTCTGGGGTCAAATTTTTCCAACAAGCATCGACTTCAACAATACAATTTATACAATTACAAGCATTGTATGTTTCTGTTGTTGGTGCCTCTCTTATGAACTTGCTTAATTTCTTGGAGGGATCTAAGTACCCAACAATTCACTTACTGGCTGGGAAGCTAGATGACCTTGAGGTAAAGCTCAAGCTATTAGGCGATGGTGGAATGTTCAATCATACGATCCTCCAGAACTTGGAACAGCTTCCTCAAAAGATGCAGATAAAGGTTAAGTCCAATCTTACGTGTGTTGCCCAGTCAGCTCTAGTGAAAGTCAGGACTTTAAGGACCACGGATCCAGCCAGGAAGACTGTAGAAGCCATCGGGTCATTGTTTGATCCTCGGCATGCACCTAAGAACGTATCTCCCACAGAACTGCTCCAATTTAATAAGAATGCCCCATTTCTTACGAAGATGGAGTCTCAACAGTTTTTAGAGGCTCACAGCATTTACCTGACTGCAATCAAGAACCAACTGCGTCATGAAGATAATGTGAATGTTCCAAGATCCTCATGGGATTAAGGCCTGCTCACCGAGACTATGCAACAGCTGCATTAAAGTGTGTGTGGTATCCTTGTTCAAATGTGGATTCTGAAAGGTCATTTTCGAAATACAGTCTCATAGTAAGTGATAGGAGGCGAAAATTGACAGCTGCAAATGCTGAGACTTTAACCATGATCTACTTCCAGTGATTTCACCGCAGTATTTGGATAAAACTGAAAAAGGTATTCACTGAAATGTGTTTCGAGATGGTGAATGTAAAATAAAAATGTGACTTCCATATAAGTATTATCTCATTCTTCCATAGCCATGTTTAACGTTTTACCCTGCTGTTTTGTTTTTTACTTTGTTTTATTAATTGTTTATATTTTTAAATGCACTTATTGTACAAACCTTATCGCTTTCCAAATTTTAACATGTCATCCCCCGAAAAAATAATAAAAACACAAAACACCACCTTTTGAATTTTAAATCAACAAATCTTCAAAAAAATAACAACACTTTCTAACACCTCTACCTATTACCTATTTTCCAGATTTTCCTTATAGCAGTAGAGTTCCAGAATTCCATATCCACGCTTCCTCCAGGATTATTCAAATATGTAGTAAGACATTTATGTTTTATCTAATGTTGTTTGCATTTTACTGCAAACCACTTGAATGTACACACTTAAGCAAGCCCTTAAAAGTAGTTTTATCATAAATGAACTACAAATATACCTACAACGATATGAAATAAACCTTTTATTGCAAACGCAAGCCATACCTGTTACATGGTGGCAGTCGGCACCATTCTTGCAGTTACATTTATTACGACAGTTGAGTCCAAAAGTGTCGATTGGACAAGGATGTTCACATGTGAGGCCAATGTAACCTGGCCGGCATACAACTTCTCCTGTCACATGATCACAGGTTCGATTCCCTGCAAATTAACACACAACATGTTAAGATACTGCTTATATACAAATAAGATCTCACATCTGCACAGTATATCAGTAAAATACATGGCCATTCCAAGTCATGTACTTGGAGTTTGTCAGCTGTAGTTTGTCTCATGAATAGAAAGAGTTATTGGATGATTCACAACAGGTATGCTAGGAGCATACATTTCCAGAAAAATAAATGTGAAGAGAGTTATATTACCAGCTAAACAAATACATTCTAGTTTTAAGGGTTAAGAATTATTCACTCACCATAGATCATATCAGGACACTTTTCCATGCAGCCAAGACCATAATAGCCTGGCTTACAGGGAGATGTACAGTCTTCCCCTTCCCATCCTCGGGCACAGCAACATTCGCCAGACTTGGGATCGCAGGAACTATTGTTGTCACAGTTGCAGGGCTGGCTGCAGTCTGGACCAAACATGCCCTCAGGACAGTGGGTCTCGCAGCGAATACCTGTGCAACATTCAAGTTCTAGTCTAATATTTATTTATTTATTTATTTACATATGTTACGCCCTCATTGGAGCACTTAACCAAAACAAGTATATACATATCTCAAAAACAATATTAAAGATATGTACATTAAAAGTAAATAAAGAGGGTCATCAAGATAAATCTGAAATTTTACACATAAGAAGGATAGTCAACTTTGTATTATCAGGATACTGGATTGGCCCAAAAATAAGCCACCCCTGCAAATAAGCCACACCCTTAATATTCTAAGAGGAAAAAGGACAAAAGTTTATGCCCGAAAATAAGCCTCATCTGGATTAAGGGAAGACACATTTATTCTCTTGTACTTAACAACATGTAAACATTTTTTGCTGTCGTGTGATACACAACACTGGCACCATTATTGTCTTATTCACTGTCATCACTGCCAGTATTCATTTCATCACTCTCACTATTTTCTTTAATCTCCTCCCTTTCTTCATTCTTGTCCCACAAAACTTCATCCTCGCTGCCGTCCAACGCATTTGATATACAACATTTCTTGAACCCTTTAATGATGAACTCTGATGATATGGTGGACCATGAGGCAAGAATGGTCTTAACCCCCAATGTGTATACAACTTTACTGCTTTATATGTGCAACAGAACGATCTAATAAAAGGCGAAAATTATAAATTTAACCACTCGAAACTTTCTTACAGTTCTTACTGAAACTGATCTACCATAGATTATTCAAGCTTCCTTTCTGCAACTGTGCAGATGTGCCTCAGACCATCAGTCACATCACTATGGGTTGCCCACTCCGAAGGTTCAATGGTCCAATGAAGGGGATTCATCAAGCTAGTGATGAAGCTTTAGAACGGTTAGAGAAATTAGATATCCAGCTCTAACAAAACTGAAGCTACTTGCAGATCAAGTCTCAATCTGTATATACTGGGTAATTGTAAATACTGTATAATGTAAATAATTGTATATTGCATCTTCATGCCATACGAAATATATATATTCAAGCTTACGAAACAATACTACGTTACCGAAAAACAATTTCTACTCCAAAACTGAAGTTTGCATTGTTGTCATTAAATGCCACCAAGTTTCTCTTACATACTAGATTGTTGCCATATTATTGCCAATGAGCATTCCCTTTTAAACAGTACATGACATATAAAAGTGTAGGTAACGAATTTAAGCAGCACCCAGATAACTTTAATAAAGAGTGAGGCTTATTTTTGGGCCAATTCGGTAATTCATGGTAATATGATATCTGCAACAGATATTAGCTCAGACAACAGCCGAGAAGTCTATGAGACAGCAATACTACAGTTGGCACAAGTTTGGAGTAAATAGCACAATGACCAACAAGCTAACAGAAAAATAAATTACATCACAAATTTCCTTGTTTAGTTCTGCATTGATTGATGGTTAACTACCATTGGAGGTCCAAAGCACCCTAGACAAAAGCTGACAACAAATGTGAACACTAAACAATTTTGTATGAACATGCTTTGTGCCGAGTAGCCTACTAGAATTCCCTGGTGGGCCAGAGCAGGTGAATGTAGCAAAACCTTCCTGTGCAGTGTACCAGCTGCCAACACCCAATCAAATATCAATTAAAACTTATTTATTCACATAATGGATAGTTACCAATTACGAAGGGTTCGGGAGAAAAAGTGCTGTGGATAGCTCCTGAGCATTGCGGCTAGCTGAAACGGAGAAGAGCAGTCTGCCAGACACCAGAGTAGATAAGTTGCCAACACGTCGAGAGTTGACCGACTGTCAACGTGGGATGATCATCAGCGCACGACGCATGGGTCATAGCATTTCGGAGATTACACGCAAATTCGGGTTTCCGAGGTCAACAGTGTTGAGGGTGGATTTCAATATCGCAGAGATAATGTTACCATCTGCGTAAACCGCCGCACAAGACGACCCCAGGTGGTTAATGAACGGACATAAGTCGCCTCAGCAGAACCATATGGGGTGATCGAAGGGCTACTGTGAGTCAGATCACCAACCAGATTTCTTTTTCTTTTCTTTTTTTTCGTATGGCCTCCTGAGAGGCCGAGTGCAGGTCTTCCTAGTCGACACCCGTGGGCGACCTGTGCACCGGGATGAGGGATGGAATTGATGAAGATGAATGAAACTGGGCAAGGATGTGGAAGGAAGCGGCTGCGGTACCTCCCAGCATTTGTGTCTTTCTGCAAGCCTCTTGGAATGTTATGAGTAGAGCACGGATGTTTAAGAAAAATCTTCTTTTTTTTTTTTTTCCTTGCCTCCATTTTCATGCCCATTTGTATCTGATGTAAATCAAGTGATTATCGTCACAATACAGTGGTTTTAATTTGTCATATAAACGCATATTTTCTTGCATATTCGGGCTATTTTAGGTCTTAAACATCCGAGCCCTAGTTATGGTCATGACCTGTCCCAGTGGCAACGCAGCATTTCCCCACATGCTAGCTTTGACAGACGTCAGCATTCATTATTCGTAATACAGAGTATAGTAGCATAAATGAGAAGCAAGCAGAGAGATATCGACCTTCCTGACAACTCACGTTAGTTGGGCTGCATAAAACAATATTATTCGGGGCAGCTGATTCACCCAACATAAAATATATTGAAATGTGTTTCTAAAAGTTAGCCTTGCTATAAATCAATGCAGAACTGATCAAATAATTTTTTTTCCCCCCTGTAGTCCTTTTGGTTAATATGGTATGCTAAGCTCCAAACTTGAGAGCACATAGTTACTGCCTAGGGAAGGAGGAAGGTTGTTTTTAGAAACTATTCATCTTTTAATCATAAGCCACTGGTCCTCCTTTTTCTTTTTACTTGGAATTTGAACCACTGTATGTGACATTTCACTTTGAAAATTCCACATTCACTAATTGGTAATCAAACCGGTTCACCTCGGTTAGAGACAAGCAGCTTGAAGCAAAGAGGACATAAAAAGTAGGTTAGTACGGTGGAGGAAAGTTTATTGCTTTGAAATATTTTGACATGAAATATTCAGTAAGGTCATTTTTGAAAGCCTTGGTATGGAGAATGGTGCTCTATGGAAGTGAAACAGAAGTTTAATTCTTCTATAAACTTATACTAAAATAAATACACTAAATTAGAAAAGAAAAAAAAAAGAACCTTCTTTTTCTTATGGAATTCTCCTGTAAATTAATTTATGACCAAATATTTAAATTAATTATTTAAACATTAATCTCAACTGCAGAATAGAGGAGAAAAGAAGCATTTGAAATTTGGTGCTACAGGAGAACGATGAAGATTAGATGGGTAGGTGGAGTACAAACGAGTGCTAATGGAAAGAAGAGACAGGTAGGTAGGGCACATACTGACACACAGGAATAGCGAACTTAATTATGGAAGAAAAGGGTTGAGGACAAAATGAATCTGTAGGGGTGATCCAAGGATAAAATACTTAAATACATCGCCAGACTCAAAAACACATTTTACTGCAAGCAAATCCTGTCACTTGACACACACTAGAAAATGGTGTCACATTCATAAATGAGAAAACTGCTCACCATCCAAGCTGGAAGTCCTGTTAGGTGCATTGGGAAGCTTGTTACTGAATTGTGAAAGTAGTAGAAGCAAATAGCTTACCCCTCCAGTTAGGCCTGCAATTGCATGCTCCAGTTACCGGATCGCATCCAATGCTATTATCATCGTGGCAGTTACAGATCTGGTGACATCCCACACCAAACCAATTTGGTTTACATCTGGTACCACAAACTTCACCTTCAAAGCCCGGAGCACACGTACAGTTTCCTGTGTACCATCACCTTCCATTACTACTACACTACCACACACACACAGCTACACATAGAATAATGCAAAACAAAATGAAACAACATCAGAGCAAACCTTGCAGTGCAGTTAAGAGACTAGCAAAATGGAACTCTGAACTCTCGACCTGTGTGCCAGCCTGGAGGCTGGTTGGATCCTCAAAAAGCACGGCCAAAGGTTATATTGTTAGAAAAAGAAAAAAAATATCCAAGGCCAGGACACTAAGCAAGGCAAGATGGGAGGAACTTCACTGAGCCAGTACAGCGGCACTGACTCCTTGTAATTAGGGAGATGCAAAATTTTGATTTGCCTTAACACAAATTTTAATGCATACCATGAATTTGCTTTGATCCAGCACGAGTGCCACATAATTCGATTCTAGAAAGTAATGTTCTATTTATTGCGTCAAATCAGTAACACAAATCTTACTCCTGTGCTTTTGTACTGCTCGGGTCTAAGCTCTGTGAACTTGCGGGATGAAGGGCCGAGGCAGGGTAGGAGCAGGCGAGAATTGAGAAGCCTGTCGACAGCCCGCCGTGTTACCTGACATTCTCGTCTATTCCAATACTGCTAACATGGGTCTTTTCTGAAACCAGTATGGCGTTAGGAATGAGTGACTGAATCACCGACTAATGTATTTGCTTCTGTTACTACGCAAGGACCGAGAAACCTCATCACTCGTCACCACCACTACCCATAGTCTGCGATGCACATTCCTCTCAGGTCCACGCAGCTTAGACCCGAGCCGTATATGGCTCTTGATGTTACTGAGGAGAAAGAAGAACTAAAGAGTGTGGCTATTTTAACAAGTGGTAGTGAAAAGTAGCTCTACCATGTTATGGTGACTATTTTAGTGGCTGGCAAGTAACTCCCACCTCTTGTAGTTTTCAAACAAGGGGCACCGCCAAAAGGAAAGGCGCTTCCATATAGTGGTGATTTGAAAGCCCAAGAAATGGTATTGTCATTGACTGGGTGAAGTGCATATGGGAAGAACATGTGGGCACTTCATTGCATTTATGAAATATGCTAGTTCTTGGCTGTTTCTGTGGGCATGCCACAGAAGATGTTAAGAAATGATCTTGTGATAACAATAAAGATTTAGTTGTGATTGTGGAAGGTTGTACATAGCTCCTACAGTGTTTAGATGTGGGTATCAATCGGCTCTTCAAGTAGCGCTTATGGTGCCAGAATACAGAATGGATGGACTAAGCAATTCATTAACTATGCCAACTGGAAGATTGAAGAAACGCGATCTATTCATCTGAGAATGGATCATAACAGGATGGAACTCCATTCCAGAAGATCTTATTATCTGTAGTTTTCCTAATGTCACCGATGACACAAAGATTTGATAACCTTGTCCGATGAAGATTCCATCACTGGCACTTAGGGAGATAACACCGACTGTGAAAATGAAGACATATACGGTAGGTAAGAAGTGTGCAATATTTTATAATTTCGTACTGGTACTGATATTCAGTTCAAGCCCTATTGTAATGTTTGTGTTCTTGAATTGATAGTATCAAAATGTCTTGCCATCTCGAACCAAGTCAAAAATATGTGTAATATTTTGCATGATATTAAGAGTTTACAAACATTAATAATAAATTATTATAAATATGTGACGTATTTGTTTCATTTTACTTTCCCCCCAAAGCAAATTAACAAAACAGGGTGTCAGCATAAACACACAAATATGGTATACCTACTTAGGTACAGGTATACACAGCCCAAAAATGGCATAACTTGATACCCAACAATGGAACGATTTTAATAAGCATGCATGTCAGTCTTAATTCTTTGTAAATATTTAAATTCTACAGTGTTACATTTCTACTAGGTGAGGCTTAAAAAGCAGAGCAGAACTACAGTATTTTTGAAGTAAAGAATAACAAAAGATATTTCAAGTCAAGAATATCTAAAGGGTTCCATGATCTACTGAGAAACAATACATTAACTCAAACGTTAATTTATGTGAGAAAAATCATGCTACTATAAAAAATATATCTCACTGTGCATTTCCAGCAAAGACATAAAAAAAAGCACGATTGTTTGTAACTCAACTTACCATTCTGTGGGTTACATGCGGCCTGGTTCAAACATTTGCATCGCTCTTTGCAGTCCTTGCCATACTCGCCCTCGTTGCAAGGACGGTCACATTGCTGTCCTTCCCAACCTGCACATCAACCACATTAACTTACTCAAGTATACAACTTTCAAGAGGGATACAAGTGACTCTTATCACATCATCATTAAGAATAGAATAGAACCAGGGAGACTGACAGACTACATGTTGTATAACTTAAGATACTGTATGTCTTGATTTTTTACCAGTATTTGATTTATCATCCACAGGGAGATTTTAGATCCAGTTGCGTCTCATAACAGTTATCTGATGTCATAAAATGATTACGTGCATTATACAGTTGTTCATTAAGATCCAGCCTAAGTTGAATCAAATCTTATTGTTGTCAATTGTTAATACAGTGTTATGATGGATCTACCATACATATTGTCGTATATACTGTATGTGAGTAATGTATCCCAGTAGTTTTGTTACACACTGTGTTGATCTTTTAAAGTGTTTTTGATGGGAAGAGGTATCTTCAATCTATTTTTGTGAAATCTAGGAAATAGGCATAACTATAGAAAAATTTAAATTAAAATTAAAATTTAAGAAGTAATTGTTTAAAAACACCATTTCTGTAGTTCTGTCATCTTTGCGTGCAGTCCTTCATAATACTGTGTATTTTTTTTTTTTTTTTTTTTTTTTTTTTTTTTTATGATATGATATGATATGATATTTATTCAATTAATTCCAAAGAGCCATAGGCTCGTACAGAGGAATTGTACAGTAATATGTGTGTTTACACACCAGGAAGAAAATTCTGAAGGTAACACAAATTGATGAATAAGGGCATAGGCCTATTAGTAAAGTTGATATCAAGTTAAGAAAAATACCACACACCACTGGGATGAATTATTATTCATTCTTCTTTACCATCTGCTTCATTAGCAAAATAACTGAAGGAAAATGAACTTGCTTACCTGGCGTACAGTTGCATCGTCCATTCTCTGGCAAACAAGTAGCTCCATTTTTACAAGAGCATTTATGAGCACAATCCTCGCCAAATGTCCCTTCAGGGCAAAGCTCACTGCAGTCCTCACCACGATAACCTAAAACAAAAATGAACAGTTCCTGATTAGCAAAACCCAGATTGTGCAGTTTCACTTCTACCGGAAACATTTATAAAACGTCGTTGGAAATTTTGTGCAGTTCTCATCACGAAGTCGTAGTGATTAGAAAGTTTTAAGATGACTGGTGTATGTAATGCCTTAGATGGCTCTATAGAGGATTGCATATGGTGTGATGGTTACAAGGAAAATGAAGCCAAGGGCAGCGGCGATGATGTCGAGGAAGACGAGGACAGTGACTATGATGATTGGTAAATTATAGGGTCATCATCATCTTGCACAGTTTCCAGCCACTGGCCGGGTCTGTTTGGAACACAAGTCTCTCCAACGTCTTCTGTCTTCCCACCATCTCTCAGCCTCCACCCTTGTCCAGTCTTCTCCTCTCTTCTTCACTCTTTCTTCCACCCCCTTCAGCCACCTGTCTCTCGGTCTTCCTCTCGGTCTCTTTCCTTCCCACTTCGTCTCGTGTACTCTCCTGGGTATCCTCTTCTCCTCCATTCGTTTTACATGTCCATACCATCTAAGTCTAGATTTCTCTATACCATCCTGTAATGGTTCCTCCTTCATTAATTCTCTGGTCCTCTCATTTCTTATTCTGTCCATCTTTGTAGCTCCAATACTGCTACTCAAGAACCTCATCTCACTGGCCTGTATTTTGCTCTTCTCCCTTCCTTTCATAACCCAGGTCTCCGAGGCATACGTCAGGATAGGGACATAGTACGTCCGATATATGATCTTTTTGCTGTTCTGAGAGACATCCTTGCTCCATAACATGCTTCTCACACTCCTCCGAAATGCTCTGCCTGCCTCCCCCGCTCATTTATTTCTCTATCGTTTCTTCCATTATCTTGTATCAGGCTTCCCAGATACTTGAAACTCTCCACTTTCTTCAGCTGTTCCCCACCAATTGTTATTCCCACTGTGGTTCTTTCCTTCTTCCTTTTTGTGATCACCATCTCACCCTGAAAAGTGACGGCTAACGGGGCTCTGGTGAAGCTACGATAGGCCCAGCAAGCCAGTAGTGGATTAAACCAAATGCTTTCAAAAATGGAACGAACCTCGGACAGGATGGATTTAATAGACGACGACACGGCTGTACACACGGACTAAGATTTGGAACTTTAAACCTAAGAACGCTGACGGGGAAGGTGGAGGAGATAGTGGATATGATGGAAAGAAGGAAGTTGGATTTATTGGGATTGGCAGAAACAAAGTGGAAAGGGGAAGGAAGGAGAGTACTGAGAAAAGGCTACAGACTGTACTGGAGTGGGAACGAAGAGGGAAAGAGGAATGGAGTGGGAGTAGTAGTACGAGATGGTTTGAAAGAAGAAGTGAGGAGGATAAGTGATAGGATGATGAAAGTGAAAGTAGCACTGAGGGGAGAGACCGTAGAAATAGTGCAAGTATATGCTCCACAAGTAGGCTGCGCTTCTGAAGAGAAGGAGGAGTTTGAAGAGGAATTGCAGAAGCAGCTGGTAGGAAGAAATATGATTGTTATGGGGGACCTCAATGCCCATGTAGGAAGAGAAAGACAAGGTTATGAGAGTGTTCTAGGACCAGAGGGTTGGGGTGGAAGAAATGAGGAAGGAAAGAGACTGTTGGACTTCTGCCAGAGGAACAGCCTGCTAGTTGGGAACTCCTGGTTTAAGAAAAGAGAGAGCCACACAATCACATGGTACAGTGATGACTTGACCAGGAAGTCGGTGGTCGACTATATACTGTATGAGAAAGAACTAAATAAGAACATCACGGACATCAAGGTTATACCATCGGAGAACCTGGATAGCGACCATCGATTACTGGTAATGAACCTGAGAGGGAGTAAGGAGAAGAAAGGGACTGAGAACCAGGAAAGACGTATAAGGATATGGAAACTGAAAGAAGGGGATAGAAGGGTCGAGTACCTCAAAATGGTAAAGGAAGGAATTCCAACAGATGAAGAAAGAGGGGTGGAAGAGGAATGGGCTAGATTTAAGAAGACACTAGTGGGTGCAGCAGAAGCAGTATGTGGGAGGACAAGTAGTAAGAAGAGGTGGAAGGAAACACCATGGTGGAATGAGAAGACAAAAGATATAGTAAGGGAAAAGAATAGAGCCTTTAGGAGGTGGTATCAAAATAGGACGGTAGAGACAAGGGAAGAGTACCAGGAAAGAAAGAAGGAGGCGAAGAGAGTGGTGGCTGAGGAGAGAAGGAAGTGGATGGAAGAGTGGACAAAGATGATGGAGGAGGATAGTGAAGGTACAAAAAAGGTCCTGTATGGGATGGTGAAAGATAAGAGGCGGAAGGATCCTACAGATTATGTTAGAATGGTGAACAAAAGGGGACAAGAGATAGAAAATAGGGAAGAACTGAAGAAAATGTGGAAAGAATATTTTGAAGAACTTCTGAACCCAAATGGAAAAGATGGTGAGGAGGAAGAAATCGGGGAAGAGGAAGATGAACTGCAAACAGAAAAGGACTTAACATGGAAAGAAGTGGAAGATGCAGTGAACAAGATGAAAGGAGGGAAGGCACCGGGTGTGGATGAGTTGAGTGTGGAGATGGTGAGAGCAGCAGGAGAGGTGGGGATACAGTGGCTGTACCGAGTGATGAGGACAGCATGGAAGGAAAGGAAGACCCCAGAGGACTGGAAAAAAGGAATCATTGTCCCGATCTTCAAGAAAGGTAGTAGAACAGATTGCAGAAACTATCGGTAACACTGATGAGCCATTGTGCAAAGATCTTCGAGAAAGTTTTGGAAAAGAGAATTAGGACAAGGATAGAAGGAGGGATGAGGGAAGAACAACATGGCTTCAGAGCAGGAAGGTCCACAGTGGATTTGATTTTTGCTGTAAGGCAGTTACAAGAACAGCACTATGAATATGGAACAGATCTACTGATGGCCTTCCTGGACATTGAGAAAGCATATGACAGTGTATGCAGAAACAAAGTATGGAAGTCCCTGGAGGATAGAGGAGTAGAGAAATGGACTATAAAGAGGATAAAGGAGATGTACAAGGGAAGCGTGAGCTGTGTGAAAGTGGGAGGAGAGAGATCTGACTGGTTGGAACAAAGAAACGGCCTGAAACAAGGAAGTGCACTGTCACCGTTACTTTTCATTGTGGTGATGGATGACATAATGACCCGAGTGGCACAAGTAATTGGGGACGGAAAGATGAAAGCAATGGTGTTTGCAGATGATTTGATGATTTGGGGAAACAAGGAGGAGGAGGTACAGGAACAGTTGGACGTGTGGGAAGGAGTAATACAAGGATATGGGATGAAATTTAGCATAAATAAGAGTGAGATGGTGATCACAACAAGGAAGAAGGAAAGAACCACAACGGGAATAACAATTGGTGGGGAACAGCTGAAGAAAGTGGAGAGTTTTAAGTATCTGGGAAGCCTGATACAAGATAATGGAAGAAACGATAGAGAAATAAATGAGCGGGGGAGGCAGGCAGAAGCATTTCGGAGGAGTGTGAGAAGCATGTTATGGAGCAAGGATGTCCCTCAGAACAGCAAAAAGATCATATATCGGACGTACTATGTCCCTATCCTGACGTATGCCTCGGAGACCTGGGTTATGAAAGGAAGGGAGAGGAGCAAAATACAGGCCAGTGAGATGAGGTTCTTGAGAAGCAGTATTGGAGCTACAAAGGTGGACAGAATAAGAAATGAGAGGACCAGAGAATTAATGAAGGAGGAACCATTACAGGATGGTATAGAGAAATATAGACTTAGATGGTATGGACATGTAAAACGAATGGAGGAGAAGAGGATACCCAGGAGAGTACATGAGACGAAGTGGGAAGGAAAGAGACCGAGGGGAAGACCGAGAGACAGGTGGCTGAAGGGGGTGGAAGAAAGCGTGAAGAAGAGAGGAGAAGACTGGACAAGGGTGGAGGCTGAGAGATGGTGGGAAGACAGAAGACGTTGGAGAGGCTTGTGTTCCAAACAGACCCGGCCAGTGGCTGGAAACTGTGCAAGATGATGATGATGATCTCACTCTTATTTACGCTAAATTTCATCCCATATCCTTGTATTATTCCTTCCCACACGTCCAACTGTTCCTGTACCTCCTCCTCCTTGTTTCCCCAAATCATCAAATCATCTGCAAACACCATTGCTTTCATCTTTCCTTCCCCAATTACTTGTGCCACTCGGGTCATTATGTCATCCATCACCACAATGAAAAGTAACGGTGACAGTGCACTTCCCTGTTTCAGGCCGTTTCTCTGTTCCAACCAGTCTGATCTCTCCTCCCACTTTCACACAGCTCACACTTCCCTTGTACATCTCCTTTATCCTCTTTATAGTCCATTTCTCTACTACTCTATCCTCCAGGGACTTCCATACTTTGTTTCTGCATACACTGTCATATGCTTTCTCAATGTCCAGGAAGGCCATCAGTAGATCTGGTCCATACTCATAGTGCTGTTCTTGTAACTGCCTTACAGCAAAAATCAAATCCACTGTGGACCTTCCTGCTCTGAAGCCATGTTGTTCTTCTCTCATCCCTCCTTCTATCCTTGTCCTAATTCTCTTTTCCAAAACTTTCTCGAAGATCTTTGCACAATGACTCATTAGTGTTATTCCCCGATAGTTTCTGCAATCTGTTCTACTACCTTTCTTGAAGATTGGGACAATTATTCCTTTTTTCCAGTCCTCTGGGGTCTTCCTTTCCTTCCATGCTGTCCTCGTCACTCGGTACAACCACTGTATCCCCACCTCTCCTGCTGCTCTCACCATCTCCACACTCAACTCATCCACACCCGGTGCCTTCCCTCCTTTCATCTTGTTCACTGCATCTTCCACTTATTTCCATGTTAAGTCCTTTTCTGTTTGCAGTTCATCTTCCTCTTCCCCGATTTCTTCCTCCTCACCATCTTTTCCATTTGGGTTCAGAAGTTCTTCAAAATATTCTTTCCACATTTTCTTCAGTTCTTCCCTATTTTCTATCTCTTGTCCCCTTTTGTTCACCATTCTAACATAATCCGTAGGATCCTTCCTCCTCTTATTTTTTACCATCCCATACAGGACCTTTTTTGTACCTTCACTATCCTCCATCATCTTTGTCCACTCTTGCATCCACTTTCTTCTCTCCTCAGCCACTACTCTCTTCGCCTCCTTCTTTCTTTCCTGGTACTCTTCCCTTGTCTCTACCGTCCTAGTTTGATACCACCTCCTAAAGGCTCTATTCTTTTCCCTTACTATATCTTTTGTCTACTCATTCCACCATGGTGTTTCCTTCCACCTCTTCTTACTACTTGTCCTCCCACATACTGCTTCTGCTGCACCTACTAGTGTCTTCTTAAATCTAGCCCATTCCTCTTCCACCCCTCTTTCTTCATCTGTTGGAATTCCTTCCTTTACCATTTTGAGGTACTCGACCCTTCTATTCCCTTCTTTCAGTTTCCATATCCTTATACTTCTTTCCTGGTTCTCAGTCCCTTTCTTCTCCTTACTCCCTCTCAGGTTCATTACCAGCAATCGATGGTCGCTATCCAGGTTCTCCGATGGTATAACCTTGATGTCCGTGATGTTCTTATTTAGTTCTTTCTCATACAGTATATAGTCGACCACCGACTTCCTGGTCAAGTCATCACTGTACCATGTGATTGTGTGGCTCTCTCTTTTCTTAAACCAGGAGTTCCCAACTAGCAGGCTGTTCCTCTGGCAGAAGCCAACAGTCTCTTTCCTTCCTCATTTCTTCCGCCCCAACCCTCTGGTCCTAGAACACTCTCATTACCTTGTCTTTCTCTTCCTACATGGGCATTGAGATCCCCCATAACAATCATATTTCTTCCTACCAGCTGCTTCTGCAATTCCTCTTCAAACTCCTCCTCCTCTTCAGAGGCGCAGCCTACTTGTGGAGCATACACTTGCACTATTTCTACGGTCTCTCCCCTCGGTGCTACTTTCACTTTCATCATCCTATCACTTATTCTCCTCACTTCTTCTTTTAAACCATCTCGTACTACTACTCCCACTCCATTCCTCTTTCCCTCTTCGTTCCCACTCCAGTACAGTCTATAGCCTTTTCTCAGTTCTCTCCTTCCTTTCCCTTTCCACTTTGTTTCTGCCAATCCCAATAAATCCAACTTCCTTCTTTCCATCATATCCACTATCTCCTCCACCTTCCCCGTCAGCGTTCTTAGGTTTAAAGTTCCAAATCTTAGTCCGTGTGTACAGCCGTGTCGTCTATTAAATCCATCATGTCCGAGGCTCGTTCCATTTTTGAAAGCATTTGGTTATAGGGTACTGTACCTAAATGACAAACTCTAAGTACTGCACCTGCAATCTTAGGTAATTTACTTACCTTACTGTTCATTGCTAGTCAGTACTCCATACTGTATATAATTTCAACAAGATACTTTCTTGTTTTCACTGGATGATGTGCTTGCCACGGTAGGTAAGTGGTTATCGTGTCGGATTGCTGACCCCAAGCATGCAGGTTCACTCCTGGCCGTGGTAAGTGATTTTTGATAGACAGGCCATACGATGTTGGCAAGTTAAAGAACCCATTCGACTTCAGTAGGCCGTGTTCATAATGGCAAAATTAATCTCAGGATTTTCCGCCAACACAAAAGTTCCTCCTTTCTCTACTAGAAAGCGCTATAGTGTCAAGGAGCTTAGATATCTAACCTCCTTGCTTTTCATACCGCTTCAAGAAACAACAAAATTTGACATGCAAGCTGCCCTCTGGGCACAAATAAAGCTTGCACCCGGCACCCGAGGCCATACAATATTATTATTATTATGATTATTATTGGATGATGTGTCACCTGCTATAAGTTATTCCGATGCAAGATTTTGCCACCAAGAAGAAACTTTTTAAATTCATTTGATATTGTTTTATAATATTCAGTTATGTAAATATACATTCAGCTATCTTTAATTGACGAAATTTGTATGTTTGAATTTCCCTTTCTTCCATCTGTCACAGTAATTATGCTGACTGTGGGTGCCTCCCAGTTTAATAAGATGGAATCACTCTGCTCTGGCTGGGTTGGAGGCTTAGTTGGTACTCTCCTTGTTTCGGTATTTTATTAGAAAAATTTCATTTAACCTAATTTGATGCCTAATATGCACCATATTTGGCCATAACATGCTGAGAAATCACCTTGTGAAAGTGAAGAAAGTGGTTGATATCACCAGAAAAATTCAATTTTTTTTCCCCTTCAAGTTATTACTGAATTAAGTTTATGTGGTCATTACAAAAAAAAAAAAAAAAAGCTCCAGAGAGTTAGGTCCTTCCATTTATACGCTTCTTTATACCGGAGGGCACCCAGGATCAGCATAAATACCACCTCTTTTAATTTTCCCTCCCTACATAATTTTGTTCCAAAATGTTGAAAAATAAATAATAGTGGAGCAAATGCACAAGTTTGTGATTTCAACTGTATGGTTATTACAGGAAAGTTTGTTAATATGCTGACCTAGGCTTTGGGCAGCTTTGTTCTATATAGATGTATAGACAATTCCAGAGTAAGAACCTCCAATTACATGCAAAAGATGACCATATCTAGAACTTTGACCTACAATATGTCAATGGAATGAATATCATGCTAATGATCCATATTGTAAACTGATGAGATGTTAAGTGAGCCAGTCTTCTTTAGTCTCATACGAAGTACAAGGACAAACTTGCACATGCACTTACAATGATGCATATTTTCTCAAACAAAGGATGAGCGTACTCTTGGTGACTGTTTTGGTCAAGTTCCATTGGTTGGTTTACGTGGGAAACTCTACAAGAGTGTTAGGGATTAAACTATATATACAGTAGCAACAATAAGTATTTTGACTAACACATTTTGACCTGAAGAGCTTGTGTTAAGCATGCAACTTGTTGACCTCTTAGCCCATGCTCACGCCTCAGACTAATGTAGACATGCGTACAATTGGATTTGAGCAAGGCAAAGCTGTGGCGAGTACAGAAGGATAAATCATATATTGGTCGGTCAAAAAGTATGTTGCCCTGTACAGTTAGTTTACATTGGGTTTTGTTTTGTATATTCAGACAGCTACCAACATGCCAATGATAAAGAAATATTCAGCACACCTAATTATAAAGTTGTGATAAAATACTCTCCAGCAGGGCAAATCGCAGGTACAGGTGGCAAAAGATTTGGAGCTCCAGAGAGTTAGGTCCTTCCATTTATATGCTTCTTTATACCGGAGGGCACCCAGGATCAGCATAAATACCACCTCTTTTAATTTTCCCTCCCTACATAATTTTGTTCCAAAATGTTGAAAAATAAATAATAGTGGAGCAAATGCACAAGTTTGTGATTTCAACTGTATGGTTATTACAGGAAAGTTTGTTAATATGCTGATCTAGGTTTTGTTCCATATAGATGTATAGACAACTCCAGAATAAGAACATCCAATTACATGCAAAAGATGACCATATCTAGAACTTTAGCCTACAATGTGTCAATGGAATGAATATCATGCTAATGATCCATGTTGTAAACTGATGAGATGTTATTGAGCCAGTCTTTCAAGCTAGTCTCATACGAAGTACAAGGACAAACTTGCACATGCACTTACAATGATGCAAATTCTCTCAAACAAAGGATGGGCATACTCTTGGTGACTGTTTTGGTCAAGTGCATTGGCTGGTTTACATGGGAAACTCTACATGAGTGTCAGGTATTAAACTATATATACAGTAGCAACAATACCGTAAGTATTTTGACACTGCTTGTTGCCCTGTACCGTTTGTTTAAATTGTGTTTTGTGTATTCAGACAGCTACCAACATGCCAATGATAAAGAAATATTCAGCACACCTAATTATAAAGCTGTGATAAAATACTCTACAGCAGGGCAAATCACAGGCACAGGTGGCCAAAGATTTGGATCTGTCCAGACAAAAAGTGAACATTTGGTGTAAAAAGAGACAGTCAACAGGGACCACAGATAACAAACAGAATGGGTAGACCCAATAAAATCACTCCCTGAATCAAAAATCTCATTCAAAAATGTTCAAAAGCTGATTCAAGAAGGATAGCTGAGGACATAAACCAAGAGCTTCGTGAATAACACAATGTCAACATATCAAATCGTAGTGTAAAATTGACCCTCAGAATGTCCAATTTGCAATGACCATGCCCCAGCAAAAAGCGACTCGAAGGGGCGTCTCTGCCTTTACCACATCACATAAAGATTGGAACAGACAACAGTGGTCTTGCATTCTTTGAAGCGATGAGAGTATTTTAATTTTTTTTCTTCTTATGGAATTAGATATGTACGCAGACCTGTAAATGAAAGAAATATCATCCGGTACCAAGTACCAACTGTAAGGCATGGTGGTGGCCATGTAATGGTGTGGGGGATGTTTCTCCCGCTCAAATGTAGGTCCGTTGGTACTAACTGAAGGTACTATGGATGCCTTTGAGTACTGTGACATCCATAAAAAAAAGCATGTTGCCCCACTAAAATGGGCCATAATTGGATGTTTCAACTGGACAATGATCCCAAGCACACGTCTCAACAGGTCAAAGACTTTTTCAAGGAGAGTAAGATTTGGGTGCTGGTGTGGCTGAGCCAGAGCCCAGATTTAAATCCAATAGAGAATTTGTGGGAAGAAGTGGACCGGAGACTGAGCCAACGGACGTTCAACGTGAGGGCTGGACTGCTACTGTGTTTGAGGTGAAGAAAGGAAGAAAATACCCCAGAGCTGCTTGATCTCACTAGTTGACTTCATGCCCTCCCTCTGTGCTGCAGTCGTGAAGTCAAAAGGCTATACAACCAAGTACTAATGAGCTCTAAACAATGGTGCAGCCACGGGGTGGGTTACTGGGGGTTATAACCCCCATCCCTTGGATCTCCTTTTACAAAAAATAAAACAACAATTGATAATAAACAATAAGCTAACAGTTCTTAAATGAAATAATGAGACTTGTTGATGAGTCTCTACCTCATGATATGTGAGAAATCCCGGTTGTTATTTGTGTCTGTATCACCAATAGAGATTTACTATTATCACCTTTCAGCCCAGCTCCTCATTGAAGGAAGGAAGGAAGGAAGATTGTAGTTTTACGTGACCGTGAATCTTGTGATCATGAGCCACGGGACCTCCTTTTTTCGTGGAATCCGAACCACAGGACATGGCATTTCACTTTGAAAATCTTACATGCATTGACCGGGAATCGAACCCGGACCGCCTTGGTGAGAGGCATACAGCTAGACCGCTGTGCCACCACGCCCGCAGCTCCTCATTGAGGAACTCCAAACATCCTCAAGGCAAATGCCTGGATAGTACCTTGCTTCAAGTCCTGGGGCAGCTATACACCCTACTACAGTTGTCACAGCTCAACATTGAGGAACTCCACACTCCCACAAGGCAAATGCTGGGATAGTACCTCGTTTCTGTAAAACTTGTTCATATTGTTCTACTTCTGTATTTTGCTGTACTTTTTTAAATTTACAGCTACTTGAATATCAACATCATTCACTTGTATTAGTGTCCTTATAATGATATTCATGCATAAGCTCACCCATGCATTATTTTACAACTATAAACCCCCATTGGTTCATTTTGGCTTCGCTACTGGCTCTTAACCATCTAGAGAGATACATTTTCTGCTGTATGTTACAAATACACTGTTTGTCAAAATACTACTTATCTAGCATTCTACAATAAATACTCTGTAATGTATAAGTAGGTATGAAATGTTTTTTTTTGGTGGTATTATTCATGCTGTTAATTTAGTTCCTTGACGAATGCAAATAATTTAATTTTCTCAGCATAGTACGTTTGTCAGCATACTTATTGTTGCTCCTGTATAAATTACGAGGTTAGTCTACTCATTCATTGAGTTTTGGCTCTGGGCTTGAGAACTCATTTTGGGAGGGAGGAAGGAAGGAAGAAAAAAACTGTGCAGTTGCCAAGAGCGGCTCCATTCTTTGTTTAGGCGACTGTACTTTTCAAAATTTAGGGCACATTTACATTTTTTTAAGATGCAGAGCTTTAAATAACCAGGTATGAATAATCATGTACATCTATGAGAATGGGAAGTTTTTGTGAACCATGCACATCTTTGCATACTTTTTCTTGCCTTACCTCTCCCATTCTTTACGACAGCTGCATGAAATAACAGCACATTTTCAGGATAAACCATCAACATTCAAGAGAGAACTACAACTATCTACAACAGATGCAGGTAAATGAAAACCAGTAATTATGGAATGGTTGCATCTAAATTACAATAGGACTTGATAACATGATAGTTGGTGAAGGAAGTCTGACAGTAATCAGAGCTGGAGTAGATAAAATAGGCATGTAACAAGATAGCAATGATCTCTAGCTGTTCAAGCTGACTTTGTTATCACAATACTGGTTCCAATCTTGGGAGTGAGATACAAGCAATCTTATTGTAAAAATTTTTGAGAGCCTAATCTAATCCTTCTCCTTCCCTCTTATTATTAGACCATCCAAATTGAGATGTATTATAGCAGCAAATCATTGGTATGACTGACATGATTTTGAGAGGAAAAGGGATGAAAACTTAACTTACAAAATACAAAGTTTGTTTGCTAATATTACCTGCAGCACAGATACAGGTTCCGTTTACTGGTGAACACTGAGCATCATTTTTGCAATTGCAGATGTTCTGGCAGCCCTTGCCATATGTGTATAATGGGCAAGGTCGGGAACAGGTTTTTCCATCCCACCCCGCTTTGCACTCACATTTCCCTGTCCAGGGATGGCACCTGAAATCAAAGGAAGTGAATCAAGCAAAGGAATGCAATTTTTAAGAAATCATGAACCTAGAAAACTCTTCAAAGCAACTCATTACTATTCCTCAAAAATGAAAAATTTTTAGCTCACTTTCATAAAAATAAAATAGGCTTATGAGATCAATTGGGGGTTTGTGTGTTTGTCTGGTATGTGTATGCATCCTCTGATAATTCCTAATACCCGAAACAAACTGAATAATTTCTACAGCAGTAGTCTTCCTCCCAAGCACCTTAACCACAGTTTCTCTATTGCCTATATCTTAGTTAAAACATAGCAGAAATCACTGAATCACCATCAACTAAAATGGCTACTGGTCGAGCCAAACATCAGATGCCTACTTTACAAACTTCTTGACTAGTATGGCAGCTGATACCTTACATTCCAATAAATCAATGCTCGGCAGTGGAGTCATGGAATAGCTGTAAAGAGAATCTATCATTCTTGCTCCTGGCAAATGACAAGAGTTATTAAAGATAGCTTTCCAGTCGCCAACACAAATTGTGTCTAATTGCATTGGGTGGAAAACAAGTATTTATACACCCTAACCAGAAAGAAATAATATAATCTGTGTGCTGCCAGAATAGGATTGACAGTTCTTGCCTTGCCATGTGGTCAGGGAACAAGGTTGCCATACAGTTAGAATAACAAGTGATCACACTGTAGAAGCTAGAGATACAGCTGACCAGGCACTGATGCAAGTGGGCTGTGATATTGCAACGCAGAGTATTATGACATCAACTATGCGAATATGGATTGGTCAAGAGGCAGAGGGGTGATGACTGACTTGGAACTTCCGGCCAAATGTCAATCCTATTCAGGCAGCTCACAGAGTATCCATAAGTTTAAAATGGGGTGGGGGGTACATAATAGAGCCGGGCAAAAAGCTCTTGAGTTCCGATCGGTCTCGTTGGACGAGAATAAAAAACGGAAATGATGGTTCCGGAACTGGTATTACCGATAATGTGGGCTCGATAACGATTATTCTCGACATTATCGCTCGTTCTCGCTTGGGCAATATGGGGCTGCCTGAAGGCACTGAGGCTTGTTTGTGTAAGGATTCAATGGAAATTGTTCATTCCGTTGACTGGAGTCTGCGAATTGGAAGAATCCACTCAACTTCAACGATATCATATTAACAGACTACCCAAGGTATATTGAGCATATCATCCTAATAACATACGGTATGGAAGGAGATTTTGATCGTCAGTCGGTATTTTTTGGTCATTAAATTTCAGCAAAAGAAAATTCTATTTGACGTGTAGGCTATATATTAAGATCTTTTCGTGTAGTGCCACATTCAAGCACTACCGTATGAAACTTTCTCGTAATGTATGTATGTCTACCCCTTATTATTCCCGTTTTTTTCCAACGGGGTCGGGGATGAGATGCGATGGAAGTCTTTATGGTGATGGTTTTTACGGCCGGATGCCCTTCCTGACGCCAACCTCATGAGAGGAGTTAATGAGAGATGAAATGAATGACGGTGAATGAAACTGGGCAAGGATGTGGAAGGAAGCGGCCGTGGCCTGTCAGAAGGTACCGTCCCAGCATTTGCCTGGTGTTGAAAATGGGAAACCACGGGAAACCATTTCAAGGACGGCCGACGGTGGGGCTCGAACCCACGCGTCTGCCGAGTCAGCAGAGAGCTTGACCCCATGACCTAATGCTGCGCTTTAGCCAGCGTAGCCACTACTGTCGGTATGAAACTTTCTCGTAATAAAACCTGACAATTCATGCACTCGCTATATTACTAAAGCCCCTGTGATGCAACTGTGTTCTGTCGTATGATTTTTGTAGTAAGATACTGGTAAAGTGGTCGTCATAAACAATAAAACGTAACGAAACAAAAAATAAAGTTACTTCCCCTACCGAGTATCGAACCCCGGCCCTTCCATTCATGAGTCCAGCGCTCAACCAATTCAGCCTGTTAGGGACCTACGCCTACCCGGTGTAGGTATAACCAATAAAACAAATTGAATGAAACGCTCAAGACTTCTCATAAGAAAACTTTATATTCTAGTAACCGCCATTACAACATTTTCACTGCCTTGTGTATCAAAGCTCTTAACAACAAGAAACACAAAAGTCATGGAGTAAAGAGTAATCGTCCGCGACATCCTCCCACCTTTGATGCAAATCAAACACAATATTCATAAACAGAGACGGGAAGGCGTTTTTACTCTTCTTCCACTCCTGGTGAAGTTGCGACTTCTGAGACTTACTGCCTCCGGAACTACACCACTAAGTAAGGGCACCTCCTCACTCCCACCTCCAGCCTCCAAAGGATATAGGTGTCTCGTAGGTCGGAGGAGTTCTCCTGAGGATGTCTTTACCCTAACTACTCGGGTCACTTTGTCTTTACCTGGAAGTGTAGCTATCACTCTTCCTAGGGGCCAGTCTATCCTTCTCTTGTCATCACTACCAATGATGACTACATCTCCTACCTTCCACTGATGGTCAGACTCCTTGCCCGATGAACTGCATAGAAGGCTACCCAGATACTCCAGTCGGAATCTCCTCCTCAGCTCACCCCTTAGCTGTTGAAGATATTGAAACCTTCTGGTGAGATTAACTTGATCTAGCATGTCTAAATCAGGAGTGCCAACCACGGGAATGTCCTGAAGAAACATTGATGGAGTCAGAGGTACCAATTCATCACAGTCTTCTGAAATGTAGGTAAGGGGCCTCGAGTTGATTACCGATTCACTATCAGCAATCACAGTCAATAGTTCTTCATATGTCAAGATAGCTTTGCCTAAAACACGCCTTAATAATTTTTTGACCATTTGCACAATACGTTCCCAGAATCCACCCCACCAAGGGGCTGAAGGAGGACTAAATTTCCACTCGATTCTATCAACTGATACTTCCGCACACAATTTTTTCCAGTCAATGAAGCCAAACAAATTGTTGGTGCCAACAAAGTTTGTCCCGTTGTCACTATAAATCACACGAGGCCTTCCTCATCGGGCTATGAAACGCCTAAGAGCTAACAGAAACCCTGCAGTGGACAAAGTCATGACTAATTCAAAATGGACCGCTCTCACTACGGCACATGTAAAAATCACAATCCAAGCCTTGTTCTTGCATTTTAAGTATAGCGGTCCAGCAAGGTCCACTCCCACTACCTCAAATACACCTGCATCTCTCACACGATCTTCTGGAAGGGCTGGTGTTTCCGGAATTGTCTTTTCCATTTCGAATCTTCTGCACTGGGTACACTTCCTGATGACTTTGCGAATGGTTCTTCTTCCCTTTGGTATCCAGTAGTGCTCCCTGAGTATAGCAAGTAAAATCTGAACACCAGCATGAGAGGCTCTCAAATGATGATCTCTGATTATCATCTCAGTCAAAGGGTGCTTTGATGGCAATAACACCGGCGCACGGAAATCATATTCATCCTTTCTGTTGGTAATTTTTGTCTTAATCCTGAAGAGACCCATCTGGTCTTTAAAAAAGCAGAATGTTTTCTGGTTGTCCCTTTCGGTAAACTTCTCTTCCTGAACTAATTTCAGCAGTCGTTTCTCTGCCATTGAAATTTCGAGACAATCTAATTCTGAAGCAACATTTTTCACTACGTCCTTCCTGGCATTGTTGACGAACCGTAACATCCAGGCCACCATTCTAACGATTCGTGAGTACTTGGAAAAATAAATCAAATACCAGTGTTTTTCCTGGGAGACAAGCATAGTATTGGTAACATGGCCTTTTCTTCATCGACCTCCTCTTCATTAACTCTTACAATGCGCGTTGGCCAGCAGTTTTCTTCCAACTTTAACCAAGTGGGTCCCTCCGACCAACGAGAAGAAATCAGCTGCAACGTAGAGCAACCTCTCGAAGGTAGATCGGCTGGGTTGTCCGTCCCTGGTAGATGAAACCAACGCTTTGGGTTAGTTAATGTTCTAATTTCTTTCACATGGTTAGTGACGAACACTCCCCAAGCTTCCTCGCTTCGTATCCAACATAAAACAGAAGACGAGTCACTCCAGTAGTACTCCGGGACGTCCGTTAGATTCAAGCTTTCCTTCACTGTAAAGGCAAGACGTGAGCCTATAGTGCAAGCTAATAGCTCCAGTCTCGGTATCGTCACCTTCTTGAGTGGTGCTACCCTGGATTTTGCTGCGACCAGTTGCACTTCAAATTCTTTCCCATTGAATGATCTCAAGAAAATAACAACCGCATAAGCCACTTGACTAGCATCACAAAATACATGCAAACTCCAAGAGGATCTGTCCTCACAATTAGAAAATCTTCTAGGCACCTTAATCTCAGCAATTGAGGGCAGTTCATGTAACCATTTATTGAATTTGCTTTGGGTGTCTTCACTCAGTGGACTATCCCAACTTATTTTCTCTCTCCAACTTTCCTGAAGCAAAACCTTTGGCACAATGGAAACCGGACAAGTAAATCCAATTGGATCAAAGATACTTTGAGCTACCGACAAAACTGTCCTCCTTGTGAGAACATCAGATTCATTTAATTTTGCTACTTTACAAGCCAAAGTATCAGCCACTGGGTCCCACCACAAACCCAAAACGGGTGTCACTTCGGGAACCTCATCCTCCAGACTCAATCTGGTGTGCTCCCACCCTCGGAGGTCAAATTTTCCTTGCGACAGTAACTCCCTAGACTCATCCACAAATTGTTTGAGTTCTTCCTCTGTGTTCAAGGAAGTGACGCAATTGTCTACATATAGTGAGGTTCTTAGTTTATCTGCTGTCTCAGTGAAGCATGTACTGTTTTTCAGATGACTGTCCAATACGGCTCCAAGTAGAAATGGACTACAGTTCACTCCGAAAACGACCCGTTTGTGGCGGTATATTTTAAGAGTCCCCTCAGTGAAGTTCTCCCACCATAGGAATTTCAGAAAGTTTCAATCATTCTCAGAGACTGAAATTTGAAGAAACGCCTTCTTAATGTCTGCGATCACACCTATCCTGTTTAAACAGAACCAGTTCAAAATAGAAGGAATTACTTCCAACAAATTAGGACCCTTTTCCAGACAGTCATTGAGTGAATGTCCTCCTTTCGATTTACATGAAGC
Organism: Meconema thalassinum; assembly: GCA_946902985.2. Taxonomy (NCBI): domain Eukaryota; kingdom Metazoa; phylum Arthropoda; class Insecta; order Orthoptera; family Tettigoniidae; genus Meconema; species Meconema thalassinum. The sequence goes on from OX336390.1 coordinate 708,443,426, forward strand.
ATCAAACACCGGCCTCACCACTGTACTCGATCCTTCCTTGAAAACTCCTCGGTGTGGTAAATAATACCCAACATCCTGAGAGTCCTCCTGACCAACTTCTTCGATTATCCCTTCCTGTTCCCAGTCCTGAAGCACCTGCTGGTACTTCTCAAATTTGTCTTCCTTGATCAAACGGTGTGTTACAGAAACCAGTCTTTTTAACGCAACTTCCTTGTTGCCTGACAATAACTGCTGATCTTCTTTCCACGGAAGTGCGACTTCATACCTTCCTTCCTCATTGATCTTAACATTTTCTTGGAAATGTTTCAATGTTGCAATTTCAATTTCCTTCTTCGATAGTGTTTCAGCAGGATCACCAATTCCAATGGTTTCCAGGTTCCACAGTTCACCCAAAGAAGCAGTTCTCACAAACAGAGAGTTCACCATTGACACTGTGCTATCGTTTTCAGTTGTCTTCCAAAGCTGACCCATCACTGTCCAACCAAATGTAGTCCTAACAGCAACCAATCCAGACTTCAACTTGATTGTGTCCCCAGTCAATAAACTACCCACAGTGTCTGCGCCGATTAGTAGTCCAATCTCCGATGGCACTGGGCCAAAATCAGAGAGCCAGATTTTCTTTTCTCTGATCTCATCCATCCAAGGGCCCCGGTTTAACCGAGGGATTACACCACAAATTTCCTTTTGTCCCAACACCTTTAATTTTCGAGAAATTGAATGATGTAGGTCGTCTATATCTATCTCATATAGGTTATGATCATTGGCACTGATTGAAGCACCCCCAAAAAGCCTGTGTTCAATTTTTTCAGTCTTTGATGGAATATACCCCATTTCCACAGCAATCTTCTCTAACAGATAGGATCTCTGCGAGCCTGTATCTAACAACGCCCGTACAGTTTTTTCTCTCCCTTGATGAACCAACCTAACTACAAGAGTTTGCAGCAGTGCTTCCGAAACATCACTAGTTTGTGTATTAAGGGTTGTAGTTGGGACACCAGGCAATTTTGAGCCCCTTTCCTGGTGCTTCTCCTCACCTTTATAATTCCCCCTATTTACATCTAATTTTGGGCACATAATAGCTTCATGTTTACTACTGCACACTAGACACTTCAGTTTCGTAATACAATTTGCAGCCCTATGTCCAACCTTCAGACACAAAAAACAAGCTTTGTTTTCAGACAGCCTTTTACGTTTGTCCCCCAAGTTCATTTCTTGAGCAAGATAACACCCCTTACTGTTATGTGTTTTTTTACAGAAGACACACGTTAAACTGTTTCCTTCACCTTTACCAACAAAGAGAACACTAGCAGTTGCTAAACTACTCTCTTTCCATTCTTTAACTTTAGCACTCCTTGATTCACTAGAAACTCCAAAACCAGCTTGAGCAAATGTAATCCTCTCTTCACTTTCTACTTCACCCTTCAGAAAACCAAGTAATGCAGTCAGTTTGTCGGCATGTCCATTGTCTTGATCCCTCATAGCCGTTGACGAACTCCTCATCCAGACGCGTAACACTTCCTCAGGCAAGCAGGATTCTACTAGAGGGAAAAGCATTGACCCGTACTTATCTCGGGTAACACCTATAGACTCCAAAGCTCTCAGTTGTGCTTCCAACTTGTCATATAGACTAGCAAGTTGAGTCTTCTTCCTTGTTTGAGAAACATTTTTCACTACAAGACTTATGAGTTCCCTTACATAGAACTCAGTCAATAAATCCTCCCTTCCAAATCTACCCTGAAGAGATTCCACTGCTTTAGGATAATTTTCAGCAGTAGGGGGGAAACTGGCAACTAATTCTCTAGCGCGACTATCAACTTTCGTGGATTGGATCAAGTATTGGAATTTGTCTTCGTCCTCAATTTCCGAGTCCTCGTGAATGCGCCGAAATTGTCCCCAAAATTCCAACCAATTTTTAATCTCCCCATCGAATTTCATGAGTTCTATTTTGGGTAGTTTCAACTGCCTTTTGGTTTTATTCCCATCTGATAGGACCGATCTTGCTGACACCACTGCCAATACATTGGAATTAGCCTGCAACCGTAGAGCGTACTTCTGTCTTGCATCATCCAATCTGTCTCGAAAACTGTCTACATATTCGTATTCACGGTCATACTCGTCCCCTTCCTTTTCCAGCAACATACTTAAAACTTTCTCGTCCAACGGCGCCAGCTCCGTTCCTAACCTCTCCAATTTGGTTAGCAAGGACTGTAAGGTGTCGTCGTCCACGCCGTCTTGAATTTCTTGATTTAAGTTTTGCAAAAGTGCATTGTACGTCTTCGTAAAAGTCGCTCTTACCGGCTTCCGCGCTTTCATTAACTTCTCCATTTCCAATACGAACACAGAACAGGAACACGAACGAACAGGAACATGCGGTCTTTAAATCAACACAATCTTCAAGTTGTTTGAATTAATACGCCATCCTGGCAGGGTCGCCAATATTTTGTTAGGGACCTACGCCTACCCGGTGTAGGTATAACCAATAAAACAAATTGAATGAAACGCTCAAGACTTCTCATAAGAAAACTTTATATTCTAGTAACCGCAATTACAACATTTTCACTGCCTTGTGTATCAAAGCTCTTAACAACAAGAAACACAAAAGTCATGGAGTAAAGAGTAATCGTCCGCGACACAGCCACTGAGACGATTATACACTGAGGGAAAATGGTACAAACATACACAGTGAAAACTTTTGCTTTGGATACCTGACTCTCTTCTCAAATGCTCCTACCAGTTTGAATAATATTCTCTAGTCGTCGGGCATACGAAAAAATAATGTTCACTTTCAAGAATAATATTAAGATTGATTTTGTCTTTCGACATAATGGCTTTGCCATATGCTTAAATCACTGCCATTACAATCGCGTTCCTACGCACGTGCACACACGTTGCATCATGGGTAGAGAGAGCAACGATATTACCTTGTGATCGAATGAGACTTTGGAGTATCGGACGAAGAGACATTCCCGCGGTAATGAGTTGTTCTCAGTGCTACTCCCGTCGCACTATTCTCACTCGAACTGTCATATCATTGGCATTTATGGACAAATCAGTGAAGTGTTTGCACTGACATGATTAATACACCGCATGCCACAAACTGGTATTGTTTTCAAGCAAAAAATCAGAGTTTTTAGTAGATGAAATTAGTTGAAACTTTTCAGCGTAATATTTTCCAAGTGTATTTTCACCATCGCAGCCAATTTTTGCACTATAGTTGCCTCTAATAACAACCAGTTACAAGGTGGAGAAGAAGATTGAAAGTATTCTTTAAAGCAAATTGCTAGTCAGTAGGGCTAAAAATTCATGAGTCATACGCGAGAGACTTTCTTGTAGCTCTTCTCTGCTACGCCAATTATTTGAGTTTATTTTACTTTAGGGGCTACAACATCGTGATCATTTTTGTGTTCTTGTGTGTCAACTTTGTCTAATAACCTGTGTTATTATGGTGTCTGTTGTAGTGTGTGTATATTTGTAACTGAGGGTAGGAGTGGTAGGGAGGTGGCAGGTGCGAACTCAGTTCAATGTGATCTTCCTGGGGTGTATCACTTCATACTGCTTTAAATTTGTCAAATGTAAGAACGAGGAATGGTTTACATTCCGGAGTTATTACAGAAGGCTTTGACTTTACACGTGCAGCGGCTTGAGTGACACGTGCAGCGGCATGAGTGGGTCTACTTTTTCCTTTAAATAGATACTGTCGATAACGCCGAGAAAAAAGGAGTTCCGGTATTATCGAGACTCCCACTCAGTACCGGTATTATCGAAACTGAAGATTCTCGTTCAGCGGAGAGACCTGGCCTTGAGTGCGCTTGGTGGGGGGCGATACTAGCCATGCGGAAACTTACGATCCCGATCGGAACTAGAGCAAATTTGCCCGGCTCTAGTACATAAGTACCTTATGAAATATTTCCTTCAGGTTAGGATGTATGAATACTTGTTTTCCCACCTGCTGTAATTGGGCACAATGTGTGTCGACTGACTGGGAAGCTTTCTATAATAGAACGAGGTAACACTAAAAAATGGCTTTTAATACTTCAAGATGACAGAGTAGCATATGGGGACATGCATATCAAACTACAGTATGTGTTTCTCGTCTTATCGTGGGAGTGTTAGGCGATATCCAGCCGCCTCCATGCAAGTTTTGTGAATTCATGCCTGAGCCCCTGTCTTCATGTCAAGATTAACGGTCACGTTAAACTACAAGCTTCCTTCCTTTCCTTTTCATGTCAAGTGATGGATATGAATGGCGCAAATGACTAACTGGTGGGATTTGAGGCTTCCAATTAACCCCCCTCCCTCATCCTTTAATACTACGTAAATAATTTATAGCCTAGTTTTATTGTAAGGTTGTCTTCTACTTACATACAAATTTTCATCTCATTCGCTCCAATAGTTTTGATGCCAACCCATAACAAACAGACAAAATGTAGGGAAGGAAACAGAGGGTATATTTGGTCATTAAACACCTCATTCGGTATAAATACAAAGTTCGAGACTAAAATTCAGAATGTTCAGAGAGAAAGCTTAATTTATAGAGATGACAGCTGTCATCATCAATATTTTAATTTTATTAATGCAGCCATGGCCATGTACTTTTCTTTTCAGGACGGGTCAGGGCCAAGGGAAATTGGAAGGACATCAGCCGTGGACCTATTGAAAGGAACCGTCCCGGCATTTGCCTGGTGATGAAAATGGGAAACCACGAAAACCATTTTCAACGGACAATACATATTTTTCTTTTGAAAATTATATAATCTCTACTTAGTATAAGTGCATGAAACACAAATCCCCCTTCCGTCCAATCTTAACTTGACTGTGAATTTTGCGGAACGAAAAGTTGACAGGCGCAATGAAGAAAAGCCGAGTTGCACTTCCAGGGAAACTCCAAACACAACCACTCTTCTCTTAAAGTTTTTAACTCAACACGACTCGACAGTTTGCTGCTGGCTGTATCTGGGGCAATATGCTCGTCCGCTAGCTCAGCTGTAACTGGGGTGATAAGACTCGCCCCTAGCTAGCTCGTAAACTGTCGCCTCAGTAACTGAATGGAGATTGTTGGAAGAAATGAAAACGTAAAAACACTTATAGTAGGCGATGTATTGAAGATAGAGATATGCTCTCCCGGGTTTTTTTTTGTAGCACTTTTCATGCTGAACAATTCTTACACTCACAGTATATAGATATTTTTAACGGTTTGCCCAGCGTAAGCTTAAAAAGCACACGGACGCCAGTTTTTTTTTCGACCTTTTCACTGAAATCTTTAGTGCTCGACTTCCTTTGGTCATAAATAAATTATTTTCTACAGAAACCTTCCTCGAGATATCCTTTAGAGAATGGTGAAAACAGCATCAAAATCCATTCAGTGGTTCTCGAGATTACCCGTGACATCCAAGAATCGGGGACGTTGTTTTATACTAAGTAGAGATTATATAATTTTCAAAAGAAAAATATGTATTGTCCGTTGAGCCATTGTATATTTATACACAAATTGTGCTAAATGCTCCGGCATAACTCAACAAAATGACAGTGTTTCGCCCCGGTGTGGATACACATGTATCAAATACGTCTTGCAATGGCGTTCCCAGTGTACACTAGACAGTGTCTTGGTGAGGTGTGCTTTAACCAACTGAAGAGCCCAATTGCACACCGGGGCGAAACACTGTCATTTTGTTGAGTTATGCCGGAACATTTAGCACAATTTGTGTGTAAGTAGAGATTATACGCCAATCAGTATAATTTGATATAATGTAATGCCCATTCCATCCAATCTTAAATTGACTGTGAATTTTGCGGAACAAAAAGTTCACGGGCGAAATGAGAGTTGCACTTCCAGGGAATGGCGAGGTGAATGAAACTCAAATTCCCCTTCCGTCCAACCTTAACTTGACTGTGTTTCACAGGCGAAATGAAGAAAACCTGAGTTGCACGTCCAGGGAAACTCCTAACACAACCACCCTTCTCAGAAGACTTAACTCAACACGACTCAACGGTTTGCGGCAGGCTGTATCTGGGGCAATAGGTTCGCCCGCTAGGTAGGCTGTAACAGGGATGATAAGACTCGCCCTTAGCTAGCTCGTCAACTGTCGCCTCAGTAGTTGAATGGACATGCTTGGAAGAAATTAAAACTAAAAACACTTATAGTGGGAGATGTATTGAAGACAGACATATGCTCTCGCGGACTTTTTTGTAGAACTTTTCATGCTAAACAGTTCTTACACTCATAGTATTTAGATATTTTTAACAGTTTGCCCAGCGTAAGCTTACAAAGCGCTCGGATGCCAGTTTATTTTTTCAACTTTTCCACTGAAATCGTTACTGCTCGGCTTCCTTTGATCATAAATAAATTATTTTCTACAGAAATCATCCTCAAGATATCCTTTACAGAATGGTGAAAACCGCATCAAAATCCATCCAGTGGTTCTAGCTTTTTCTAGGTCCTTATTATTATTTTTAATAAAAACTAGATTAATTTATATAAAACTTCCCTCCCACTAAGAAAAGAAAAAAGAAAGCCAATTTCCCCAATAGGTGGAATTTAAAATTATCTGGGGCTAGGCTCAGTTTAAAAAAGGCTATATTTAACAAGTGAAAAGCTCGATTGGCAACCCTGGGAGGACGGAGTTATACGTTGTCTTGAAGACTTGTGTAGCCTCATAAGGGAGCCGGACCGAAAGGCGACAATAGTACATCACCAAGTGGTGATGCAAACACAAATCACAACCATACTGATTTCCCATGAAGCACAAGTTATAGACCAAAGCCATCCAGTCATTGCGCTCCGGGAGCGCGGCCGCGCTCGGGTAGCACTGAGCAGTCAGACTAGCGCTCCTTCCCCTACCACCACTACACTGAGGCAGCGAGGAGACGGACGATGTTCGGACCTCGCTGACTAGATATGTACGTACAGTCGTGCGGCCGATGGCTCTTATGGGATTGTTGACATATAAATAGGGCTGTTTTGTCATAACAAATATACCGCATATTCAAATCTAATGGTACTCCGATGTATGGAATGTGCAGGAAACGAACATAAGTGTTAAGTAAAGAATATTGTGATTTATTCCAAACTGAAATGTGAAAATATTAGAGAGGAAAATTCAACAACAAATTGTGTTCTTTTTAACACATTACATCTCTGTTGTATACTAAACATTTGGCATACCCCTTACAAGCTTCGGTGGTCAACAAAGCGCATGGGACTGGGCTAGCGACTGATGGATCGGCTGTACACTTCAGCATGATCAGCAAGCCAAGCTCCTCCCACCACTTTCATCTGTAATTTTCATTATTTAATTTAAGAAATGTTTATTTAGCTTATTAATAATAATCACTTCCTGGTTTTGTGTGTGTGTGTGTGTGTGTGTGTGTGTGTGTAAAATTTCCGGAAGGAGGGGAGGGGTTCTACGCCACTGGTTGGTAGTTATAAATAGCAACCCCTAATAAACATGTCACTGTGGGTGGCTGGTGTCAGGTAAAGGGTTCTCCACTTGTGAAGCCAAGTATACCAATGTTTACCCATATGAACTGTACCTAAGTACACATTTCATAGTGAATTACTGATATATCATGCTTATCAATTAATATGATAAAATTGGTCCGGCCAGATCAAACATAAAATGCCAGCGTTTCGCCCCAGTGTGCCGTTGGGCTCGTCAGTTGGTACAGACACACCTCACCAATACGCATGGCTAGCACATACTGAGAAGGCCATCACATGACACAAAATACAAGTACTATTGACGTCACGAGTGATGCCAATGTGCTACGGAAGTCAAGCTCCCTTTCATAAAACAAAAACCTTACCTTGGCAACCCAAATAGGTTATGAATATTCCCAAACGGGAATATGATGTAATTTCCATTTGATCAGATAAATTATAAATTATTTTAACATATTAACTCTTCGAGTGCCGGGGAGCGCGATAGCGCTCCTCTATATGCTAGTTAAAGTGCCAGGAGCGCGATCGCACTCCGTGTTGCAACTGTCCAAATAAGTTGTAATAGTTAGCAAATAATATGACAGATGGCAGCTCCAGTCGGTACTGCACTGTGGAAGAAACTACGTAGTTTCTAAATCTATCACTAGAATCTCTGTGTGGCGTGTTGTGTTTATGTTATGAATTTTTCAGTTTCAGTGGTTTGGCGCCTACCTGCAGTCCATGTGTTTGTAATAATGGCGACTAGTTCTCGTGTTGTGTTTGAAAATGATGATGATTTGGTAGTGTAAGTTAATTCACTGAGTGATGATTCTGATTATGTCGAATCAGGCAATGATTCAGATTATGCTGAGAGTGATAATGATGCCGGTAATAATTCAAATAATGACAACAGTGATGATGTAAACAAACCTACTCGTGCGACAGTGGTTCATGAAATTTCTGATTCAGACAGTAATGATAGTGACGGGAATAATGCCAGAGTTGACGGAGATAATAACGATGATGACCAGGTTCACGATTTCCGTGAAATTAAATCTGATCACGACGACCAATTTCAACCCTCTCTTGTATTTCTCGAGACGCCTGGCCCTAAACGTACATATAACAGGTGTGAATGGCTATCAGGAAAAGTTGTTTTTTGGAAGAACTACCTATCTCAAGATAGTGATATTTTGTAAAGTGGTAAACAATAAGTCAATGAGCACAGAAATATAAAAAATTAGGTGAGTACAATCAAAATACTAGGTAGTATAGAGATCCAAATTTGATTTGTTTATTTTTTTTCAAAATTGCATGAGAAAATTTATTTTTAGCCTATTTTCAATTTTGAAAAAATAGGCTTATGAGATCACCTTTTGTCCGTGTGTGTGTGTGTGTGTGTGTGTGTGAGAGAGAGAGAGAGAGAGAGGTTGGTTGGTTGGTTCCTTAGTTTAGGGGCTGCGACAACGCGGTCATGTAGCCCCGTGTACTTTGGGTGTGTGTAGAATCTGTCTGATAACCGGTGTTAATTGTGATGACTGTATTAGTGTGTGTATCTGTTTTTTAATTCAAGTAGAGACTGCAACTTTGAATTTTCAAATAGTTCCTACTTTTGCCGCCAAACGCCACCGTCAACGACTACTAGGCCTAGTTCAGAACTAGCTACTAGACGCCACAGCAGTCGGCTCTTGGCAACGAACGTAGCAACCTAAGAGCGTTGTTTACATTCTTAACCTATCCAATTTAGTTTCACACAGGTGTAATTAGTGGAAAGATCTTTAACATGCCATAAATCTATGACATGGGACCGCCGGCTTTACTTCCCCTCCGAAGGAAGGCATACTGAGGGATTTTTAACGCTCTTAAAAAATCCGACGGCTTCGGCCGGGTTTGAACCCGCTATCTTGGGCATAGAAGCTCAGCATGCTACCAACTACGCCACCGAAGCCGCTAGAGAGAGAGAGAGAGAGAGAGGTGTGTGTGTGTGTCCCCCTAATAAAATCAAAACGGCTGGAGCGATTTCAATGAAACTCGGTAAGTTCATAGCACTATTCCCGGCGACCTCGACCGTGCCCTTCAAATTTTGTTACGTCTCACCAATCCATCATGGCGGATGTGCGAAATATTTCACTAGCATTCAATATCTCCGAAACTATTACCGATATCGCCCTGAAATTGTGTACGGTGATAAAGGGCACTACTGGAAGTTCACCTATGAGACTTTCAAAAACCTGGTGACTACAAAACCAACATGGCGGTCAAGCGAAGTTGAGGCTTTTAAATATACTTTTCTCGCGATTTAACTATCCAAACGTAATGAAACTTGGTACTGCAAATGTTTATACACATTGTAATGCACTGGAGTCTTATTTAGTTCAATTGTTTACATAACCTCAAAATGGCGACTGTGCAAAATATTTCACTGACATTCTATATCTCCGAAACTGTTACAGATATCACCCTGCAATTTTGTACGGTGATAAAGGGTACTGATACAAGTTTACCTATGTATATTTCATAAACCTGTAAAGTACAAAACGAACATGGCGACCAAGCGAATTTGAAATATTTTAATAGACTTTTCTCGTGATTTAACTCTCTGAGCGCAGTGAAATGTGGAACAGTAAATGATTTTGCAGATTGTAATGCACTGCCATCTAATTTAATTCAATTGTTTACATAACCTCAAGATGGCGGCTGTGCAAAATTTTAAAATTAAGTTTTTATTTCTTGTGTCGAAATCATGCGATCGAAGTGAAAGTTTGAATAATGAACCTAGGCAATAATTGTCCTTGAATGGTACATAACTCTATGGCCTATACATCCTAAATGGCGAGCTTCCGAAATATTTAGACGGTTCTCAATATCTATGAATCTTTTACAGCGACCAAACTGATTTTTTTTATGTTCATAGAGACTATGAACATATGTTCACCTATAGGACTTCAGTAACCTGGTGAGCACAAATCCAACATGGCGGCGACGCGAAGTATAAATATTTAAATGGGCGTTTCTCGCGAGTTAACTATCCGAGTGCCGTGAAACGTTACACGTTAAATGCTTATACAAATGTTTATCCACTGGCATGTAATTTATTTCAATTGTTTGCATAATCACAAGATGGCTGCTGTGCGTAATTTTAAAATCTCGTTTTTACTTCTTGTGTTCTAATCATGCGATTGAAGTTTGAATACCACACGTACACAATAATATTAATGTAATAGTACAAAAATTAAAATCCAACCTGGCGACAATCTGAAATATTTAGACGGTTCTCAATATCTACGAATCTGTTACAGCAATTAAACTGAAATTTAGTGTGTTGATAGTGGCAATTAACATGAGTAGGATATATGAAAATAGGCTGTATTGTTCTTCACGGAACTACTTGTTTTACTTGGCACTATGAATTAGTTTTATGATATTATTACAATGAGTAAAGAAAGGCATCACTTAGCTACAAGGAGGTGTAAACTACAGTGAAATATCTTGAAAAGTGAGGGTAGTAAATGTTATTTTCTTCAGTGCTGCATAACACGCATTATCTCTCTGGCAATCTTAGCACACATGAAGATAAGGAGGCCGGCACTAAGAGGGTTAATTGATAATTTATCTGATCAAACGGAAATTACATCATATTCCCATTTGGGAATATTCATAACCTATATCATGCTTAGGTTTGACCACACTAATTGTGCTAAATCATACATCACAGTAAAAATAGAAGATAATTTTTCGTTTAAAATAATAAGATGGAGCAACTCGGAATATAATGTACAATATTTGAGCAAAACTGTACCTTGTGGTAATTACCTGTTCCTTACACTATATGTACTACCCAGCCAGGGAATTATTACCGCTAGACGTGGAGTGGGGCTGTCGTGTACACATTACATCACTCGCCTCGTTATGGCTGCCTAGGGCAGGTGCGGAGCAAGAGGGGAAACGCTTGTACAGTCATACAATGAGAACACACCGTACATCGCACGACACAGCACGAAGCATGCACACACACAGCATGCGAAGAGGTTTCGCTGGCAACGACTGCACGTCTATCGCATGCGTGTGGTTGGGCGGAGCGCATTAGTTCCGATTTCCGCCACCAGTAACAATACACTGGCAGGGTAGTACTAGCTGGAATATAGCATCTGAGTTGCTGGTCCTCAAGTATAGACAAGTTTTACCACTAGGAGGCAGAGTTGGTGCACCATAACATCATGGATTAATCAGTGTATTCTTCACTCCTTAAATCAGCCTGCCTTTGGTTGCCATATTAAGAAAAGCTACTCGATTGTAATTTGCCAGCAGGAAAAATGTCCTCATGTCAAAATAAAGGAATGTAGACAGTACTTACATGTCAGTATTTTCAACGATACACTCGCAGACTCCTTTACATCCCTCTCCAAACAGAGCATCTGGGCAGGCCCGTTCGGTGCAGTTGGCTCCCTTCCAGCCTTCAGTGCAGGCACAGGAGCCATCGATAGGTGAGCAGGTGGCATCGTTCCCACAAGTACAGTTGTTTGTGCAGTTAGATCCCCATGTGCCCTCTGGACATGTCTCCAAGCACTAGAACATGTACTTCCCCAATAGACCATATTCAATTCCCAACATAAGGAGACCAATGGAATGATTAACATGGTACTCACCCTCTCTCCTCTGTAACCTGGCAGACATTCACACACACCACTTATGTGGTGACATGAAGCTCCATTGAAACAGTCGCAAGGCTGAGTGCAATTCGTACCCCATGATCCAGAAGGGCAACGATTGGCACACACCAGGCCCTGGAAAGGGGAATAAATATGAATCTATCAGTTGACATACAATCAAGCATTGGACAGAAGACGGAGGATATACACACGTTTAACCCAATCACTGCCAATCCCGTAAATATACGTGTTATGATGCCGTGTCCACTAGGCCAAACCCGTACATTTACCTTTTGATGTAGTGTTCACTTTGCCAAACCCATAAATGTACGGGAAATGTTGTCATGGTTTGAAACTTTGTGTGAATGGTCAAAGAAGTTCATTTGTGCAGATGTTCTACTTCTTTTGCTCATAAAGGAAACTGCTTTGCTTCACGGTCTTTTGTGTGTGTGCTATCTTGCGAGTATCTTTGTCCAACATGGTGTCTGGAAGTAAACTATCTTGCCTTCCCGATGAAGAAATTGAACGTTTCTTGCGAGTTTTTCGATGATGAAGAAGATGGATATGCTGCTAGTGATATTTTACTTCAACAAAACAGAGTCTGTAGTGAAAGTGAGTAACCGATGCGGAAGAAATGTCGCCTCCCGCTAAGAAGGATAAAGAAACGGCGCAGACTACAAAACAAGCCCCTTTATTTTCCTGGTTGGCAGGTATGTTCTTCCCTATAATTCATCAATTTGACGACAACAACAACAACTTATTACAGTGTATTTCTTTAAGTAATATCTCAGATATATGTACTCTAAACTGTTAATTTAAAAGGTGCTTTTGCCTTAGAAAATCCTGGCCCAGTGGGCTTGCTTGATCTGGGAAACATGGCATTGAATGGGTTTAAGGACAAACAATGACCGATAGGTGAGGGTAGAGGGAGAGATAATAGAGAATAAGAGGACAAACACAGAAAGGATAATCACATCAGCCAGCACACTCCCATCTTCTAGGTGGGCGTTTATGCCAACAATCCAATCATAGCTCTCCAATGCTAGCTCCCGACAAGCAATCACTGCAATGACTGAAGCACCATAATTTTCGAATAAATTACTATTTTACATAAATAAAGTACTTATTGAAATAAGTGGTTTTTTTTTTTTTTTTTAGTAATCCTGATATGGAGACGTTTCTTTTGATGTATAACACATAGGTGTTGATTGGTGTTGCAGTTTCCCCACTATGTTGAGTTACACGCTCGTAGAAGATAGGATACTGGAGGCACTTATTTCCCAATTTCCACTCCATCCGTATGTGTGCTGTATTAAGCAATTAGAACCAAGTGCCCAAGTAAAACTTGAAAATGAGACCACTTCAAGCAGGTGCACTAGTTATCTACACTACAATGACCTCACTATCACTTTACAAGTGTTGGATGAAGAGGGTACTATGGACTGGCTTCCTGAACATCATAGAAAAGCTTGGAACCTGACTTGAAATTTTTCTTAATCACAGAATTGACTGAGGGTCTCAACAATTATAACTGCTCCTTGGGGAGTTAGTCCCTTTTCTATGTTCTAAATAAGGATCTAGATCCTAAATCTGAGCCAAGAATGGCATCATGGAAGCCAACATACCGTCCATCCAAGAGTGCAGTAGCACAATCCAGTTGTGGGGCTACAGGTTCCTCCATTCTGACAGCGGCATTCTGCCGAACATTCGTTGCCATGCTTTCCCTCAGGACACAGCTCCTCACAGCTGTGAACAGAGGATAATACTACACTGGTCTGGTGGTGAGAGGGATTCACAAATCTTTATTAGTGCAGTAAGGGATTTCATCATCATTATACACCCTGCTGTGTTTCTACAGAAAAGAAAAATGGAGAAAGAGCTAGATATGGTACTAGGGCATTTTTGATATAGTTGAATACCTAATTAACAAATTGTTGGGGAGCTGCCAAAAGTATTCCTTAAATGGGGAATTTCAGTAATATAGTAAATAAACTGGTAATTAGAAAAAGAAAAGTCTCTTCAGGCAAATTAAATATAGACCAGAATCCCATTGAACAAGTGCATAAGTATACTGGTATATACCTTGGCACTACCATAAATGACCAATGGGATCCTTCTGATGAGGTGAGGTTCCGAATTGGAAAAAGCCAGGACAATATTCTATAAAATGCGTAATTGTTTGAACAAAATGGGATAACAATGACTACGAAAATAAGGTTTTGGTTTGTTATGTGTTCTCTACTCTCTTTTATGGTGCTGAGACATGGTCACTGACAGAGTCTTTATGTAAACAGTGAGAGGCCTTTGAAATGTGGCTGTACAGAAGGATATTGCGGAAACCATGGTCAGATCATGTCTTAAATGTTGAGGTTCTCCAAAAAATTAGAAAAACCAAGGAAGTAACCACCATAAAAATAAGGAAAATCCAATACCTAGGACACATCATGAGGAATACCGACAAATACCATCTCCTGCAGACTATTCTTCAAGAAAAAATACCAGGGAAGAGAAGTGTTGGATGGAGAAGAACATCCTGGTTAAAAAATCTCACAGCCTGGACCACCAAAACGTCTACTGAATTATTCTGAGCTGAAAGTGACAGGAACTACACAGTCAAGATGGTTGCCAACATCCGGAACGGATAGGAACCAGAAGAAGAAATATATTTAAAGAAAAACTACTTTTCTAGAGGATTAAATAACACACAATTACTGGTACTACTTAGCAATATCTTAATTGGAAAATATTGTCAGATACATAAATGGCAGGAATAGGTATCTCTATCGGTACGTCTAACCTGAAATCTACCAATAAACAGGATTGGCCTGATAAATAGTATTAGCGAGTTATATTTTCCCCAACATCAATCTACATTTTCAACTGAACCTCAAACCCAAAAAATATACAATCACCTAGTTATTGCTGTTTCATGGGGTGGAACAGCGAGGTCACCTGCCCCTATAAAATCACTAACTGCCACACTTACACAAGAACAACAAGAAGTTCCGTGACGAACTAAAGAGCCTACTTTTCATGCCAATGATTATTCTACAGTGTATGAACCTATCTAGAATAATGACGAAATTAAATTGCTAATATCGAAATTTCTAATTAGTTCGAAATACTGTAAACCTGGCATAATGTAGCTTAATAGAGCACTACAGTTGGCAGCCCTGATGACTGAATATATTCTTAGTTCCATCTCTTAAGGTGCAGAATACAAAATTTGGTTGAAGTCCAATGAATAGCATGGACGTTACATGCAGTTAAACATTGGATCTAACAGCGCGCATAAAATCATGTTGGCAACAATGTCATGCATGTATTGGTCAGAAATAATCTGAAATAATATGATCTATTGTTGTGCCAATTTTGAATGAAATCCATTAGTTAGTATAGAAGTTACATGCATTTTAAAATTGGACCTATCAGCAGGCTTAGAATCATGTTGGCAGCACTGACATATATTAGTTACTCCAAATTCATCTAGAATGCCAGGTACTATACGTGTGCAAGTTTAGAGCTATTGGCTTGCATACCTTCTGATACTGTATATTGATATTAGGGTAACGAAAATAGGGACAGCACATATTAACAGTTGGCAGCCCTGGTTGCTCTTAAGAATACGCATAGTCATATCTGTTATGGTACACATAGCACATACGAAATTTGGTTGAAATCCAAATGATAGTATAGAAGTTACATGTATTTAACGTTGGACCTGTCAGCAGGCTTAGATTCATGTTGGTAGCACTGACATATATTAGTTACTCCAAATTAATATAGAATGTCAGGTACTATACGTGTGCATAGTTTAAAGCTGTCGGATTGCATACTTTCTGATATATTGGTATGTGGATAAAATAAATTAGGAGCATTTATTAACAGTTGGCAGCCCTGGTGGGTCTTAAGAATATGTATGCTCAGTCATATCTGGTTATGTACACATACAACATACGAAATTTGGTTGAATTCTAATTTATAGTGTAGAAGTTATATGCATTTAAAAATTGGATCTATCAGCAGGCTTATAATCATTTTGGCAACACTGCCATGTATGGCCTCCTGGAAATTAAACTGCAATATTATTATCTATACGTGTGCCAATTTTGAAATAGCTCCCATTCATACCTTCCAAGATATCCAACATGGAGCTCAAATTTCAATTGCGATTTTTTAGCAGTTGGCAGCACTGACATCATTTTCAAATATGGCCGTGAGATATTCGGGTATAGATCTTTTACTCCTACCAAATTTTGTTTCGATTGCTCCAGGATAGATAGATAGATAGATTTTTATTAATTGCATTTGATCAAATACATGCATTCAATACATTTTTGATATAGGATACGTCAGAATTTACATCTATAATATAAAAGAACTAACAGGTATATATTACTAATATTATAACTATTTATAACTTATTATAATAGCAAATCTTAATAGATACAATCTTATTGCACAACTATTTACACCTCACTCTATTATCATAATATGAAAACTTAATTCTATAAATACAACAACATACAGCTAGGTATTACAATTAAATTAAAAAAGTAAAATATAATTATAGATTTCATCGCTCCTATACGCTAAGATATTCAACTACTGAGTAAAAACAATGGCACTGCAGATAAGCTTTCAACATTCTATCAAAGGTTTTTATTTTTGGGGCCAGTTTTATATACTGGGGTAGTTTATTGTATAATTTAACTCCAGTGTGAAAAGTTCCTTTTTGATATATGCTTGTGTGTGTGTGTGAAATATGAATGTTTTGATTTTGTCTTGTGTTATGCCTATGAACATCATTGTTTGTTTTAAGAAAAACATCTTTATTCATTAAATTCTTTTTAAAAAACATAATACTTTCAAAGATATATATGCAGGGCAGTGGGAGAATGTTTAAATCATTAAACAAAGGTCTACATGATTCTCTAGAGTTTACATTTGCCATAATTCTAATCGCCCTCTTTTGTATCCTAAACGTGCTTAGTACATCTGGCGACATACCCCAAAATATGACCCCATATCTTAAGTATGAATGGAAATAAGCAAAATAAGTATTTCTTAATGTGTGCATGCTAGTGTAGGTTTTCAAAATACGTAACGCAAAGCACATCGAGTTCAGTTTAGTATTCAGATATTGTATATGTTTATTCCATTTCAAGTCTTGTTGTATCCATAGTCCTAAAAACTTTGTTTCTGATTTATTTTCTATTTGATGACCATTTAATGTTATATTGGGCTTCGCAGGATTCCTATTCTGTATAGTGTGGAAATTTAGACATACTGTTTTTTTATAGTTTATTATGGTTTATTGTGACCATTTGGTTAACTCTCCTGTAACGGAGTCAGCAGACTGCTGTATGACCTGTTTAGTTTCACCTTTTATTACGAGTGTTGTATCGTCCGCAAACAAAATTTCCTTATGTGAATGAACGTTCTGAGTTATATCATTGATATATAGAAGGAAGAGTAGTGGGCCCAAAACCGATCCCTGGGGTACTCCAAATTCAATAATTCCCTCAATGGACAATGTTTCATTAAGTAATTTGGTTCCATCATCCTTGTGTCTCAAGCTTACTATTTGTTTACGCCTTGTTAAGTAAGACTCATTCATTTATTAGCTAGACCTCTAATACCATATTGATTTAGTTTGGTAAGGAGGATTTTATGGTCAACAACATCAAATGCTTTCGATAAATCCAAGAATAGGCCAGTTACATGTTCCTTATTGTCAATTAATTTCAGTATACAATTACTACATTCGTAAATTGCTGTCTGTGTAGATTTTTCCGTTCTGAATCCATGTTGTGAGTTTGATAATATTTTATTTTTTTCTATGAAACTTATCAGTCTCTTATACATAATTTTTTCCACAATTTTTGCAATACCAGTTGGTAAGGTAATAGGACGATAATTATCTAATTCATCTTTTGAACCATTTTTGTGCACTGGAATTACTTTTGATAACTTCAAAATATCCGGGTAAGTTCCTGAGAGAATTGAACTGTTTATTAAGTGCGTAAGTGGATTTATTATATTTTCTGCACATTTCTTTAAAATTGCATCAGGGATGCCATCAATGCCAGCACAGAATTTATTTTTTAGCTCTTTTATACCTATTCTTACCTCTTCACTTGTGACATGATTTATAAATAAAGAATCACTGCATATATTTATTTTATTATTAGAATTTAGTGTATTTACCTGTAATTTATTTAATAATTTTTGTGGAATTTCCAGAAAATAGTCATTAAAGTGTTTGCTATTTCCTCTGGATTATTAATCACTTTATTATTTCTGGTCAGTGTAATGTTCCTTTGTATTTTAGCAGATTTTCCAGTTTCTTTCTTTATCACGGACCACATAGCCCTGTTTTTATTAGATGATTGGGAAATAAAATTATCATTATGCATTTTCTTTGCTAGTCTTATTACCTTATTTAATATGCCAGTGTATTTTTTGTAGTATAAATTAAATTCAGGTGTTGTGTGGTATTGTTTATATTATTTGTGTAGAATTTCTTTCTTTGACATGAATTTATAATCCCTGTTGTTATCCAATTGCTAGTTTTGTTATTTTGAACAGTTCTTCGTTTAAAGGGGAATGTTTTTTCAAAATGGTGTTTTAGGGTACTGTTAAATGCATTAAATTTATCATTTACATTTTCTAGTTCATAAATTTCTGACCATGTTTCCTTATTTAATAAGTCATTGAAATATGTAACATTTGATTCAGTGAATGACCTGCACTTTGATTTTACTCCATTATCATTATTATTGATTGTTTCGGATACTTCAAAACTCGGTATTTGTCCATGGTGGTCACTAAAACCCGGAGTTGATAGGGAGGGGGACACACACACACACAGCCAGCCAGCCAGCCAGCCAGACAGACAGAAGGACAGACAAACAGACAGACACACATTTGCCCGATCTCATAAGTCTACTTTTTCCTCATTTTTGCAAAATGTGAAAAGTAGGCTAAAAATGTTGACACAAACTGGTGGGTGCTTTCTATTTAGTCGGGGTGTGACATATTTCCCACCCATGCTCAAAATCAACAGAAAAACACACTGCTGTGATAATAATTTAACACATAGAACTACTCCTTACCCTGAACTTAAGTCCTATATCGTGCAGGGATTTTTGAACAAAGACCCATTTCTTGATTTCACTCCATGAGCAGAACCTATGCACTCTTGTTCAGCATTCCCATCATTTTCCTTATGATGAAGTTAACTCCAATGTGTACAGACATTGGATAGATCTGATTATGTCCCACCCAGCAGCCTGCACTTTTAACTACTCTGGCATTACCATGACTGGAATACATCTCAACCACTTCTCCCACTGGCCACTAGATTCTTTCCTTTTGTTTGGAACCTACCAACACAAAGTCACCAATCTTCAGCATCCTTTAACTCTTTCCTTCAACCAGCAGCTGGACCAAAACCTCAAGTAACCATTTTTCTCAGTTCCTCCCGTAAATGCACATTTTCTGAGGTTGGTCATGTAAAGATCAGTTGGATACAACATTTAAGACAAATGAAGAGGTATTCAGAAGAGCAGGAGAAAGTAGAAGCTTTATGAAGAGTCTGAAAACAAGGAGAGCGAATATGTTGGGCCATATTCTCAGACAATAATAGCCTACTAGCAAGAGTCATCGAAGGGATGTTACAAAGGAAAAACACAAGAGGAAGAACACCACTTGCATACATCACACAGATAATGGCAGACACAAACACAAAATCATATCACGAATTGAAGAGGATGGCAGAGAATAGAGAAGATCGGCGAGTTGCTGCAAACCAGCCCCAGGCCTGTTAACTTAAGAGAGAGAGTCATGTGAAAGTGAAGATTTGGTATCCCACTAAAATGGCTGTACTGCAGGAACATTACGAGCATCAATGGTACAAAGTCGCTTGACCAGCATTGTTTGTTTTCTAGTTACTGTAACAGGCTGTGTATATAAACTTACAGGGGCCCTGTCCATCCTGCTTGACAGTGACATTCTCCAGAAATATGATGACAAGATCCACCGTTCCGACATCGGCAAGATTCTCCACAGTCTTGTCCATAATGCGTGGGTGGACATTCCTGAGCGCAGTGCTTGCCACGCCACCCACGTGTACAGCGACAAGTACCATCAAACGGATCACACGTGGCATTGTTCACGCACTGGCAGGAATGCTGGCAGTCTGGACCCCAGTGCCCAGAGGGACAGGCTGAAACAGAACACTCTCTTCAATAACTATGTCTTGAAGAATACAGTTTTGTATTCAAGCTTAAAATTAATAATTAACAATTTGCAGTCTTTGTAGCATAAGGAAAAATATGCTGCACTTCTTCCAAGTATGTTTAATCTTTTCCAATTCAACCTACAAAAGATGGAAAGTAGGGAATATGAGCCCTCAAGTTTTGTGGTGAGCTTGACCAAATTCTGTTAAAGTGTTCTTTGACAAGAATTGTCAAAGTAAGAGGTAACATTGTCCTGCCACATTGGGAAATAATATTGAACTGTTTTGAGTGACAGAAGATTACAATATTAGATTTATCGGTTAAAATTTGTGTTGCTTCTCTAATGAGCAATAATTGAGATATTTATGAAAATAGAACAAAATTTATTTTATTGCAAATATGAATTTTACATATTTATGCTGATGACTTTAGGAACAACTGAGTAACAGAAATAAATTGAAATACAGTAAGGTAATTCCAAAGTCAACCAGTTGATGAGGAGTACATGCTAACTGCTGAATGGCAAAATCTCAATTCATTAAAGTTATTTTCCATTGCTCTCCTGGAGAGAAAAAGACAATACCGGTATTTCTTCTCTTTCCAGAACAAGTTTGCAAATGTCAGTTGCAACATTATTATTGTAACATTTTTTAGGGGAAAAAATGAAAAACATCTCGTCTGTGGTTTCACTATCATGCCATAAGGACTCTTGGATCTGATTGAGAAATCGGTACACACAAAAAATAGCCACACTGATTTTCATGAAACTTTCAGTATACCGTGGCTAATAAATTTTAGGGACACAAACAGGCTATATTTTACATCCAAACAGCTGAGGAAAACTAGGGGCACACAGGTTTGTATCATTTGTACAAAATTTTCAGCATGCATTATTATTTTGACAGGTATTATTTCCTTGTTGTTAATTCATTCTAGGGTCTTGGGACATCTTTGCCATCAGCCCCATATACACGGGCATGTGTTGAAATTGTCTGATCTGTGTTGACTGTAGTAGTGTGTGTAGGGTAACCTACCCAGTAATGGACACCCTTAAGGAAATTTTAACTTTAATATTCTTTTGCTACTCCCCAGTCATTGTCAGAGATAATTTGATACTTGATTGTGATACCTGCTGGCTTCTCTCATCAGGTCTGCTTATCCTTTTCCTCCTCTATATTTAATTTTTTACTGGGTTTACATATCTGTAAAATCAATACAGAAATGCTAATAGTGGACACCTTGAAGCCAGTAGTGGACACCCAATTTTGGACACTGGTTGGGAATGAAGGAAAAAACAAATTTGTGATCAATAAATATCTCTGATGTTAAAAATTAGAAATATGAAATTTTATTGATCCTCAAGCACGAGAAAAATGTCACATTAACACTGAATTACAATTACAAAGAATGTTTCATTGGCTCTCAGTACCTCTGAAGTAATGTCGTCCTCCAACAATTTGGTATGGTTGCACAGTTTTCAAAATTTGACTTATATTTACACATTGAACATCTTCAACATCAGGAAAAATGTAAATATTATCAACTTTAGTGGTCTTTCTTAAAAATTCTGCAGTTACTAAGCCACCACCTACTTCCACCACCTCTCCGATGAAGACTTTCTTCGTTTCTCGTTTAGTCTTCTCATTATACACAAATTCTGCAACACTGAATGGCAACATACTAGCGCACACTTCAAACCAAAAGTAGTGATAATATTCATTTTGTAGGCCTTTTTTGCTGGCTTGTATCCATTACTGGCAGGGTGTCCATTACTGGGCAGTTTACCCAAGCTGTGATTTTTATACCAGGCCCAAAACAACTGTGAACATGAGGGAGGAGCCAGATTCACACGCTCACCCGCGCCAGCCAATTGCATAGCGCGGCGTTGCCTAGTTAACTGCGACCACTGGGCTCGCTGTGCCGTACGAAATCTTTATTTCTCTCCGCGCACAAAAATCATTAAATATCCAATTATTTAGATGAACCTATGTTACAGAGCTAAACATTTTGAAGTTAACAGTCCAAACCCCATGACTGTACAACCAGCCGTTCGGGAGATAGCATCTGTCCTTGAACTGAATAGATAATTAGAGTGAAGAATGGTTAGGTGTCGAAATATTTAGTTTCGCTGGGGTAGATAACGAAGAGTGACAGCATTGCTGTATTAATTCAGTAGTGGAGCTTAAACAAGTTAGTGCTGCGAGCTGAAGTTTTGAATTCATAACAATGTTCCTTAGCAGCCGAGTGGCAGTCGAACAGCCAGGCAAGAAATATAATTTTCAGGGTATATGACCTTTTAAAGAATCCTACGAATACTGAAGTACGTGAAAACACAAAATCTGATAACCTGTGTCGTAGTGGTGTCGGCAAATATGTGTTTAGATTTTCAAAAGAAAAATACGTATTGTCCGTTGAGCCATTATATATTTAAACACAAATTGTGCTAAATGTTCCGGCATAACTCAACAAAATGACAGTGTTTCGCACCGGTGTGCGATTGGGCTCTTCAGTTGGTTAAAGCACACCTCACCAAGACACTGTCTAGTACACACTGGGAAGGCCATTGCAAGACGTATTTGATACATGTGTATCCACGTCACGAGCAAAGCCAATGCACTATGGGAGTCGAAACGCCACTCCAAAGCAATTATAACCTTACCTTGGCATTTAATATATATTTTCAAAAGAAAAATATGTAGTGTCCGTTGAGCCATTATATATTTAAACACAAATTGTGCTAAATATCATTGGAAAATGGACAGCACATAAACGAACCAATAAAAATGGTCAAAGATTAGTCGAAATTTGTAGAAACCACAAATTAATCTCTAAATCAACATGTTTTAAAAGACAGCCCCATAAATTGAAAACTTGGAAACATCCTGACTTCAGAAGGGGTGAATGGCAGTTGGATCATGTCTGCATGGATAAATTTCACCATCGCGAAATTCACAATAAGGTTCTAAGGGGAGTTGACTCAGGATCAGACCACTATGTGGTAAAGATAAAAATAAAATTAACTCCAATGGCCAAGAAAAAACCTAATAATAACAATAGGAGGAAATTTGATCCATCTACCTTAATAAAAAATATAGAGTACTGTGAAAGAACAGGAGAAGAATCTCTCAACACTAAAACATTGGACGAATTAATCACTAAATTAAAATCAATAGCAGAGGAGTTAGCACCAATAAATCCAAGGAAAAAACATGAATGGTGGAATGTAGATTGTGATCAAGCAATAGAGAAAAGACACCAAGCATGGATAAAACATCAAGCTCTAAAGTCAGAAGAATCAAATTTAGAACTAACTATACAAAGAAAATTAACCCATAAAATCATCAGACAAACGAAACGTAATCATCTTAAGAATACACTGGAAAAGATAGAAGACGATTTCAAGAAAAAGCAATCTCGAGATTATTACAAAACATTTGGTAAATATCTTAAAAAATTTGAAGCTCCAACATTAATGTTGAAAAATCAAACGGGAAAGTTAGCACATTCTAACCAAGAAAATACAGAGATCCTTGCAGAAGCATTCGAGAAACTGTTAAATTGTGATGATCCACTGGAAACCCTGCAAGTAAACACTGATACACCTATTTTAACTTCACCTGATTTAATAAATCCTCCAAACATTAATGAAGTAGAACTCGCAATTAAAGAACAAAAAAATTACAAAACTTGTGGCGAAGACTTAGTCTTTGCTGAAATCTGGAAAAATGCTGGTAAACCTGCGATTATAAATCTTCATCAACATCTAGTTAAAATGTGGATTACTGAAGAAATTCCTGCACACTGGACCATAGGAATAATCCATCCATTATTTAAGAAAGGAGACAAAACGAACCCAGATAACTACAGAGGAATTACCCTTCTGGACTGCACATATAAAATTTTCTCTCGCATAATTTACAACAGGATCAAAAACATTCTGGAACCACAACTTGGAGAATATCAAGGAGGATTTTGCCCTTACAGAAGTTGTCCAGACCAAATCCTTAGCCTGAAATTAATAATGGAATATTACAAAAACAGAAATAAGCAACTCTTTATCTCTTTTATAGATTTCAAAAAAGCCTATGATAGTATTCATAGACTGACACTGCTAAAAATCAACAGATCATATGGTCTCCATCCTAAATTGATAAAAATCATTCAATTAACATTAACAAACACAAATTCGAAAGTTAAATTTAGGGGAGAAATATCAACAGCTTTCTCAGTAAAAACTGGTCTCAGACAAGGTGATGGATTATCCCCTCTGCTTTTCAATGTGGCTCTTGATTATATCATGAAGGTTTGGCAAAAGGAAAACCCTCCTAACATCAAAATTGGAACAAAACCATCAATAAAAAAAACTGCTTAGGATTTGCAGATGATTTGGCTCTTTTAGCACTAGACAAGGAAGAGGTTTGTACTCAGATCACTAGTCTCCAAGAAATTGCTCAAGGGATAGGATTACAGATATCCTTTGAAAAAACTGAGATCATGCCTATGAAACCCTTAGATATAAATGAAGTCTATATAAATGATCATAAAATTAACCTAGTTCCTCAATTTAAGTATCTTGGAGAAATTATAACACATAACTTAAACGAAAAAGTAACTTGGATAAATAGAACAAATAAAATGAAAAAGGCACAATCTCTAACCTGGTCAACATATAATAAAAAATGCCTATCAATAGCTACTAAGATCCAACATTATAAAACTGTAACTCTCCCAGAAGCCACTTATGCTTGTGAAACACTGTTCCAAATTAAAAATGAACAAAGAACTGATCAGCTCCTCAAAACGGAAAGAAGAATCATTAGAACGTGCATAAATAAAAAGTATCAGGTTGAGGGAGTCTGGAGGATTCTCCCAAATGAAACTGTCTATCGTGAGATTGATCCAATCACCAGCACAATGAAGAAGAAAAGAATTTCATATTTTTTTCACATCTTACGGCTTCCAGAAAACAGAATTGTACGCCAACTGGTGATGAGAAATCTAGGAAAGAAAACTGGAGGAAAATGGATCCAAGAAATCCAACAAGATCTCAAAGCAGTTGGACTTAAGATAACAGATGCCGAGGAGAAAAATAAAATTAACACCATTCTTAAAACTCACAAATTTTCTGCAGAAATGACACATAGAAAGCCTATGGAGATTTCAGATGAGTTGAGAAAATCCCGATCTGAAAGAATGAAAAAGTACTGGAAAGAGCGCAAGAACCAAGCAGTACTACCTTCAAAGAAGAAGTGATTGTGGAACGACTCAAGTGGTCCAATGTGACCAATCAAGATAATAATAATAAATGCCAAGGTAAGGTTATAATTGCTTTGGAGTGGAGTTGACTCCCATAGTGCACTGGCTTTGCTCGTGACGTGGATACACATGTATCAAATACGTCTTGCAATGGCCTTCCCAGTGTGTACTAGACAGTGTCTTGGTGAGGTGTGCTTTAACCAACTGAAGAGCCCAATCACACACCGGGGCGAAACACTGTCATTTTGTTGAGTTATGCCGGAACATTTAGCACAATTTGTGTTTAAATAAATATGTGGTTTTTTTTTTGGCGTGTAATTGAGTCGAATAAAACTCACCTCTTCACAGTCTTACCTCACGAGGCATAGTGTACCCGATTCTAACCCTGAGACCAGAACTAAATGTCTTGATTGAGCCGTGAATCGAATCTGGACATCATGGGTGACAGCAAGAGGAGTTGTTGTTGTTGTTGATTGTTTTAGGGGCTTTGCGACATCGTGGTCATGTAGCCGTGTATTTGGGTGTGTGTGGAATTTGTCTGATAACCTGTGACACTGTGATGTCTGTACTATTGTGTATATTTGTAATTGAGGTAGGATGTGCGTAGGAAGCGGCCGTGGCCTTCCGTTAGGTAGCATCCCGGCATTTGCCTGGAGTAGAAGTGCGAATCCACAGAAAAAACACTTCCATGATGGCTGAGGTAGGAATCCAACCCACATATTCTCAGGGTTGCATCACGAGGCTGAGTGTACCCTGTTCCAGCCCTCAGACCAGAATTACATTTTTTGGGAATCTTACCCGGGACTCCGCGGTGACAGCCAAGAATGGACAGCAATGTGCTAGCCAGTACACTACAAGGAGGTCTCCAATGAACAAAAACGGATCCCAACAAATTGTTTTCTCTATTTCTATTACCTTATAAAGGGCCTACACGCAATGCTACTCAGAAAGGCTTGGGGTGTAGATTACGTTATGTGATATAATAACGTTGTAATATTGTTGTTTTATTTGACGGGCTTGGACATATTGGTACTCTAGCCACGTGTACTTGTCTGAAAATCTGGGTTACTGTGGTGTCTGTATTAGAATGTGTGTATTTGTATTCTGGTGAGGACCGGGAAGGAGGTGGACGTGGCCTTAAGTTAGGAACCATCCCGGCATTTGCATGGAGTAGAAATGAGAAACCACTTTCAGGATGACTGAGGTAGGAATATACCCCACATCATCCTAGTTTTGACTTACGAGGTTGAGCGAACCCTGTTCCAGCCCTCAGACTAGAATTAAATAGCTTGGCAGAGCCGGGAATCGAACCCGGACCCCCTGGGCCACAGCCAAGAATGCTGGTCGCTACACCAGGAGGTGGTCACTTGCACGAATAACGTTTGTGTGCTATCTAATATATGCCTCATATCACATTGTGTGCAATCCGTTGTGAGCATAGATATTCGTAGGATTAGGCTCCCCAGCTCTTACATGCACTTACATTCGGAGCGCCTTGTGTTTAGGGGGAAGGTCGTGCGTATACTGCTAGTGTAGAGCTGTGTCGACTCCCGCAAGTCTCACTGTGGCAACAGTGCTTAGCTGGACGCGCGCTACCGGGCGAGCTCATGTTCACAGTTGTTTTGGGTCTGGTATAGGTTGTGGATAAGGTAGGTATCCTGGTACTTGAATTAAGGTACTATCCAGACATCTGCCTGAGGAACTAGGGGTTACTTGAATGGCATGTTTCATTCATCAGCGAATATCATCAGTCCCTGCTCACTTAGGCTAAATATAGGTTCAGTATATATGTTTATAACCCCTCCCCATTTGTTCAAAATGTGTATTAATAATACAAGTAATGTTTCTTTCAGGAAGTAGGGTGATAAAATAATTGTTCCTCCCTGCACTTGAGTGTTGACCGACTGAAAATCAAATTCTGTTAGTAGAAGGATATTGAAACAATGGAAACCAGAAAGAACAAGTTACAGACGGGTCTTACATGGTCTTTAGGGCCTATAAGTGCTGGAAGAGTAAGTCCGATCACAATATTCAGTGATATCAGTGCAGGAAACTCAATGTAAGGGTTAGATGTGTCTTGGCTCCATGGAATTGTTTGTATTTGTGGTTTAAGGGACTTAATTATCACCTCATTAAAGTCTGGTGTGTTGATACTTAGTGTAAAATTGGAAGATGTAAGAACTATTCAGGCATCGCTTTTGACAGGTTTCCTAACAATGATTCCATTCCGATTCCATTAGCCGAACCTGTACAAAGTGCAGTTCCACCTATCACACCTGCCGAGGTCAATACTGTGATCCACGCAATGAAGAATGGCAAGGCAACAGGCCCTGATGATATTCCTGCAGAGCTATGGAAGCAGTTGGGTCATGCCTCTGCAGAGTTCCTAGCAGAGTTCTGCCTTGCGAGCCACCAGATCCCGTCAGCTTGGCAAACTAGCGTCACAGTACCAATATGGAAAGGCAAGGGCGATGTAACTATCTGTGCCAATTATCGTCCTAGTCGTCTCCTATGCCACATAATGAAGATTCTAGAACGTGTGATTGACACTCGCTTACGTAGCATTGTTACCATCTCGCCTAACCAGTGTGGATTCATGAAAGGTCGCAGAACAACTGATGCTATCCATGCAATGCGGCTTCTGATAGAAAAGTATATGGAGAAAAGAAGGACAATTCACATGGCTTTTCTGGATCTGGAGAAAGCATTCGACCGGGTTCCCCATCAGCTTATATGGTATTCTCTTCGATCTCATGGCGTACCAGAAGCTTATGTGCGTTGGGTCCAACTCCTCTACAATAATACAACTAGCTCTGAACGCAGTGCTGCTGGCCTCACCAAACAGTTCGATATTCGAGTTGGGGTTCACCAGGGATCTGCACTATCTCCACTCTTGTTTATCTTGTGCATGGATACAGTGACTGCCGATTTGCAGAGGCAACCACCATGGACATTACTGTACGCCAATGATGTCATGCTTGCAAGCGAGACCCGTAATGATCTAGAGGAATTGGTCAACCTCTGGAATGCGAGGCTCTGTGAATTTGGACTACGGCTCAACCTCACTAAGACTGAGTACCTTGAATGTGGTTCCCGGACAGATAGGACCATCATAGTAGATGGCACCCCACTACCAAAGGCTTCACATCTCCGATACCTTGGCTCCGTTGTGAGACCTGATGGTGACACAGTCTTGGATGCCCGTGCAAGAGTGAATGCTGCATGGGTGAAGTGGCGCCAGGTCACAGGCGTTCTCTGTGACCGCAAGATCCCTTTGCGCCTCAAAACTAAGATCTATGTAACAGTCGTCCGCCCTGTTGCTTTGTATGGAGCTGAATGCTGGCCTAATACAAAGAAACATGAACAAGCTTTGCACTCAATGGAGATGCGGATGCTAAGATGTCCTTGGGAATTACACGGCTGGATCATATTAAGAACGAAGACGTCCGCAATACTCTTGGAATTGCCCCTATTCCAGCCAAAATGAGGGAGACTCGGTTGCGTTGGTACGGGCATGTAGCCCGAGCAAACACAGAGTCCATTGTAAGCAAGTCACTTGCTCATGAGCCTGATGGACAAAGACCTCCAGGACGACCAAAAAGGCGTTGGATGGATACCCTACACGACGATATGCGCATCGTAGGTCTTCGTCCTACAGATGCAGCAAACCGCAACAAATGGAGAGCGAGGTGCAGAGTGGCGGACCCAAAAAAATAATTGGGAACAACGCCAGGAAGAAGAAGAAGAATTATGGTAGAATGTCTGTACAGTTGCGTTGAATCTTCTGCCGTGGATGTCAAGAAAGAAGTGTGTGAGCCATCTCATTCAATAATCTGGCAACTGTGATTCATACACCTTTAAGGATATTCTTAGTGTCTCAACTCTTTTAAAGTATCGCTAAGAAAATCAATACTCACAAATACTGCAAGTCGGTCCACCATAGCCTGTTTCACATTGGCATGTATCGGGTGCCACACATGTTCCATGAAGGCAGTTCTCTGAACACACAGGCAAACAGCGTTTACCAGTAGTAGATTTGGTATACCCCTGACAACAGTCTTCGACAGGACGAGTCTTCACCAGAGACTATACAGACAGAAATAAAGATGAATATTTTTAACATGCTAGATATGCATTAAGTTATACACAAAGAAGTAATGTATTAAGGAACAAATTTTATAACATTGTAAACAGGACTGCATTACAGAAATGTGTTGCCATATGCTGTGAATGCAGCCCTCACAACCAGCTGCCACTACAATGTAGACAACAATAAAATAATTAAACAAATACATAAGCTGACCCCATTGCCAAAAAAGTTAACAATACACTTAAGAAAGAAGTTTCAATGGTAAAACCTCTTTTATAAAGCTCTGTCTCCCAAGTATTGTACTTTTTTCAATTAATTAAAGAGTGTGCATGCAATACAACATCCTGTATTTCTGATGGATAACGAATATCCCAATTCTCCTTTCTTCTGACCTATACAATTAGTGTAGTAACTAGGGCTCGGATTTCTATGACCTAAACTCTTGAAATATACATGCATTTATGCCCTAAAAAGTAACAAAATGTGACCTAAAATGCTGAAAAGATGACCCAAAAAAAAATATCTCTGTTTACACAGCTTTTGTGCTTAGCAGTATTGCAATGTCGATGCACAGAAAAAAGTTTCTCTGTCGTGATTTTCGTCTCACACAGTTTACAAAATAAAATATATCCATCAGAACTAAAATATTTTTCACCAAACTCTTACACAATACTTCGCAACCTCGCACTATCAGAGCACTTTACTTTAGGCATCTTGAAACTACACTGAACTACTCATTAGCCGATACAAAAGGATACTGTGGAGCAGCATAGATAGTTTGTGGTTGAAATTCATTTCTACCACTCTGCAGAACAAGGAAACTGAACGTTGTCTACCGGGAAGGGGAGAGAGGGAGATAGAGATAGAAGTAGCTGTTTGTTTCTTTCTCACGCACAGTGAATCATAGTTTTGGCATCTCAAATGGGCTCATGCTCTTTCAGGTATATCTATAGAAGCTTACACTTGCAATCTGTGACAGCTCATTCCTGGTAATTTCTGCAACCACCAAGTGAAGGTTGCCACACAAACATCCCTTCAGATAGCTGCACAAGCATTATGAAATGTTTAGAACAATATACCATAAAATGGTAAATACTACATCAATATGACTAAAAGTACGCTCTTATTCGATAATTGGGCCAAAATATGACCCAACGCTAAAATATGGCTAATATGCATTTATATGACCAATAAAAACTGGTTTTTCGTGTTCACAAATGTTGGAAACGTCCTCAAATTAACTTAATCATGGAAAATAAAGTCAGGGTAAAAATATGACACGTCGTAAAAATCTGAGTCTAGTAGTAACAAACCTGCGATTTAACTTCAATATAGTTTTATTTTATATTGGGAATGATCCTGACTAGAATAATTTACAAGAGGATGTTTATTTATTTCTTATGGTTAGTAGACTTATAAGGCTGCTAATATACAAAGCTTAACCATCATAATAAGGTGAAAAAAGAAATAAGAGAAGGTTAACATACTACGAGTATTGAACTATGAAATGTATCTGATACATATAAATTGGAATAAAAGACCTGAAGAGTGGGCAAACCGCAACTAAAAATAAATAATTAAAATAGCTATTCAGCCTTAAAATACACATAATTTATGTATAAAAGTGGTTTCTCAAAATACTAATAGATCCTTTAAGGGCTGTCATTGCTATGGTGTTAATGGTGGCATTTGAGATCTGAAATTTTCTACACTTAGCAGCAAAAAGAGAAGGTATTGTTCCCTGGGCCCCCACTAATAACCCAATAACTTCTATTTTTTGAAGGTGGTATTTTTCCTTGTAGAAAGGGACTGTAGGCTCGTAAATATCCTTCTTTTCTTTGTTCACTTCATCTGGCTGCTCGGCATGGGTCTCAAAATGCACGGTTGGATCCAATAAATAACCCTTCTTTTTATCTTCTTTGTAGGCTATGATGTCAATGCGCCTGGTACTGCCCTGCATGGCTAGCCCTGAAACTTCTTCATGCACCACGAATCCAACATCTCTCAGACTCTCCACAAGGATGAATCTTCCTGAGTGATGTCTTGTGTTACGTAGAAACAGAGTTGGGTGAAGACCAATTTGGTTTCAGGAGAAACGTAGGAACAAGGGAAGGGAAGATGTATTAAGTCTAAGGCTGATCATGGAGGGTAGAATAAGGGAAAGATAAGAGAATGTTCATGGCATTTGTAGACTTAGAAAAGGCTTTCGATAACGTTTATTGGAGTAGGTTGTTTGACATTTTGAAAAGGACTGGAATAAAGTACAGGGATAGGATCTACTGTACAAACTGTACAAAAAGCAGATGGCAGTTATTCGAGTCGAAGGACATGAGAGAGAAGCTGATATTCCAAAAGGTTTAAGGGGGCTGCAACTTATCACCCTTACTTTTCGATCTGTGCATTGAACAAGCAAAGGAAATTAGAAAAAATTTAAAGTAGGAGTAAAGATTCAAGGAGAAATAATGTCAACACAGATTTGCTGATGACTTTGTCATCCAGCGAAATACTATAAAATAGCTTTACGT
This sequence comes from Meconema thalassinum, assembly GCA_946902985.2. Classification (NCBI taxonomy): domain Eukaryota; kingdom Metazoa; phylum Arthropoda; class Insecta; order Orthoptera; family Tettigoniidae; genus Meconema; species Meconema thalassinum. The sequence continues at coordinate 708,475,606 of OX336390.1, forward strand.
TAGTTTCTAACCCCAGAGATAGTAACTTTTATGAAAGAAGAAAATGTCATCTTGCCACAAAAATCAACGAAGTACCGGTAACTGTTTCCTCCTTCAATATTATTATTTTCGTTTCGATCGTCTAGGGCCCATGAGCCAATTTCAATGCTTTGTCCTTTGCTGTTCCATCTTCTTCTTCCTCCAATATTCCTTCATCATCTCACTATACTTCGTCTTCCTTTCCTCAGACCATTTGGGCCGGTTTTCTTTCCCTTCCTCCCTTCGAATCCTTCCATTTTCAGCACTTTTTGCCTAAAAATATCTCTCTGTGGTGTATCTTCTTCTCTGATATTCTTTCTGTTCCCTCCTTCAACAGTTATTTTTAGTTCTTAATCCACCAAATACATAATATGTTCAATAGAACTCTTGTATTTTTAAACGAAAGCCTCAAAATACATACCGTAACTCTTTAGATGTTTCAATCAAGTTTTAACAAAATGATTAGGTGGGGATGAATTTGATTTTGTACAGTAAAATATTATTTTGACCTTTCATCTTCAGAGATTTTGTGGACATCAACGTGCGACGATGATAAAACCAACATTATAACAACAATACCGGTAACAGTAATATTACAAATAATGATAATAATAATAGTAGTCTTACGTTATATTAATTCATATGAACTGTTACTCACCTGCGTCTTATAGATAGTCTTGAAGTTCACTTTGTACTTAGAACAGCGAGGTGGGAAGTTGAAGCACCATGTGTACTCTCGCACCTGATACGGCTTGGACTCCGACACTCGCACCGTCAGCGTGTATCTGCCAAACAATAGGCTATGTCTTATTATACCATACATGTGTAACATGTAAAGATACATTTTAGGCTTTTAGAAACATTATTTTGGAGTATAGCCCTTCTTAAGGAGCACACACTTTGAATTGTAGGTGTTGGAAATGAAACAGTCGTCGGGATTCACACTCGAATAAACTGCATAGAGAACCGGTGAACGAAATAACTGCACCACAAATAGTCCACGCCCATGGCAGTCTTTTGTTTAACTCTTGATGCAATAGCATATCTACTGGGAATCGAACACACATTTTCTCAGCAGTTGTTCCCGTGAGGTTCAGGGAACTTCGCTTCAGCCCTGACAAGGCGTGTATGGGTTAGACGAGCCTAGTCTACAGTATAATGTATCACGGAGCGAGCGCGAAACGAACACTCGACGAGCATCCTCCGAGCTATATGGTAGCTCGAGCGCGCTGCGAACACTCTACGAGCATCCTCCGAGCCATATGGTAGCACGAGCGCGCTGCGAACACTCTGCGAGCACCCTCCGAGCCATATGGTAGCACAAGCGCGAAACGAACACTCGACGAGAATCCTGCGAGTCATATGGTAGCACGAGCGCGCTGCGAACACTCTACGAGAATCCTCCGAGTCATATGGTAGCACGAGCGCGCTGCGAACACTCTACGAGAATCCTCCGAGTCATATGGTAGCACGAGCGCGCTGCGAACACACTACGAGCATCCTCCAAGCCATATGGTAGCACAAGAGCGAAACGAACACTCGACGAGAATCCTCCGAGTCATATGGTAGCACAAGAGCGAAACGAACACTCGACGAGAATCCTCCGAGTCATATGGTAGCACGAGCGCGAAACGAACACTCTACGAGAATCCTCTGAGTCATATGGTAGCACGAGCGCGCTGCGAACACTCTACGAGAATCCTCCGAGTCATATGGTAGCACGAGCGCGCTGCGAACATACTACGAGCATCCTCCAAGCCATATGGTAGCACAAGAGCGAAACGAACACTCGACGAGAATCCTGCGAGTCATATGGTAGCACGAGCGCGAAACGAACACTCTACGAGAATCCTCCGAGTCATATGGTAGCACGAGCGCGCTGCGAACACACTTCAAGCATCCTCCGAGCCATATGGTAGCACAAGCGCGCTACGAATACACTACGAGCATCATCCAAGCCGTATGGTAGCACGAGCGCGCTGCGAACACACTACGAGAATCCTCCGAGCCATATGGTAGCACGAGCGCGCTGCGAACACACTACGAGCATCCTCCGAGCCATATGGTAGCACGAGTGCGCTACGAACACACTATGAGCATCCTCCAAGCCCTACGGTAGCACGAGCGCGCTACGAACACACTACGAGCATCCTCCAAGCCGTATGGTAGCACGAGCACGCTACGAACACACTACGAGCATCCTCCGAGCCATATGGTAGCACAAGCGCGCTGCGAACACACTGTAACGTGTTTTTCGAGGGTATTTTACGCCACTGACATAAGTCAGTAGGAAGCCATTCAATGTTTATTTACGCGGCAACTTGTTAAGCCAAGATATGTTTCATTTAACTTATTATTATTATTATTATTATTAAGGTATTTTTGGAGCGTTTTTTTAATAAGATTATAAGTATACAGATAGGTTTTCGATGTTATAGAAAACACTATCAAGCGAATTATTACGAACAACATTATCGCGGAAAATTATATGATTACGGAATTTAACGGATTTTGTCAGTTAGAGTTTATTGTGAGAGAGATGAGTCATTGGGTTCAGCTACAGGTATATGCTTGTCGGGAAGCGTGACGAAAGCCGTGGGGCACTTCCAGCTGGCTGTATCAAGAAAAGGCGAAATGGCCTGGACCGGAAATCGACATCGTCACGCTGAGTATATTGACCCTTATGTCGGGAGTATCGCGTGGTGTCTCAGCCAATCATAGGAGACCGGGCGACTTGGAGACGGCTCCGGAGAGGGGATTCGACGAGTGCATATATTGTTTGCGCACCGAGAAGGGAGGACTATTATCATTGTAAAACTCGACCAATGTGGTTGCTCGTTTGGTTGGTTCCGGTGTGATCGGACCATAACTTTACATTTCTACAACAATCTCTTCAACTGACGAAGAAGATGACGACGTCCAGAAGGCTGTTGGAAGCTCTCTTAAAGAACATCAAGTACGAGGAAAATGCTATGGCAATTTCCAATGGTAAGCGCGAATGACTCAGAACTACATAATCTCTCGCTTCATTGTTTCATATTCAGTATTTCAGTAACTTCTTAGCTTGGGAATAATAGTAAAATCAGTAATTCATCCGACTCCGTTTTCACGTAATTCTCTAGTGCTAAATTCAAATCGTTACGCTCCAATTTAAATTTATTATTATTATTTTTAAAATTGCCACTACTTGTTTTTAAATAATAAATTCATTTCTTATACTATGCAATCTTTGCTTTCAGTAGGTAGCATTAGATATAGACCAAATTCCTTCTCCTGATACAATTGTTAGTTGGGTTAATGATCAAATCATACCACGATCTGAGTGTGAAGATTCTTAAAGGTGTTCTGCCTGAGCTAGGTGTTGTTAAATATAAATTTAGATTTCGACATAGCGTTGAGGTCTTGGTGCCCATGCATACAACGTATCTTAGTCAGAGCAAACATTACATTTATCACCTCAAACGAGGAACTTGTTGTGGTTTTTCCACACTCTCCCAAGGAGAGCAGTTACACTTGTCACCCAACAGTGGGGACACTAGTAAAAACGTTACAATTGGCGCCCGAGGAGCGAAACCGTTACACTTGTGCGCTCAACATGGAGTGGAAACCGTTACATTTGGCGCCCAACGTGGGGTAAACCATTACACTTGCCGCCCAACTGTGGAGCTTCTTATATATGTATTTTAAAGTGCAAGGCAGGGCTAAGGAAACCATTACACTTGGCGCCCAACGTGGGGACGAAAACCTAATAACATTTGTGGAAGGAGAAGAGTATATATTTCTGTGCCTGTATTTTTATTTATTTATCGGTGTGTATCAGCATGGGTCGTGTTGAGGAAGAGATGAAGTTGCGTAGTGGTCACCAGTTGGATAGTGAAGATACGAGCAGTATGGCTAGTCTTGAAAATGAAAGCAGTACAGGGATGTCCGAGGTAAATCCCGATACTGAGAGGGGTAATCAAAACAGTCAAGCAGGGTTAGAGAGTTTGCTTCTTCAGTTTATGCAACAAAATAAAATTAGCACAGATGCTTTAAACGCTAGACTTGAACAAAATAGTAGGGAAAATAAAGAGAGTAATAGGGAATTGAGCGATAGTTTAAATGCTAAACTTGAACAAAATAATGCTAAACTTGAACAAAATAGTAGGGAAAATAAGGAGAGTACTGAAACTTTAAATGCTAAACTTGAACAAAACAGTAGGGAAATTAGTGATAAATTTGAGCTGATTAGAGGTAAGATCAGAGGGGGTGATGGAAGAGAAGGCTAAAGAGATTATTGCAGATGTAGACAGAAAATTAGGAAAAGTACAGGAGGAGTTAGAAATTAGAATCAGTACACAGGCTGAAAATTTAAAAGAACTAGTGCAACTTGAAACACAGCAGGTCAAAAAGCAATTGGGGGGAGAAATTGACAAAATTCAGGTAGCAACTAAAGAGGTTAAAGATCAGCTGGGGGGAAGAATTGATAAAGTTCATGCAGAAATAATCACTGAAGTTAATGATTTAAGGGAGAGGAATAAGTAAAGCATTAATGAGATTAATGAGAAACAAGCTAAGTTAAGTGGTAAAGTTGAAGCATCGGAAGGGAGCATTAGGTTAACTGTAACTAATATTGAAAGAAAAGCTGAGAAGAAAATTGTTGAATTAGAACAGAAGTTGAAAGCTAGAATTAGGCAGGAAAATAGTCAGAGTAGGCCAGTTTATGTGAATAGCACACACAGAGAAATAGAACTAGGCAAATTCAGTAATCGGCAGGGTTGTCCAATGGAGTTCATGATTGCAATAGAAAAGAAATTCAGGGAGAGGTTGGAAGATAGTAGTATTGAGTGGTGCCAGGTAGTTGAGATTTTAGAGCAAGCGTTTGTAGGGGAGACAAGAAACTGGCTTGCTGTCTAGAGAGACAATTTCGAGAACATTTCAGATTTTAAAGTTAAATTTTGTGAGAAATTTTGGAATGAGGTAATTCAGTCTCAGCATCGTGACGGAATTGTGTGTGGGAAATATAACCCGAGAGGAAACTACACTATGACCGAGTACTTTTTAGGACAGGTATTGACGTGTAAATATCTGGATGGTTTGAGGGAGGAAAGTGATGTAGTCAGGCTATTACTAAGACATTTTCCATATAGAATCAAAGAAGCTGCCTGTATCCAAAATGTTAAATCTATTTCACAAGTGGAAAATTTGTACATTCGATGCTCTGGGAAGAGGTGGTTACGAGGAGAATTTCGGTAGGAACCAGGGTAACCATAATAACAGACCTAATGAGAATAGGAATCAGGAAGTTCAAGGGAACAGTGGCGAAGGGGCCAACGTCCAAAATAGGGGGAACCAGAATAATAATAATAATAATAATAATCAGCAAAATCAGTACAGAGGAAATGGGTATGGTACGCAGTACCAAGGTAGAAATAATGATTTCAGGGGAAATCAAGGCCGAAATAATGATTTTAGGGGTAACCAAGGGAGGTATAATAACAATAATAATTATAACCAAAACAGGGGTCAAGGAGGGAATCAGCCCAATGGTAATAACGGACAGAGAAATACCGTTAACATAACCCAGAACAACCAGACCAGTGCAGTAGTGAGTAGTACTACACCAAGCGGTAGCGGTACTTTAAACACGAACCAGGCTGCGATGTAAGGTCAGAATCTCAGTCTGTAACATGCACTGTCCATACACTTATACAGGAACCCTATGACCTAAATGTAAGAAGTGAATTATTACGTGAACTAAATGATGAAGGTATTATTCAGGAGGTGGCTAGTAAGAGCCACATAGTTAATTTAACGTGTCCGTGGCGTACACAGATGTTTTAATTGATAGTGGTTGTATGAAGAGTTGCATAAGTAGTGCATTTTATGATAAAATGAAAGGAACTGGAGTAAATTTTGAGGAGATGCCAATTAAAAGCACTTTTGTTATCACAGCTGTTGGGAAGAGGTCTTAAGTAATTTCTAAGCAAGTTTTAGTAGACATTAAAATTAATAATCATGTAGAAAAGCAGATTTGTCTTGTAATTCCAAATTTAGTATTCAGTGTTATCTTGGGTTCAGAGTGGCTAAGTAGAGTGTCTGGTAACTTATGTTATGATGTAGGGAGTTTGAAATTTAAATGGGGTGATTCTGAAGTAGAAGTAGCGTTCAATGACCATATTCAGAGTAGTAGTGTTGTAGGTGTGATTTGTACTTTAAATGAGATATCGCCAGCCGTAGAGCGGGATTCTCCATGTTTTGTGGGCAGTAGTGTGTTCGGCTCTATGATGTGATATTGTGTAAGGAGAGTTTTTGAGGATCGCATTGGTATGACCAATTGCTATACACATTCATTGAACGTTATTGATAGGTCAGTATTCACAGGACATAGATATCCTGTACCTTTCGCTTGTCAGAGTGCAGTTGAGGCACAAATTAACCAGATGCTTGAAGATGGGATTATTGAGCACTCTAACAGTCCATATGTTAATTCTTTGATCACGGTACCCAAGGCCGATGGCACAGTTCGTATTTGTTTAGACGCTCGTTTGGTTAACAGTAGAATCAGTTCAGATCAGCTAAAATCTATGTCAATAGAGGAATTAATGCAAACATTTGAGGGGAAGAAGTATTTCACTTGTGTAGATTTGAGTTCCAGTTTTTGGCAAGTGCCACTTATGTACGAAGATGGACCATTTACAGCTTTTAGTCATAAATATAACCTTTATCAATTTTGTAGAACACCTTATGGGTTAAAGAGCAGTTCAGCAGCTTTAATTAGGGCTTTAAACATCGCATTAGGGGATGACACAGGAGAGTTTGTAACCATTTACATTGATGATATGGTAATTAGTTCACGCAGTTTTGAGGAGCAACTACGTCATTGAGATATAGTTTTTCAGAAGTTAGATCAGGCAGGGTTCACTTTGAAGCTGTCTAAGTCGTCATTCTGTCAGTCAGAAGTGCTATTTTTAGGTCATAGAGTGTCGAGTAGAGGTGTGACACCAGAAGAAAGTAGGGTTAATAAGATACTTAACGCAGAGGTGCCACAGAATGTTAAACAGTTAAAAACATACATGAGAATTTGCAACTTTTCCAGGAGGTTCGTTCTTAAATACTCAGGGTTGCTAGAACCATTCAGGGAATTGCTTAAAAGTGGGACTCGGTGGAGATGGGAGTCCAAGCATGATCAGGCTTTTAGAGCGCTGAAGGAAGGTTTTGAGAAAGCTGTAGTGCTGAAATATCCTTTGAAAGATAAGGAATATGTGGTTATGAGATGATTCGCACATAGGCATTGCTGGAGTATTGTGTCAGAAAGATGATGAGGGTAATCTGTGCATTGTATCTTTAGCCTCGCGAGGACTAACAGCAGCGGAGAAAAGATTCACGATTACTGAGTTAGAGCTTTAGGTATTGTTTTCAGTTTGGTGAAATTTAGAATTTATTTAGTAGGGGGGAAATTTGAGATCCATACAGATCACCATGCATTACTGAATATGAGGACTTGTAAACTCAGTTCTAACAGAGTTAGTAGGTGGATTCTTGCTCTGCAGGAATACGAATTCACAGTAAAATATATTAAAGGTAAAGATAACATTCTTGCAGACATGCTATCAAGGGACACTAATTTATGTAGGTATTATCCTGTTGTTAAAGCAGAGGACGGTATTTTATTATGTGCATGTATGGACAGTAGCAACAGGGCATCGTTAATGGCACTGAGAAATATGCTCGTGGAGCAACGTGATGACGTTAAGTTAAGGGAGCCACTGGCTAGGTTGGAAATAAGTGAAGAAGAGTATGTGAAAGTAGGGCGGTTCACGTACAAGATGCAGGATGGGCTTCTTGCACGGAAATGTAGGAATAATCGGTGGGCAATATGTGTTCCTGACACTTTGCGGGAGGAGCTAATTTGGTTCATTCATAGGGAATTAGGACACTTTGGTGCTGCCAAGGTCTTCTATGAAATTGGTCGTGACTTCATTTGGAGTAAAATGGGAAGGGATGTTAGAAGGATTTTAGCTAAGTGTGACACCTGTCAAAGCTTGTAGTTTAACGTGACCGTTAATCTTGAGATCATGAGCCACGGGACCTCCTTTTTACGTGGAATCCGAACCACAGGACATGGCATTTCACTTCGAAAATCTCACATGCATTGACCGGGAATCGAACCCGGACCGCCTTGGTGAGAGGCATACAGCTAGACCGCTGAGCCACCACGCCCCCCGTGACACCTGTCAAAGGAGCAAGTATCCAGTTAAATATTTAGTGGGGGAGAGATCTGCAGTTCTTACCAGTAGTCCCGGCGAACTACTGTGAGTGGATTTATTTGGCCCGATCGTTAAAGGACAGTACGGCTACGAGTACATTTTTATAGTTATTGACGCTTTTAGTAAGTACCGTATGTCAAGCTATATCCGCTAAGGAAAGCCAAGGGACTAGCGTGTAGCCGTCTGATCATTAATAAGTATGTACCTGAGTTTGGCATTCCTCTCAGGATACTATCTGACAGTGGACCACAGTTTACTGCAAAGAAATGGAGAACCAGTATGCAGGAAGCTGGTATTTCACACGTTCATTCCTCTGTAAGGTACCCTCAGGGTAATTCTGCAGAGCGTCCATTAAGGGAAGTGGCTCGTCTTTTTCGGACTCTGGTGCATGACAAGCATTCGGCCTGGGTTGGACATCTTCCCCAAGTTGTGAATTGGCTGAATTCTGTCCAGCATGAGAGCACGAAATTGACGCCATACGAAGTTCACTTCGGAAAGAGACCACAAATTGAACTAGCGAGGGTGTTGGGTTTAAATGAGGGAAACAACCGGGGATGGATTACATTGTCCAGTTGGCGAAACAGAATTTATCTAAGTCAGCACAAAAGAGAATTCGCCAACAAAAAGAAACTAAATTTGACCTATTCGAGCCGGGAGACAGAGTCTTACTTAGAGTGCCGAAACAGTCAAATAAGCTAGAGAAAGTCATGTCCAAGTTCTTTTATCTCTACAAGGGCCCATTTATAGTTTCCAAACGTATTGGCAAAACAGCTTATGTGCTGGAGGATGGTAAGGGAAACAGATTATACGGAACGTATAATATACATAGTCTACGAAAGTATGTGTCATAAAGTGAGTGTGTTTAGCTGGCGAGCCAGCCTATCAAATGGGTAAGTGTGAAGTTTGGTGCGTGGGAGATCAGGTCTTCCAGGCAGGCGTACCAGAAGTCACAAAGGGGGGGGGGGGTAGTATATAAGTAATTGAGAGTTTTTAAGGTACAGGGAAATATGACGGGATTGTCGGATGCTCTTGAGCACTAAAATGTCTCGATACACTAAGGCCAGAATTTGGTAGCGCTGGTGATTTCCCATTTGTCTCCTAGAGAATGGTGAGCGCTTGCACAGGGAATTTTTGCTTAAGGCGTCCGCGAGACAAAAGATGGGCCACCAGAAGGCGAGACAGTCCTTCATGAAACTCATACATAACAGCACACGTGATTTCTGTTTACGGCCTCGCCATGTAAGAGCTGTAGGTGTGAAATTTAAGGTAATTAGTACAAAGGTATTATTTGAGTGAGGAGAACTGGTCTGGGTGACGAACTAGTATTAAGTAGAATATGGTCTACGAGAACTTAGTAAGATAGGGCGATTACGGCACATAAATATTTGGTGTTATATGTAATGCGCACTTACTGTTTTTTTTTCTTTTCAGAAATAAATATTAATTTTATCTAATACACAGAGAGATTAAGTATTATGGTCACGATGCGCAGCCACAATAGTGTGATCGTGTGCTCGGGTGATCAGTGAGATTAAGTTTCACCAGAAGAAAGCGACCTCCAGTGATATTAGGAAGTTCTGTGGTGATATATATATATCAGAACACCTTTGATGCGTGTGATGTGACATCATATATACACAAGTGCTCACACATTATTTATGTATATCTTTCCCAACAGAGATATTTGAGAGGTGCAAATATCCGTGGAACATTAATCAAAATGAAAATCATTGGACTGATTGCATAGGGCAATCCAATATAACAACAGACTTTGACGCAAAGTGCGTAAAGAAAATTATGAGCGTATATATATATGTAATTTAGGGTGATTTAATTTGTGTAATATGTATATTGGATGGGGATTTTATTAACGTGTCTGGGATAATCGCATGATGTACCGTCGTCACGGTAAATCATCCGATGATCCGAGGCGAATATGTAACGTGTTTTTCGAGGGTATTTTACGCCACTGACTTAAGTCAGTAGGAAGCCATTCCATGATTATTTACGCGGTAACTTGTTAAGCCAAGATATGTTTCATGTAACTTATTATTATTAAGGTATTTTTGGAGCGTTTTTATAAGATTATAAGTATACAGATAGGTTTTCGATGTTATAGAAAACACTATCAAGCGAATTATTACGAACAACATTATCGCGGAAAATTATATGATTACGGAATTTAACGGATTTTGTCAGTTAGAGTTTATTGTGAGAGAGATGAGTCATTGGGAATTCAGCTACAGGTATATTCTTGTCGGGAAGCGTGACGAAAGCCGTGGGGCACTTCCAGCTGGCTGTATCAAGAAAAGGTGAAATGGCCTGGACCGGAAATCGACATAGTCGCGCTGAGTATATTGACCCTCATGTCGGGAGTATCGCGTGGTGTCTCAGCCAATCATAGGAGACCAGGCGACTTGGAGACGGCTCTGGAGAGGGGATTCGACGAGTGCATATATTGTTTGCGCGCCGAGAAGGGAGGACTATTATCATTGTAAAACTTGACCTATGTGGTTGCTCGTTTGGTTGGTTCCGGTGTGATCGGACCATAACTTTACATTTCTACAACAATCTCCTCAACTGACGAAGAAGATGTCGACGTCCAGAAGGCTGTTGGAAGCTCTCTTAAAGAACATCAAGTACGAGGGAAATGCTATGGCAATTTCCAATGGTAAGCGCGAATGACTCAGAACTACACAATCTCTCGCTTCATTGTTTCATATTCAGTATTTCAGTAACTTCTTAGCTTGGGAATAATAGTAAAATCAGTAATTCATCCGACTCCGTTTTCACGTAATTCTCTAGTGCTAAATTCAAATCGTTACGCTCCAAATTAAATTTATTATTATTATTTTTAAAATTGCCACTACATGTTTTTTATATAATAAATTCATTTCTTATACTATGCAATCTTTGCTTTCAGTAGGTAGCATTAGATATAGTCCAAATTCCTTCTCCTGATACAATTGTTAGTTGGGTTAATGATCAAATCATACCACGATCCGAGTGTGAAGATTCTTAAAGGTGTTCTGCCTGAGCTAGGTGTTGTTAAATATAAATTTAGATTTCAACATAGCGTTGAGGTCTTGGCGCCCATGCACACAACGTGTCTTAGTCAGAGTAAACATTACATTTATCACCTCAAACGAGGGACTTGTTGTGGTTTTTCCACACTCTCCCCAGGAAAACAGTTACACTTATCACCCAACAGTGGGGACACTAGTAAAAACGTTACAATTGGCGCCCGAGGAGCGAAACCGTTACACTTGTGCGCTCAACGTGGAGTGGAAACCGTTACAACACTACGAGCATCCTCCGAGCCATACGGTAGCACGAGCGCGCTACGAATACATTACGAGCATCCTCCGAGCCATATGGTAGCACGATCGCGCTACGAACCTACTACGAGCATCCTCCAAGCCGTATGGTAGCACGAACACGCTACGAACACACTACGAGCATCCTCCGAGCCATATGGTAGCACGAGCGCCCTACGAACACTCGACGAGCATCCTCCGAGCCTTATGGTAGCATAAGTGCGCTACGAACACACTACGAGCATCCTCCGAGCCATATGGTAGCACGAGCGCGCTACGAACACTCTACAAGCATCCCCCAAGCCGTATGGTAGCACGAGCGCGCTACGAACACTCTACGAGCATCCTCCAAGTCGTATGGCAGCACGAGTGCGGTACGAACACACTACGAGCATCCTCCGAGCCATATGGCAGTACAAGCGACTTACGTACACACTACGAGCATCCTCCGAGCCATATGGCAGCACGAGCGCGCTACGAACACACTACGAGAATCCTCCGAGCTATATGGTAGCACGAACGCGTTACGAACACACTACGAGACATGTGGTAGCACGAGCACGCTACGAACACACTACGAGCCATGTGGTAGCACGAGCGCGCTACGAACACACTATGAGCCATGTGGTAGCACGAGCGCACTACGTACACACTACGAGCCATATGGTAGCACGAGCGCGTTACGAACACACTACGAGCATCCTCCGAGCCATATGGCAGTACAAGCGCGAAACGAACACTCTACGAGCATCCTCCGAGCAATATGGCAGTACAAGCGCGAAACGAACACTCTACGAGCATCCTCCGAGCCATATGGTAGCACGAGCGCGCTACGAACACACTACGAGCATCCTCCGAGCCATATGGTAGCACGAGCAAGCTACGAACACACTACGAGCATCCTCCGAGCCATATGGTAGCACGAGCGCGCTACGAACACTCTACGAGCATCCTCCAAGCCGTATGGCAGCACGAGTGCGGTACGAACACACTACGAGCATCCTCCGAGCCATATGGCAGTACAAGCGACGTACGTACACACTACGAGCATCCTCCGAGCCGTAAGGTAGCACGAGCGCTAAACGAACACTCTACGAGCATCCTCCGAGCCATATGGCAGCACGGGCGTGAAACGAACAGTTTACGATCATCCTCCGAGCCATATGGTGGAGAAAGTGCACTACGAACACACTACGATCATCCTCCAAGCCCTGGTAGCAAGGGTGCGCTATGAACACAAAACACGGGAGACTCGTGCTCGTCTATAAACGTAACGAGCGATGTCCAAATTAGACCTAGGAATCCCTATGTTCCTATTCTAAAATAGTACATTATGCAACGAGCCTATAATGGCTATAATTATGACACGAGTATTTTTATAAAACGAGCGTATGCGAGTTTTATAATTTCCATACGAGTGTCTTAATTACCATTATAGGCGAGTTGCATACGACTGTTTATGTTCGACGATAATTATAACTTTATTATATGTTTTAACATAAATATTCATAAATATCTATTCAGTCACTACAGTAGAATGTTGTGATCGGGTGCTGCGGTGGGTAGTATATCTCTCTTGCCCAAGCTCTCTGGACAACCGACGCATGCGCTCTGTGTGCTTCAATACCATATGTTCAGATTGCGCACCAGTATTCAGTAAAACTGTCACTGAAGTCGTGTCAAAACCACGCGCTGTGTAGAAATTGGTTTTGGGGATATTAAGGTACCGATACAGTGCTATTTCTTGTCTCATATTCGCCAGTTTATTTACGCGAACATATGGACGGTGCGTATTCCATGTCGGTAATTTATTATAGTTCGATGTTGTGTTTATGTCCGACATGTTGGATTTTGAGTGCATGCGCGAAGGTATCGTTACCTAATTGGTCAATGAACGAGCTCTGATTGGCTGGAGAAACTGTATCATAATGAAAAACGGTGTTATAATGACCATCATTATGATACAGTTTTCTAACACATAATAGTGAGAGTCGAACATAAACATACTTTCAGTGGATTAGAACGGAGCTATTTAGCCGCGAATATATAGGGCGAGCTGAAACTGTAATGTAATACATGCTGTAATATCACGAGCAAGAGGCTCGTTCTGACGCGCCCCGAGTGGGGGAATGGCGCTTATTCCATTTCAGACAACTACGAGCTCTACTACGAGCATGGCAGAATGAACAGAAGAATGTTTCTTGCTAATGAATAAATTGTATCAACGTAGCCTAATGCCGTTCTGTGAACATAAAGATACCAACTGTTATAAAATGGCCCTTAAAGTAGATGAGTGAAGGGAAATATCTTTGTTAGTAGGCCAAACGATAGATGCGTACAAGAAGACTTTAAATCGCTCACCCGGTAATTCTGATCCGGCCTTTTACACAATCCAGGTAAGCAACCATTGCACAGCTTTCCGTTCCTTTATTATTATTATTATTATTATTATTATTATTATTATTATTATTATTATTTTTATTTTAAATGTGTAACATCTTTCCGCTCGGTTGCTGGATAGTTTTTTGGGAGTGATTTTGAAAATTGGGGACGGAAGTGGATCGGAACGATCGAGCTGGCAGTGGTGGATCGAACGGAAGTATGCACTGCCCGCTCGATCGATCGAACGGAAGTGTACTAGCTGGCAGTGGTGGAAAACGGAAGTATGCACTGCCCGCTCGCTCGATCGAACGGAAGTGTACAAGCTGGCAGTGGTTGACACGAACGGAAGTATAAGATGCACTGCCAACTCGATCGATCGATCCAGCGGGCAGTGCTACGACCCAGCTGGTAGTGGTACGAGAAACAATGAGCGCGCGGTGTCGGAAATTGATACCATGACGTACTCTCGGCCATGTGGAATGTATATGACATTCTGAACGGAAAACGCTCATGCGAACTCTGGTGTCGAGTGATTGAAACAAATGACATGGTACATGTTCGAAATCTTCGGATCAGTATTTAAATGGTAAAATGCCTTAATATCAAACATTTAAGTAGTCGGCATTGCCGGTATTATGTTTCTGCACAACGGCTATTCAAATATTAACCCACATAACGGTAATGCAGTCATCAATATAATATAATCGTTGTGGTCAGGGTCGTATTTCTAAATAGGCTAAGTAGGCTGCAGCCTAGAGCGGCAAATTTTCAGGGGCGGCAGTTCGGCAATTCATTCAAAAGCTAAAATGAAGTATTTTAAACGTTAATAATATTTTCCGTACGTATTTAAGAATAGAAATTACTTAAACTTATATTTTAGTCCTTATACAGTTCTTCCTGCATTAGAAGAGTTAAGAACTATCTGCGAACTAGTATTTCTGAAAGACGGTTAAACTCACTTTCATTACTTTGTATTGAGGTAAATACAACAAAAACACTTTCATATGAGGCCGTTATTAACGAGTTTGCCATTAAGAAATATCGTAAGAAAGATAGGCCTATGTAAATTTGAACACGAAGATTACGTGGGGTGAGTTAATTTAGAGAAGTTTGTATATTTTTCAACAAATTTACTAGTAATTAACTACATGTTTTTGCAATTTCATTTCACCATGAAGGACAACTTAATTCAAATTGAACAGTGTTCTTCAATTACGCAAAAAATAGTCATTAGCATTAAAATATAAAAATATGTGTAAACCCATTTCATTTTTACCGA
Organism: Meconema thalassinum; assembly: GCA_946902985.2. Taxonomy (NCBI): domain Eukaryota; kingdom Metazoa; phylum Arthropoda; class Insecta; order Orthoptera; family Tettigoniidae; genus Meconema; species Meconema thalassinum. Next base: position 708,490,851 of record OX336390.1, read on the forward strand.
ATCTTAAAAGAAGTAAGTAAAAAAACAAGCAGATAACTATTTTCATAATAACATTTATTATGTAAGCCATTAAATTTGTAGTTTTATCTAAACTTTATGTTAAAAAGAAAGATGAAAACGCCAATGGACTCGATCCTTTTGTTGTATAAAACAATGTATTAAGCAAATATGAACTATGGGGGGGGCAAATGGACTTTAGTCTATAGGCAGCATACTCTTAAATCCGGCCCTGGTTGTGGTTATACGAGAATTGAGCAAGCCTTCATGAACTATTACTGAATACAATCTCTTTACTCACAAGAGGGCCTATTCATAAGGCATTTTAAACTCAATTTCACGCAGGAACATTATCGAAACAAGCAAAATATAAATGAAACTTAATTCTGTAATGCAGTATTATTGGAACGTGGAAATAAGTCACCATCTTGTGCACAAAATTTGCGTAGTCGAAATAGCCGTGGGGTTAGTGCTTCTGACAGTGAATCTAGAGATCTTGGGTTCGAATCCCGGACGGGGTGGATATTTTTGCTACCAGATTATAATTTTAAACGATATTTATCATATTGTTACGTGCCACCCCCCTAGTGGCACTTTTGTTAACTGGATTACGGTGGGTTGAAGCACCACACAGATTGTTCCTTGAAAGAAATAATTAACTTTATTGCGGCCAGAAAGATACACCACTCAACAGCAAATACAAGCAATTAGAACCATACTCCAGTTTCCTCAAGTCTCTTCTTTGAGCGCTCTTGCCCTTTTCCCTTGTCAACAAACCACAGAAGTTAAACCGTCTTAATGAGTCCGGTGGCCTTGACAGAAGCTACCTGCACCTCTTCCTCATGTACACAAACTACAGTTACTTACGATAACCTGCTACACGCTGTTTCACTGACCACAAGCTGGGGAAACAATGTCACTGGATTTCGTAACTCGCACGGCACTTCGTCACCACACTTCTGTCGCTCAGTGAAATCACACTCGCTCAAAAACACTGTCCTCAAAAACTCCGTCCCCTCACTGTTGAGGCCGCTTATATAGCAGGCTGGTGACTCAATGAATTCTAGAACCGTCCAGGACACACGGCTTCTCGAGATTTCCTTCACTGGCTGGGTCACGAATATTCTGGACCATACCTTTCACTTCGCAGCCCGTTGCGTAACGCGCACGTAATACACTGAGGCAGAGCACACACAGCCCGGGACAGCTGTGACTCAACGCCGTGAGGCGACAAAACAAACTCACAGCCGTAACACCACCCCCTTCCTAAAAGGCTGATCGTCCCGATCAATCATTGGTCCGTCTGTGTCCCTCCGTAGGCTGCCAGGCGATCTCGATGCACGATCTTCATCTTCGCTCTCGGGCTCCGCTGGATCCTGTAGACGACATCGTTGATCCATTTCACGACTCGGTACGGGCCCTCCCAGGACTTCTGCAGTTTGGGTGACAGACCTTTCTTCCGTAATGGGTTGAAGAGCCAGACCAGGTCGTCCTCGTGGAATCCGCCAGCATTCGTCTGTTGGTCGTATCGGGTCTTCATTCGGTCGGTCTCGATCCGCAGCTTCCTCCTCGCGAGCGTGTGCACGTCCTCCAGTTGCTCGACCAGTTCTTGACAATACTGGCTTACCGGGATCGGATCATTCCCAGGTCGGCCGAAGGCAAGATCGACAGGTAGACGGAGCTCCCTCCCAAACATGGCCCGGGCTGGTGTGCACCCGGTGGCTTCATGCCCGGTGGCGCGGTAGGCCAGGAGAAATAGTGGAAGATGTTTGTCCCAATCCCTCTGGTGCTCGCTGACGACTACTCGGAGATGGTTCTCGATGGTGCGATTGAATCGCTCTACCATCCCGTCGAACTGAGGGTGTAGCGGCGTTGTCCTTGTCTTCCGGATTCCCAGCAGCTGGCATAGATTCTGGAACACCTGCGACTCGAAGTTCCTCCCTTGGTCGGAGTGCAGCTCCAGGGGTACATCGTACCGGCTGACGAATTCCTTCACCAGGGTCTCTGCGATCGTCGCGGCTTCTTGGTTAGGGAGCGCATACGCCTCCGGCTATTTGGTGAAGTAGTCACTGACGACCAATATGTAGCGGTTCCCTGCCTCGCTTAACGGGAATGGCCCAGCGACATCGATGGCCACTCTCTCCATGGGGCCACCCACGTTGTAGGTCTTCAGTGGACCCCGTCGTCTTCGTCCAGGGCCCTTGCTGGCTGCGCAATCGTGGCATCTCGCGCAGTGGTTCTCCTCGTCAGTTCGGCATCCGATCCAGTAGAACCGCTCTCTCAGCTTCTCCAGGGTCTTCTTTATCCCTAGGTGTCCACCAGATGATCCTCCATGGACTTCCTTCAGGACTTCCTCCGTCATAGCCTTTGGAACGACGACTTGCTCCCGAGATGTCTTCCCGTCGGTGCTCTCCCAGGTACGGCAGATGAGGCCATCCCTTACAACCAGCGAGTCCCACTGCGCCCAGTAGGACTTAAATTTGGGCTGCAGTCACTCACAATGATCCACCCGGGTCTGGGGACACAGGCCCTCTTCCATTCGGATATCAGTCCCAGGTCATCATCTTCCGCTTGGGCCCGCGTGAAAGATTCGCGGCTCCAGCTCCTTTGAAGTTCCACGGTAGTCCTTCGGCACTGCATCCCGGTGTTCTCCTCCCTTCTGGTACAGAAGGTGCAATCTTCGGGGCACGGTATTCGTGACAGGGCGTCGGCGTCAGAATGCAGTTGGCCTTTCCTGTGCTGGATCTCAAAGTTGTACTGTTGAAGCCTCTCTAACCACCGCGCGAGTTGACCCTCTGGCTGCTTGAAGTTCAGGAGCAACCACAGGGATGCATGGTCGGTCCTGATGAGAAATTCTTGCCCGTACAGGTACTTGTGGAAGTGTTCAATGGTCTTCACGATGGCGAGCAGCTCCTTCCTGGTGACGCAGTAGTTCCTTTCTGGCTTTGACAAGGCCTTGCTGAAGTAGGTCACAACTCTCTCCTCGCCGTCCACTACTTGCGACAGGATTCCCTCTATGCCAAAGTCGCTGGCATCGGTATCGACGATGAACCTTGTTCCAGGTCTGGGGTAGGCCAGAATAGGCGCGGTGCACAGAGCCTGCTTGAGTTGTTCGAAGGCACTGTGGCATTCTGCTGTCCACGTGAAGAGTTGGTCCTTCTCAGTCAGTCAGTGTAAAGGTTTGGCGATGTCGGCGAATTCTTTCACGAAGCGACGATAATAAGTGCAGAGTCCCAGGAAGCTTCGTAGTTGGGACTAGTCCTTCGGAACTGGCCACTCCCTCACAGCTGCGGTCTTCTCTGGGTCGGTGCGCACCCTCTCCTCGGAGACGATATGCCCAAGGTACTGGACCTGCTTCTGGAAGAGCTGACACTTATTGGGGCTCAACTTCAGCTGGGCAGCCCGTAGCTTCAAGATCTCCTTCAGGTTGCTGTAGTGCTCCTCGAAGCTTCTTCCCAGAACGATGACGTCGTCTAGGTAGACCAGGCAGGTCTTTCAGTGTAGTCCCCTCAGAATGGACTCCATTAGCCTTTCGAAGGTCGCAGGGGCGTTGCACAGACCGAATGGCATGACGGTGAACTGCCAGAGCCCGCTGCCCACAGAGAACGCAGTTTTCTCGCGGTCCTAAGGGTGGACCTCCACCTGCCAGTAGCCACTCTTCAAATCCATGGTGGAGAACCATCTTGACCCTGATATGGTGTCCAGGGTGTCGTCGATCTGGGGTAGAGGGTAGCCGTCCTTTTTCGTGACGTCATTCACCCGCCTGTAATCCACGCAGAACCTGGTGGAACCGTTCTTCTTCCTCACTAGCACGACCGGAGAACTCCAAGGACTATGTGATGGCTCGATCACTCCTTGCTCCTTCATCTCTTCTACCAACCGGTCGACTTCAGCTTGCTTGGCGAGCGGGACACGTCGGAATGGGGCCCTAATCGGTGCGCTGTCCCCAACGTCGATTCTGTGCTGGACCAAGCTTGTCCTGCCGAAGTCTTTGCTCCCCACGGAGAAGACATCCTGGAATTCGTGTAGCAGGTCCCGAAGTTAGCGTGATTGTTCCTCGTCTAAATGGTCTTGGGATCCTTGGTACAGCTTCTGTAGTTCTTCTGGCAGTGCGCGTCTTCTTCGGTTGTCCGTCTGCGGGTGTCCGTCCGTCGTATCTGTGATGCGGGCAAACCAGGTAACGGACTCGCTGACTCCTAGGTTGGTGTCCCGGTGAACCGTAATGTCGTAGTCGTTCAGGTTGGACAGGCGGACGTACGGCCGAGACGTCGTGTTGATGAGGGTCTTGGCAACTAGCAAACCTTTTGTCTGGATGTCCTCATATTTTGGCTCGATGACAGCCGCCACTCCCTCAGCTGTTCCGTCGACAATTACGGCAGCGCTGACTTCCGTCCTGGCTGGAACGATGACGTCCTCTCTCAGCCTTACTCGTCGTGCGGCGACGGCCTCGTGTGCTGGATGCAAAGCAAGTTGCTCACCTCCGAAGTGCAGAGTGTTGGTACTCAGATCCAAGATGATGTAGTTCTGGTCCAAGAAGTCTAGTCCGATGATCACTTCATTTGATACGTCAGCCACAAGCACTGGATGCTTTATCGTCCGTCAACCAATTACGAACTCCAGTGATGCTTCGCCATGTACCGGTGCGGTCTCTCCGGTCGCGGTTATTAGCTGGAGTTTCCTTTGTGTGGGTTGCACTCTCCACTTCGGGATCACGGTGGGACTGACGATGGTCCTCGATGCTCCCGTGTCGATTAGCATGGGCCAGCTCTCTCCGTTGACGACTCCGTCGACCATCAGGCTGCTATTATCCCTCCGTAACTGTGTCACACGAACTTGGACTGCCGGGGCTTGACGACTGTCACAAGCCAACCTTTGCCCCCCAAGGCTGGCTGATACTTGCTTTCCTGAGCCGCGCGGTTTCCCTACGACTGACTGTCCCGACGGAAACCCTTGGCGGCGGCGATCACCGCAGTCCTTGCTCAGGAGGCCTCTCTTACAGCAGATCCAGCAGGTCGGTAGTCCTCTTCCGGGCCGCCTCTCCGGATGTCCTTCGGCTACGTTTTTGTTGGTGGTACTGCGACTCTTGAAGAACCGGCCTAGCACCTCCATCAGTTCATCGGCCAGGGGCTTGGTCTTGTCGGCTTTGGCTGGTTCGTCGACGTCCACCTGACGCACCCGCGCGCGCATTCTAGATACCTGCTTTGCCGTCTCGAACTCAAGTGCGTGGCTCAGCGCATCTGCAAGTGTCTTATTGCGCGCAAGTCGCAGTGCCAGTTGAGTATCCGAGTCCTGTAGTCCGTCAATGAAGGTTTGCGTCGCGATCTGCTCCAAAAAGTTGGCCGGCGCAGTTGGATAGGCGAGCATTACAAGGCGTGCGATATCCATCTCGAACTCCTGCAGGGTTTCCGCGTTCTTTTGTACCCGGGTCCGGAGCTGTATCTGGTAGGCCTGCTGAAGATGGCTATCTCCATATCGGGACTCCATATGGGCGATTAGTGAAGCGTAGTCCTGGGATCCAGTCGGGATGGCCTGAAGGACGTTAAGGGCATCCCCTCTCAGCTCTACAATGAGAGCTGTAGCCTTTTCCGTGCTGTTCCAGTTGTTTATGGAACAGGCTGCCTCGAACTGACGTAAATAGGTGCTCCACGGGGCCTTTCCGTCGAAGGTTGGGGGCGTCACTCTGCTCTGTCCCGTTCCTGACGTTCCCGGTGTACCTGTGGGCGGGCGTCGGCGCAGCTCGGCAACTTCCTCTTGAAGAGCGTTGAATCTCGCTTCCATCCCCGTCGGTGGGCGTTGGTTAAGCTCAGCAATTTCCTTTTGTAAAGCGTTGAATTTCTCTTCCACCCCCATCAGTGGGCGTTGGCGCAGTTCAGCAACTCCCTCTTGTAGAGCGTTGAATCTCGCTTCCATCCCCGTCGGCGGGTGTTTGCTCAGCTCAGCAATTTCCTATTTTTAAAGCGTTGAATTTCTATTCTATCCCCGTCAGTGGGCGTTGGCGCAGTTCGGCAACTTCCTCTTGTAAGGCGTCGAACTTCTTTTCCACTGCTGCGACTTCCTCACGTAGGCCCTGTTCTAATTTCCTTTGGCTCTCCTCTAGTTTCGTCAGCAGACCCTCTTCCAGATTTTTCTGGCCATCCAGAAATTTGGCGGTTAGGTCCTCTGCTAACTTCTTCTGGCTGTCCTTCAGGTCCTCTGCTAACTTCTTCTGGCCGTCCTCCATCTTCTTCTGGCCGTCTTTCATCTTGGTTTCCATGCCGCTTAACTTTTCTAGCAATGCTGCCAATTGCGCTTCCATTTTAGATGATTGTCTTGTAAAGGGCATGCACTCACAGGAAAATTTAAAAAAAATGACCTGCTCGGGTTTTGAAACCAGGACCGTCAGGTGTTGTGCTTGTGTTTGGGTTCGTAATCCGGCTTCTGACACCAGTTGTTACGTGCCACCCCCCTAGTGGCACTTTTGTTAACTGTATTACGGTGGAATAGGAATCTTCGTTTCGCGGGCTTATAGGTCGTGTTCCAAGGACATTTTGTCGTCCTGACGTTTCGCTGAATACTGCGTTCAGCATGTTCACAGGTTACATAAAGCGAGGTAAAACAAGTAAACAGAAGATATATAAATAGTCAACAACCCACACATAGAGGCTACCATAGCAACGGCGTACCACATAAAAGTAATGCATCAAGGACAGGGCTGCTCGTCTGTTGCATCTTCTCGTCTACGACGGTCAATAAGGGCAGGCTTGAGGGGATTAAGGACTGGAAGCCAAGCTCTGTTCACACGTTCTGCTTCCTCCTTAAGATTGAAGCTGTTAGTATGCTTCAGGATTTCAATGGCCTCCCTTTGTAGCCTGGCATGATAAGACACCGTGGTGGACAGAACTTCGGTGTCTCCATATCTTATATCGTGACCTGCAAGTAGCGAGTGTGCTGCTACAGTGGATTTATCTGTTTGTCCCAGCCGGCTGTGTCGTTCGTGCTCCTTGAGGCGAGTGGCAATACTTCTTTTCGTTGTTCCAATATATACTTGGCCACAATCACACGGGATTTTATAAACCCCTGCCGCGGTATGAGGATGTCGCTTATCTTTAGCGGACCTAAACATGTCCTTAATTTTTCGTGTAGGCCTGTATATGGTCTTTATATCATGGGACTCGAGTAGCCTCCCTATTCTGTCCGTGACCTTTTTTATATATGGAAGAAAAGCTCTAGCCAGGGGCTGCTTGTCTCCAATTACCCTTGTAGTTGGACGTCTCGGATGGAGTGCTCGCTGGATATCTTTCTGGCTGTACCCATTCGCGCGCAAGGCCTCGTTGAGGTGTTCAGTTTCTTGTTTTAGGCACTGCTTATCACAAATTCTTTTAGCGCGGTCAGCCAGTGTTTTTATAACTCCGTATTTCTGTCGTGGGTGGTGGTTGGACGTCTTGAGTAGATATCGGTCAGTATGGGTCGGCTTACGGTAAACTGTATGTCCCAAAGTTAGATCAGCGGTCTTCGTTACCATAACGTCGAGAAACGCGATTTTTTGTTCATTTTCTAACTCCATGGTAAACTGAATGTTCGAGTTCTGGCTGTTAAGATGTTGTAAAAACAGACTTAATTGATCTTTACCATGGCCCCATATTACAAAGGTATCGTCCACGTATCGTAGCCACACTTTAGGTTTCAAAGGTGCGGTCTCTAGTACTATTTGTTCAAATTGTTCCATGAAGAAATTCGCGATCACCGGACTAAGGGGACTGCCCATGGCGACCCCATCAATTTGTTCATAGAAATCACCCTTCCACAGGAAATAGCTAGCGGTGAGGCAGTGGCGGAATAAGGCGGTGATATCATCAGGAAAAGTCCGTGCGATGTACTCCAGGGCTGCCTTTATAGGTACTTTCGTGAAGAGAGAGACCACGTCAAAACTTACTAGTAAGTCACCAGCTTCTAGTTGAATAGTTTTCAATTTTTCAATGAAATGGCCGGAATCTTTGACGAACGACTGTGTACCGCCGATATGTGGTTGAAGTAAGGTAGCTAAATGTTTGGCAATGCTATAAGTTGGTGATCCAATAGCACTCACGATAGGACGAAGAGGAACATTATCTTTGTGTATTTTAGGTAAACCATAAAGTCTTGGTGGTAAAGCTTCACTTCTGGTGGTTACCTTCTTTACGTTTTCATGTAGCGAAGATACCTTGATCAGGCCGTTTGTTTCACGAAGAATCCGGTTGGTAGGATCTCTCAGTAGTTTGCGGTAGGTACCCGGGTCTAAAAGTTCCAAAACCTTGGCAGTGTAGTCGTCCATGCCCAAGATAACCGTTGCGTTCCCTTTGTCTGCAGGAAGAATGATTATGCTCTCGTCCATGTTGAGAGTCTTTATAGCCTTTCTCTCCTGAGGTGTGAGGTTACTCTGCGGTGCCGGTGCCTTCTTGATTATACGTGAGGCTTCATGACGAATTTCATCTGCTTGTTCAGATGGTAGCTCACGGATTGCCGCTTCAATATTGGCGACAATGTCTTCCACGGGAATCGAAGGAGGGGTCACTGCGTAATTTCCTCCTTTCGCTAGTATAGAGATTTCCCACTCTGACAGGTGGCGATTGGTCAGGTTAATAATTGTCCGTGAGATGTCCAGCGTAGGCGCAGGTACCGGCGCGGGTTGGTCTCTTTGTAACCGCTCAAACTTTTTCTTCTGCCGGATGCTAGACTGTTCAAATGTTGAACGCATAGAGTAGAAGGTGATACGATCTACATTTTCCCAGTCCTGATATGAGAGTGTGCTGCTGATGCGGTAGTGCAGCTGTAAGAGTGCCTGATCTGTAGTAGCGAGCCCCTTACGTGCAAAGCTTATGCGTTCACGTAAAAGCGAACGTTCAGTTCGATCATATATTCTATGGGCTCTAGCTGAGGTTAGTGGTCTCTTCATTTTTATAAACTTGGGAATCATACCTGTGTCTCGGCATCGAAGAAGAAACGCGAGTGATGACAGAAGTTGCGACTTTTTCTTCCTTAACCTCTCAAAGCGACGAACTAAGTGTGATATTTCCTCCCCGTAGAGGCGAATTAAGTAAAAATGTAGACTTTCACGACCGGCGTTGAAATAGGAATCTTCGTTTCGCGGGCTTATAGGTCGTGTTCCAAGGACATTTTGTCGTCCTGACGTTTCGCTGAATACTGCGTTCAGCATGTTCACAGGTTACATAAAGCGAGGTAAAACAAGTAAACAGAAGATATATAAATAGTCAACAACCCACACATAGAGGCTACCATAGCAACGGCGTACCACATAAAAGTAATGCATCAAGGACAGGGCTGCTCGTCTGTTGCATCTTCTCGTCTACGACGGTCAATAAGGGCAGGCTTGAGGGGATTAAGGACTGGAAGCCAAGCTCTGTTCACACGTTCTGCTTCCTCCTTAAGATTGAAGCTGTTAGTATGCTTCAGGATTTCAATGGCCTCCCTTTGTAGCCTGGCATGATAAGACACCGTGGTGGACAGAACTTCGGTGTCTCCATATCTTATATCGTGACCTGCAAGTAGCGAGTGTGCTGCTACAGTGGATTTATCTGTTTGTCCCAGCCGGCTGTGTCGTTCGTGCTCCTTGAGGCGAGTGGCAATACTTCTTTTCGTTGTTCCAATATATACTTGGCCACAATCACACGGGATTTTATAAACCCCTGCCGCGGTATGAGGATGTCGCTTATCTTTAGCGGACCTGAACATGTCCTTAATTTTTCGTGTAGGCCTGTATATGGTCTTTATATCATGGGACTCGAGTAGCCTCCCTATTCTGTCCGTGACCTTTTTTATATATGGAAGAAAAGCTCTAGCCAGGGGCTGCTTGTCTCCAATTACCCTTGTAGTTGGACGTCTCGGATGGAGTGCTCGCTGGATATCTTTCTGGCTGTACCCATTCGCGCGCAAGGCCTCGTTGAGGTGTTCAGTTTCTTGTTTTAGGCACTGCTTATCACAAATTCTTTTAGCGCGGTCAGCCAGTGTTTTTATAACTCCGTATTTCTGTCGTGGGTGGTGGTTGGACGTCTTGTGTAGATATCGGTCAGTATGGGTCGGCTTACGGTAAACTGTATGTCCCAAAGTTAGATCAGCGGTCTTCGTTACCATAACGTCGAGAAACGCGATTTTTTGTTCATTTTCTAACTCCATGGTAAACTGAATGTTCGAGTTCTGGCTGTTAAGATGTTGTAAAAACAGACTTAATTGATCTTTACCATGGCCCCATATTACAAAGGTATCGTCCACGTATCGTAGCCACACTTTAGGTTTCAAAGGTGCGGTCTCTAGTGCTATTTGTTCAAATTGTTCCATGAAGAAATTCGCGATCACCGGACTAAGGGGACTGCCCATGGCGACCCCATCAATTTGTTCATAGAAATCACCCTTCCACAGGAAATAGCTAGCGGTGAGGCAGTGGCGGAATAAGGCGGTGATATCAGGAAAAATCCGTGCGATGTACTCCAGGGCTGCCTTTATAGGTACTTTCGTGAAAAGAGAGACCACGTCAAAACTTACTAGTAAGTCACCAGCTTCTAGTTGAATAGTTTTCAATTTTTCAATGAAATGGCCGGAATCTTTGACGAACGACTGTGTACCGCCGATATGTGGTTGAAGTAAGGTAGCTAAATGTTTGGCAATGCTATAAGTTGGTGATCCAATAGCACTCACGATAGGACGAAGAGGAACATTATCTTTGTGTATTTTAGGTAAACCATAAAGTCTTGGTGGTAAAGCTTCACTTCTGGTGGTTACCTTCTTTACGTTTTCATGTAGCGAAGATACCTTGATCAGGCCGTTTGTTTCACGAAGAATCCGGTTGGTAGGATCTCTCAGTAGTTTGCGGTAGGTACCCGGGTCTAAAAGTTCCAAAACCTTGGCAGTGTAGTCGTCCATGCCCAAGATAACCGTTGCGTTCCCTTTGTCTGCAGGAAGAATGATTATGCTCTCGTCCATGTTGAGAGTCTTTATAGCCTTTCTCTCCTGGGGTGTGAGGTTACTCTGCGGTGCCGGTGCCTTCTTGATTATACGTGAGGCTTCATGACGAATTTCATCTGCTTGTTCAGATGGTAGCTCACGGATTGCCGCTTCAATATTGGCGACAATGTCTTCCACGGGAATCGAAGGAGGGGTCACTGCGTAATTTCCTCCTTTCGCTAGTATAGAGATTTCCCACTCTGACAGGTGGCGATTGGTCAGGTTAATAATTGTCCGTGAGATGTCCAGCGTAGGCGCAGGTACCGGCGCGGGTTGGTCTCTTTGTAACCGCTCAAACTTTTTCTTCTGCCGGATGCTAGACTGTTCAAATGTTGAACGCATAGAGTAGAAGGTGATACGATCTACATTTTCCCAGTCCTGATATGAGAGTGTGCTGCTGATGCGGTAGTGCAGCTGTAAGAGTGCCTGATCTGTAGTAGCGAGCCCCTTACGTGCAAAGCTTATGCGTTCACGTAAAAGCGAACGTTCAGTTCGATCATATATTCTATGGGCTCTAGCTGAGGTTAGTGGTCTCTTCATTTTTATAAACTTGGGAATCATACCTGTGTCTCGGCATCGAAGAAGAAACGCGAGTGATGACAGAAGTTGCGACTTTTTCTTCCTTAACCTCTCAAAGCGACGAACTAAGTGTGATATTTCCTCCCCGTAGAGGCGAATTAAGTAAAAATGTAGACTTTCACGACCGGCGTTGAAATAGGAATCTTCGTTTCGCGGGCTTATAGGTCGTGTTCCAAGGACATTTTGTCGTCCTGACGTTTCGCTGAATACTGCGTTCAGCATGTTCACAGGTTACATAAAGCGAGGTAAAACAAGTAAACAGAAGATATATAAATAGTCAACAACCCACACATAGAGGCTACCATAGCAACGGCGTACCACATAAAAGTAATGCATCAAGGACAGGGCTGCTCGTCTGTTGCATCTTCTCGTCTACGACGGTCAATAAGGGCAGGCTTGAGGGGATTAAGGACTGGAAGCCAAGCTCTGTTCACACGTTCTGCTTCCTCCTTAAGATTGAAGCTGTTAGTATGCTTCAGGATTTCAATGGCCTCCCTTTGTAGCCTGGCATGATAAGACACCGTGGTGGACAGAACTTCGGTGTCTCCATATCTTATATCGTGACCTGCAAGTAGCGAGTGTGCTGCTACAGTGGATTTATCTGTTTGTCCCAGCCGGCTGTGTCGTTCGTGCTCCTTGAGGCGAGTGGCAATACTTCTTTTCGTTGTTCCAATATATACTTGGCCACAATCACACGGGATTTTATAAACCCTGCCGCGGTATGAGGATGTCGCTTATCTTTAGCGGACCTAAACATGTCCTAATTTTTCGTGTAGGCCTGTATATGGTCTTTATATCATGGGACTCGAGTAGCCTCCCTATTCTGTCCGTGACCTTTTTTATATATGGAGAAAAGCTCTAGCCAGGGGCTGCTTGTCTCCAATTACCCTTGTAGTTGGACGTCTCGGATGGAGTGCTCGTGGATATCTTTCTGGCTGTGACTTACTAGTAAGTTTTGACGTGGTCTCTCTTTTCACGAAAGTACCTATAAAGGCAGCCCTGGAGTACATCGCACGGATTTTCCTGATGATATCACCGCCTATTCCGCCACTGCCTCACCGCTAGCTATTTCTGTGGAAGGGTGATTTCTATGAACAAATTGATG